>LR737391.1:8034149-8180219 GCA_902655005.2 Marronus borbonicus | reverse complement strand
ATATAAAATTACCTTTAGAATGATATAACACACTTGATATTTTATTTAAACAATTTTTAAATTATTTGTTTTTCTTCATGTCACATTATTTTAAGATGGCTATGGATGGTGGTAAATAAGCAAATAAAAGATTTCAACAAGGCAGAAAGAAATTGTTTTAATATTAGATGTTACAAATAGCAATTGAAACAAACTAAACTAAGGAAACCATTAATAGCATTACTGATATTATAGCTACAAGGAATTAAGAGGGTTTATTGAAAATTTGAAATTAATCATGACTAGAACTAGAATAAGTTGGTTTCTAAAATTCAAATAGATACTAGTTTGAATTTTGATGTGTTCTTGCACGTTTCTCTATTTCATCTTCATGATACAAACTGTGTATCTATAAAATCTGCTTCACAGCTTTTTACTGCTTTTGTATCCAATCACCACGCGGCCGTAGACTGATACCTTTACTTTTATTTCCTCCTGACTTTGGCCTAACATTTAACTCCGTATGCGTGCTCTCGACATCTTTGTGTCGCTAAAATACTGGCTGTCAGATTACGGACGGATTTCGCATGGAAATGATTGCCAGTTGTTTACCAGTTCATTAAATTTGGATCGTATCGACTTAGAGACGTCATAAAAACGCGATACGGATTAGAATGATTGACAAAATGGATAACGGAAGAGTGGCGGGTGGAAAGCACTATGCGACGAGCACCGCTTTGTCAAGGATTTGCGTGACTACATGGGAGAACTTTCCGAGAAGCAAAATTGCGGTTCGAGAACACGGAAAGTATGACATTAAACGATAATCATTTATTAACTGAGTTGCGGAGAATGTTATAATATTATAACTCAAACATATAACTCTAAAATAGGTAGTTAATAAGAAACAAAATTTACCAACGTTACAAATCTAGGCAATAAAAATATAAAAAATCGTCTTCATATAAGGTGTTCTCAATAATAATATAGAATGCGGGAAGTGCTCATCAAAGATGCGGAAGACTTTCACGAAGTAAATATTACAGGAGTGGTAGAAGAAAAAAATTCAAAGCTATTCCCTCCCCCCCAAACAAAATATCTTTACAAAGCTGTCAGGTATGGCAAAATGAAACCAAACACAATTTCGAGCCATAATAAAAAAGTTGGGGAATTGTTAACCATTTCTGACAGCTTTATAACACTTGTACGGAGGGAAGGAAAACTTCAGTGGCTTGAGTTATAACTAAAAATAAAGAGAAATTTCGTATAAGGAGCGAGGGATGTGATTTAAAGATTCGGTGTTGATACCACGAAGCAATTTAGGCCCTAAACGAAGCTAAGATGTATGTTCTCAAATTGGAAGTGGCAATGAACTTAGATTCTAGAATTTCCTCATTTTGAATACAATTTCGTTAATGTAACAATGACAGAAAACCAACAGAAAAGGAACACCAGCTTCACAATTGTTTTGTCTACCAAATGTCATAAAAGCAGTTTCCAAGCAGGGCGATTAATTGACAAATAAAGATAAGCACATCAAAGTTGCTTTAATTTAATATTCTTTTGACTATTTTTTTGAGCAACAAGCTTTAGAAACGTGACTGATATGCGACAAACATAGTAAGTCTGCACATCTTTTGAAGTAGTTTAGGGAACTTGTCAATCGTCACTGATAATTTTAGTAAACTAACAGAAAAATCGATTTTAAAAATACGCATAGAGCCTATACGTTACGGTGTTGCTCTTTATCAAACGATAACTGCCGACAAACTTTTGTATGCCCAGCCTCTATTTCTGGATCGAGGAGAAGATGTTTCAAAATATCCTTAAATGTTCATGTTTCAGTGCTAGCCTAAAGGCAGATAGGGAAAGGAAATGATTTTCTTCTTATAATAAAATTAACTCATCAGACGTATCATTTCATAGAAATGAAGATAAACATATATTAGGGCAGTACTGTACCTACGAGAATACTAATATTGGGAAAAAAGTACGGATGCGGTTTGACATTAACTTCCATTAAGTCTATTTGTAACATAATGTAAAGGTTTGTAAGATATCACAAAAACATTTTCCAAGAGATGAGTACCAACTAGGTAAGGAACAGAACCGAAGATAGTCAATCGCAGCCGAAGGGATCGAACAGGACCGAATGTGGCCGAAGGGGTCGAAATGGGTCAGGAATAAATATAGTCGAACGGCGCCGAACAGAATTATATACAGTACGTTCAAGCACCCTATAGTCAATTGAAGATATGCTATACGCCCGCCACACACCCGTGTCCTCATTCCCATATCCGACTATTGCTAACTGCATATAAGCCCTATGGGCAACGAACAATCGGTATAGCAGAAGGTACACGAACGGGACCGAAAAAGATGGAATATAGCCGAATGTAACCGTATTCAACCGAACGCAATCGAACAGAAACAGAATCTACCCGAACAGAGCCGAACAGAAGCGAATATAGCCGAACGTAACAGAAAGGAACCGAACAGAACCGAATATGGTCGAATGACGCCGAGCAAAATCCATTACAGTGCCCATTTTAAAACAAATTTTTGTCCATGCAAAAGGCTTCTGCACTACTGCATATACAAGATATAATACTCTAGTTTCCTTAATACAGGGTTAACAAACATGTATCTGGTGTAACTACTTGCGAACCTTGACAATATCTTCTATTACAGAATATACTATGAAATTGTTAAATTTTGTTGTGATAATTAGAAATTTTGATTATTCGCGAAACCTAGACTCTAAATTATGCAACAGTGAATGTAACTTCAACAAAGGCGAAACGATTCAAAAATAGAAGACACTTGTGCTAATTTCGCCTGTAGAAGCTTTATATATTGATAACTATTAGCTTTTTTGTAATAGAAAGAGCTTTTTGAAGAGGAAAATCATATGTAATAATATTATTACTACAAATACAGAAACAAGTTTTAGATAATAAAAGGTGAAAGCTCCGACTCATCCGTGAATCTCTCTCTTACTAGAGGGTAGATGGAAGAAAAAATAGCTTAAACGGAACATCAACAAGATAAAGACATCTACGTTCGAAACCGGTGGATGGAAAGCCCTTATTTTCATGAAGATACGTCCTTAGGTCCTTACTCCAAACAAATTATCCGTCGTCCAACAGCTACGATATATAGATTCGGTATACACAACACCTATTGACGTGCGGTGAACGATCGTACCGTTCGTTAATGTTTGTTTACCTTCTCTGCTAGGAAGTATAAGTAAACTTAATTGCAGTAACAACCTCAGGTAGCAAGAAATTCTGGTATTGGTTTGCTGGCTTACACGAAGCATTAAACATTCTTACAAAAAACATTATTTTTCATATTCGTAAAATAATTTCCGCTATAAACAAGATTTCTTTCTTTTCTTCAGAGACGTTGCAATTGCTGAAACATGAACACCAGCCCAGTAGTCCAGAAAATGACCGCCAAAACGCAACTCCAACGATGTATATAACGGGGCTGCTCAATAAGTAGACGTCGAATGCTTTACATACAGAATTACTTTATTATTATCATTAGGATTTACATCTATTGCAGTAACTATTTAACTGAGAATATTTAACTGAAAAGATGATAAAGTTGAGAGCTGTTTAACATTACAAATAAATAAATAGTTCCGTAAAGTTGGTATATCTAAACTCCTTGGAGTTTGAATCATCATCTACTTTTTACTGTAAAATTTGTTATGTTGCATAAAAAATAAACAAACAATAAATTTAAGGAGCCCATCCAGTTACTGGGTTAAATTATTTCAACAAACACTAAACATGTTCATTGTCAAAACAAAACGTACATATAAATTTAACGACGTTCGAAACCCTAACAAGTCTGCTTTTTCTTATTATCTATTCTGTACCTAATACCATCTGTGTTTGAAAACCTATAGAATATATCGACTAGCTTTACGACTAAGCGACATACTAGTACAAAAATTTAAGAAATTAAATTGCTGCACCTCGTACATCTAAAATTGCTGAGGAGAAACTTACAAAATACCATCAGTCAATCTAACGGCACTAGGTTTTGATGCCTGCGCGAGGTTCTATTTTAAGATGAATCTGAAATAGGTAATCCTCAGTAAAATTATGGTTGTATAATAAGCTTGACACCGTCGCCACTTGCTCATGTTCTGTATGAATTTGCGTGTATGAGCTATGCTCGTGTAAGATAAATGTAGTCGGTAACTAGAGAGGTAACTGATTTTCTTAATGAAATGCATAGATTTACATTCAACGCTGACAGGTAGTTTTAGCAATAAATTGAGATTGTTTGTATCATAAACATGACAATCTAATTAATTGTAAACTCCATATTTCTTGAGAGGATAATTAAGGAAGATTTATGTTTGACAAGATGAATAAATTCCAAATATGAATCAAACCCCTTCTTTGCACGTAGATTATAATGTCGTACCGTGTTATTATTTTAAGCGGTTTGAATTGATAATTAATACTTATGCTATACCATTAACCACAGCACAGTAAAGGAAATATCCTTGCAATTACAAAAAAGAGCATTTATGGAGTTAATGACGATTAATGAGGGGGATCAAGTGTAGTTACATTGACAAACAAGTTCTGAAGCCAACTGTTTCTGTTTACGTTTAGTAGTAAAAATGAAAATGTTAAAAGCTTGACGTTTATGAAAGTATGGTGAAATTTGTAACTGAAGGATTTGTATGGTAAAAATTAATTCTTGGTGAAATGTATGCTAGCGTGTCCGAATATCGGGACCGTATCTAGTACGCAATATCACGCGCACTATAGAATGCGTTCATTTTGGGTATCCACGCGAGTTAGTCAAACGTCGTTTGTATAATTCACAGTATGTCGGGCGTACAGAAGCGCAAAAGGAAACCATCGCTGGAAAATGTAAAAAAGTATATCGGTGAACTTCCGGATTTATATCATGATGGTGCTAAAATAGTGTGTATAGTTTGTGACAAACCGTTATTCTGCTAGCACAAATACGACGGCACAAAGCATGTCAATAGTATACTGCACACAAATCGAAAAGTGGTGTGCCATCGAGAGAGCAATTTATGTTCATGTTTCTCGAGTGTTTGTCGCACTGGCTAAAAAGCCATATCACGACTTCTGGAATAAATACAATTTCAACTGGGAGCTACCATCTCGGATAACGTTATGCAGGTATCCTACCATCTCTGGGCGAAGATAACGAAGGAAAACAAATCATAGTCATAGTTAAAGATAAAAGACTGTGGTTAAGCGTGAACGAAACGACAGATGGAAAAAAAATTCCATTGTCCAACCGAATTTTTCAACCTTCTTATCAAGCAAAAGACTACAGAAGCGTATTGGTGAAGCGATTACGAGGGTAGTGCTGGATACGCTACAGAAATTTGAAGTATCACCTAATGAACGTGTGGGTACGCAACATCACGCGCAACTTAGAATGTGAAGCAGTCACGTTTTGTGTTGGTTCATCTCCGGTCCCCACGCGAGTTAGTCGAACGTCGTTTGTTTAATTTGTAGTATGTCGGGGGTACAGAAGCGCAGAAAGGCTATCATCGCTTAAGAATATAAAAAAAGTACATCTTTGAATTTCCGGATACGTAATAGAAGTTTGAAGTATCACCTAATCAACTGTTGATGTTATATCTTGTGGCACAAACGATTCGCAAATGTTAGCCAAAGATGGATGCATTAATTTCAAACACTAAAAGTGTTTTTGAAATCACCCAAACGAATTCGAGAACTTCACAAACAGTATTCTCGAACAACCAGAGCCGATTCTCACACGTTGGCGATCACGGTTGAAGGCAGCTTTTTATTATTCAAAATATTTCGAACAAATAAAATTTGTGGTTTTATAATTCAATCCCGACGAAGCTGCAGCTATTAAGGAAAGCCAAATAAGATTTCAAGATACTTCCGTTGAAATAGATTTAATAACTATTTACGATAACTATGCCGGTTTGTTTGACGCCATAGTAAAACTTCAAAATACTGCATTGCCATTTGTGGAGTCAGTGCAAATTGTGAACGATGTACACGCATTGCTATATGCTACATACAAGAGTATGTGTGTTGCGGAAAAATTCGAGGATGTTATAAATAAAGATTCTGATTTTACCAGATTAATACAAATTGGTGTTGGTGTATCCGATCCACTATCTATTTATAAAAGTTAATTTAATTATGTGAGTCTTACAAGTCGAACGGTCAACGAACACAATGCTGCAAACTTTTCAGCAATCTTATTCTGTTTGTGTTACGTAGATCAGGATGTAGATGGGTTCTACACAATATTTATAATTAAATAAATAAATTAACATTACTCTTTCCCGATATATACTTGCGTTAAACCTCCTGGCGCGCAGACAAAAGTGGCCCACTCTAGTAATTAATATAAAAGAACAAAAATAGGAGAAGGGTGAATTAATTAAAATATGGGATTAAAATGACGGTTTGTGTATTTGTGCTAGTCGAGCAAGAACAGAAGTAGGTACAAATATTCTTAAACTACTGTAAAGTTATAGTTAATCATCCTTCAACATCCATGATACTTTCAGTTGTCCGTTTAGTTGATCTGCCATCATCTAGATTTCGAGTTACTTTGTCAATATGTTAAACTATCTACTCCACTTTCTCCATTTTCTTTTTTTACACCACTTTAAAAGTTGTTTTAAATAATGAATACTTTATTATTTGTGATTGTTATAAACATTTTGTGTCACCGAGTGTCACCGAGTGTCACTAAACTGACACTAAATAATAAGAAATTGAATAATAAAAAACACTAACCTAAGGTGATTTAACTACGACGTCTCAAGAGCGGCGAATGAATTGAACTTAAAAATATAGCAACATCCACTTACAAAACACTGCATTATGAACTTCGCCCACTCGATTAATATGTCATATGATTGAAGAAAAATGTTTGAAAATATTTCCATCAAGTCGGGTCCAGGATCGACGATATCAATATTTGAAGGTATTGGAGGGAAGAAAGAGAGAACTAGTAGAAATGAAAACATTTTTTACCTTATTTTTTCTTACTTTCTGTCCACGCCTCTAGGGGATCGTTAGATTTCCTAAAATATATTTCCACGAAAGTTCGCTCTTTCCTAAATTGTCCCAGACGGTCTTTCGGGTCATTTCGCTTGACAATTGTGTATCAGGGGGAAGAAAAAGTATATATACGTCTGTTGTGTATACGAGATAAAGATTGTAAAAGTTTAACAGGAAATGCTATATAAATATGGATATTAATACACGCTATGGGTATAATTCTGTAAAAAGGTGTTTTGCAGGCAGAGTCTAAGACGTTTACACGTAAAGCAAACCATGCACTTTTGCGAAATTCAACAAATATAATTCTGGGTGTAATACAGTTGAGCTTGAAATCTTATACAAAAGGCTTCAACTCGAGGCACGTGGGCTTAGATCCCAAGTGCCAAAAAAAAGAGAGACTTCAAATGAAATGTTGGACATCAGGCAAAATTGTATAACCACTGTTTATTTAACAAATTCATGTATGTATGGTTCAATCCCGAATATGCTAATAAAATGGAGTAGTAGTTTGTTGACTATTAAGTTATATTATCCTGATAATAAAAGTAACAAGGGTACCTTCGTTTATAAACGTTCAAATCCAGATTCCTGAAAAAACCTACGGTACTCACGGAAAAGTAGAAAAAATGTAAACTTCTATCGATGGATTTGAAGTGGTTGATGATATAATATGGTAGCGTACTTTAGCCAGAAATTTGATGAATTTTGTTGAGGTAGGTATAGTGAAAAAGTCCCCTTCGTAATCCTCCTTGCCTTGATAAACATATATGGAGATGGTTGTAGGTACACCTATACACAATCTATTTTATGGAAAAAAACAAAAAAAATTGTAAGCTTCTCTGTTAGCAAATAAAAATTTAATGAAGAAACCTCAATGTGAAATTTTAATATCCTTGATTTTCACTAAAAATTAAATTGATTTATTTAAATTTTAATCATCGTTCCGCGTAGTTCCTATAACAACGGCTTTGATAGCAAGAAGTGACCCTTCAGCAACGCCTATTCGCGAATACAAAATTAAGGGCCACCTCGCGGTGCCTGCTGGAATTACGCAGGCCGCATAATAATAACGTGTAGCTGACGTACTTTCATCGTCAACGCCGTTTCGGTGGTGGGAAAATTAAAATGAGAGCGCGCCGCAGAGATGATTTAATGTGTGTGTATTTAAAATCTGCTGAACTTTTGGTCATTAGGCGAAAGTTTACATTTAATTTCGCTGCGCAAACAGATTGCGAAAGGTCTTACTCTACATTAAGTTAATGCGTGATTTTACGATATCAGATCTTACTTGTAACTTTTTTCCTGCTTAGTCCACACTCTCTTCGAACTTGCCTGTAGACCCATACCGGATTCAATTTGGTTGAGTCCTCTGGCTCCACAATATTTTTAATACTTAATGACATATATTTTCTACTTTAGCGTTTCTATTTACTTTGTTAAATTCTCAGCGGTTTTCCAAAGCTTCAATTCCGAGAAACCAACAACCATTATATGAATCATCAGACGATATCTTTAGAAATCAATAATAGCAACGACGAACCAGAATCCATAAATACATGATGTTTCTCTTAAACGAAACAAAACTGCGCAACCCTATTCTGATTTTTCGTAATTAAATTTCAAATGTTAGTTCATTAAATAATGCAAAGGCCAAACGAACACGATTCCATATGATGAGTAACAGCAGCAGCAGTTAAAATTAGTAGGCAATAACTAACGTAACTCTGATAGCTCGACATATTAAATTGATAGAATACAATGGTACACAACGGTTGATCTGTTCATACATATTTGGAGATTCTGAAGTTAAAAGTAGAGTCTGTACAACAATTTCATTCTTATTTACAACATTTTGTGAAAATCTAGATCTACAGGCTGCAATAGTGAAACCTGACTTAAACATACTTACTTGTAACAATATTGTGTTAAGTATGGTCGCTGATTGCAATGGCGCAATTGAAGTAACAATTGCAAGTCGCTTTCGCGAAAATTATGTTTGTCGCTAGAACATCTACATATGTACATATATCCTGCCAATCAACATTATTTTACGTAGCAAATATCTTGTATTTGTAAGCCGCATACTAATGTTGTTTTTTAAACTGGATGTACAGTTTCAGTACTTATTTGAAGCTTAGTGGCAAACTCTCGAATGGAATTATTAATATGAGCATTAATGTAGGCCAAAACCTATACTTCTGTGTCCTCATTAATAATGGCGTCCCTTTTGCAGCTTAATTCACGAAAACGATTTCTTCAATTTCTTGACAGACGGCACAGACTACAAGTACTGAATTCGTCTTAGCTCTGTTTTTCGTTTCCGGAGCATATATGTTTCACGGAGAATTTTGATGATGCCTGAATGTATACGGTGTTCCATTGAAAATATGCAAATAACTTTAGTTAAGATTATGTAATGATTAAGCTCAATAGTATTCAATTTTTAATCTGGCTTGCACTTGTAGAGCATAATTAATTTATGCTGCATGCTTGCTCCTTTTCAACACTCATTTCTGATGAAATTAATAAATTCGCCAAAGTTATAGCACAACTTAATGTCGCTTCCGGTTTGAGCAGGAATAATAGTAACTTTGTTATTTAAAATATAATATCCCCTGTTTTGCAGATTTAGGTAGACAATAAATAGGCTTTTCAGTAAACCTTTTTATGAATTCATTCCTTTCGTCGTGAACGTAGCGCATATCTACCTGTGCGCGGCAATCTCAACAAGAAATTATTAAACATTACATAACCGCGCCCACCTATAAGCACGCACCCGATACATGCTTTAGTAAGGAAAGAGGTTTCATATTTGCTCCGTAGTAACCCACGCGCCTACGCGGATTCAACAACAGGGCAATCTCGCAAATACGAGGGCGATACGTGCTAAATGAGTCAGGCGGAGTTATGAGCACCATACCTGGCTGTTACAGGTTTATTATCTTTACTGTTCCTCCATTAACATAGTATGAGTATTTTCATGTTTTAAATTGAATTACAAACAAACAACGCTGAACAATGCTCACATTGTTCGTTTACTATCGCTTTCGATTCATTTTAGAGGGACACGAACAGTTTTATGCTTATCTTGTAAGTGTAGTGATGGATAAATATATATAGGTACACCTAGTATGAAGATTCGCCTTAAACGCTACGATTGTGATCCGTATTTAGTCCTAGATCGAAATTAGTGCATTGCGAACAGATGGTCTTATAGCCGAGTATGCTATATATATATATATATATATATCGGTTTCGTTCTTACTGCAGACCTGATATTGTTCTTCAATATGCTTATTCTAATTAAGAGAAGAAAATGAATTGCTTATTTGAATACTCTTAAAGATATTTTCTGTAGACCACCTGATAATAATGGTAACAGTAATAATACATTAATTACTTTGGACTTCATTTTTTCTTTGGAATTCAATATGTAACAGATATGTCACGATTTGTGCTTTGTGTTACGATGTACATATTGGTAAAGTAGTGATGTATTTAGCTGATCAAGACACGATTAACAAAAAACAATTGCGTAACGCACTGGATTGAAAATTAAACTTTTTCAATGGAACAAGTATGGTTTAGGTTTCAAGAAAAAAATAATCAAAAACATAGCAAACCTTAGTTTACTTCAGAGATGCGCTTTGATTTAGTAAAAATCGTAGTAAGATTTCTCTGCTCTAACAAAACAAACACTACCACTGCACAAATGTGTTTTATTTGTAAGATGTATCTTCTCTTGGACCTACTTAAAATATCGTTTTGAATAATATTAGTAATAAAGGTCGGATGTTATGTAAAACTACCGTTTCCTAAAACTATTTTCAACCACAAAGCACTCTTGATTAGAGGGAAAACAAATATTAACTTCAATTTGTAATGGAACATCCTGTATGTGGTAGATTCTTCGAATAGTCCGGTTAAATATTGTCGTACCATGGACTTTTCATGTACTAACTTCTGCAGATTTAATTTTTCGTGAAAATTTTGACAGGTACAAGGTTCCAGTTGAACATCAACATCCTTTATTTAGTGTTAGCTGTGTGAATTTGTTTTAACATTTTTATTATAAAGCTGCTTATAATATTGAACTATTACCAGAAATCTTACAGAGTGCGCTTTAGAAATTTTACTCTAACTTGGGGGCAGGCATTCAACTAAAAAAATGTTGATTCTTTTATAGAATATCTTATCCCATGCTTCAATGCGGAAAAATGCAGGAAACAAAAACAGGAACAGAATTTACTTAAATTAAAATTATTTGGACTAGTATTTGTATTAGGCACGTCTCATGCTTTAGTACTTTTGGTGATTTTATTTTAACGCGCTCCTTATCGCAACTAGATATTTTACCAAACTGTAGATATGCGAAGAAAATAACACCTAGATATGGTTATGCAAGGTTATTGCATTCAAACCAAAAAATATACACTCTGGAATACTGTTCACTGGTGGCACAGCTTTGCAGATTACTACTTGTCAAACAGTAGGATTTGGTTTATGAAACTCGTGGCCGGCAAAAGTTAATTTAACGAGTTGTATTCTATCTCGTTAGCTTGCAACAATACATCTACAAAACTTGCATAACTCAAAAGATGGTTTGTCATACGGTACGCGATCAAAACACAGCCAAATGCGAACGCGGGTTTCGCTTTAAGTGTTGAAATTGTTGTAGACAATTGGTTATAAAATCAACAAGCACAATAGACTTTACAGCTATTCCCTGTGCTCTTAGATATATTTGTTGGTAGATTACCGGAACCCATTCACTTTCGTTTCTTCGTACAGTAGCGATGCAACATGCAACAGACCAGAAGAAGCTCCATATAATTGAGAGCGAAACGTCGGCATTCTTATGCAATTACGACGCGGTTTCAACCCGGAAACCCAAATTCTTTAAAAGAAAACAACGTTCGCGGAAGTCTACAACAACCATTCACCTTTTATTGATTAGCTTAGTATAATTGCAATTTTAGAATAACTAATAACATTTACCTGTGATACAATGATATCGTTGCTACAAATGGTTTGCAGGCATAGATTACAGATACCTAATTTTATTTGATATTTATTATGATACAATCTAATAAGAGATGTTGTGGTAGTTGAACGTCATTACGTTGTCTTTGCAATAATCTAACATATTTACTTCAAAGTCGCCTGGAAAGCAATAAAAAAAGGCCAAAATGACGAATAAATAAACATACTCTTTGATGTAGATTTGATTTGCGATTTTAACTCTTGTATATTACCCTAGGCAGCGTATATACGTTTTTATCAAATTGGGACGGCATATTTCGAGTTCGGGGTGAAAGCTCGTGGAGGTTTATTTACAGAACTTCCCAATAGAATACTATTGTAATAAGTTTTCGTAACAGTAATCTGTAGTCTAACGTTTATTTCATCGTCCAAAGTTCCCTTAGTAAACTTTAAACAGCGGTGAACAAACAACTAAGCAAAGTATATCTTCCAAGCAGATAACTCAACACTTAATAAACAAATTTTAAAACCGCAACGCAGGCGCTGGTAAGTTAAAGTCGTCCAAATCTGAACTTCAACAGACGAAAGCTCCGCAATACGCCAACGTATTACAACGATTACTCGCGTTATAGCCAGCCTACGCGAAATTATATAGAAACAGACTTATTAATACAAGTGGACTCTGGCCCCTGTCTCGGAGAACATTGAAAGTTTCAAGCGAAGATAATGTGCTCCTTATACATATATTGAGGGTATTAGTAATACCGGTAGCGAATTTCGCTAATAGCAATTACCGTGACACGAGTCATAACAATGAAACAGTAGTAACTACTTCCCATAGTAAACAATAATTAATTTCTGTTACTTACCTGCATAATTATCTAAGTTATTGTTTTGTTGGACTCAAGCAGCAGATCTGTTAGCTACTCGGTCTATTTAGACAGAACAGTGGTGGGCGTTTTGGTTTTACGAGTAAGTAAGTAGTCTTGCAGCTGTGATTAAATAGGTATTTTGAGGAAGCTATTTTACCACGCTTTTGTGTCGTTAAATAATAAATGATGATGATATGACGTGCTGGGATATGGTACGGTGTAATAATAACAATAATTAAAGAGAATAACTAGTCGTTTATAGGATGACATAGTTATTAAAGGTGTAACAGCCGCAGATGTTTAATGTTTAGATTTCGGGGTAGTGTCATTATCCTAATCGGAGACCTGTTAGAGATGGTATTTCCAGTCTCAGGTAAACCTAAAGATAACTACCTGAAGTATATAATAATTCCATAGCAATATCATATGCTTATTCGTCTGATAATTATCTTTAGGTTTACCTGAGGTTGGAAATACCAGCCTACTTAGTGTACTAGACGTATCTTCTCCAAATTTTATATTAATTTAAAATAATTACATAAATTACACATTCTACAGGTAGAGGCAATAGCGCAATATTTGTCGGTGGCACCTTTACTTACTTTACTCTTACATATGATAAAATCTACAGAGTTCTTGATAGCTACTCTGCATTTAAGTGTTGGCCAAGCTGCAAATGACTTGTGATGGTGATAAGATCGTTCGCCTTCAGAAAATATTGGGACGTCATCTATGTAATGAGAAGATAAAGCAAACTATGGATTGAAAATATTCTTCATAGCGAAAGCGAGGGCATTGAAACTCGGAGATGGGCCAAATGGTACAGAACGGAATTGGTTTGTTGTGCCATTGATGGAGAAGCCACAGAATTTACGTCTCACTTCTGACAGTGGAATGAACTAACTTAGAGGAGATTCTTGAATTGGTGGACCTTGTTAGCAGCGTTTCGATAGTTTTAGGCGTTTCATGCATATAGTGATCTTGTTCAAGGTGTACGAAGTTCATGACCTTTCTATGATTCTGCTTCTTAGCATGTTTTGTATTTCCAGATGGACATCACTATGAAATGCTTCAGGAACTGGATATGTCTTACGGGAGAATTGCATCGTCTCATCAACGTGAAAAGTGTGTTCTTACTTCTTGTCAGCGATTACGGGAGTGTTAATCACTAATTGTATGTTTTATATTTTACGTTACAATTTATTTCCTTTGAGATTTTGGAATGTATAATTTCTTTTCCTTTTTTTTCACTTGTGTGTTTTCTTCTTTTAATTCAATTCATTTTTAAATATATTTTAACTTCTTCGAAAACAATGGTGGATATTTCATCTGCTACTATTATTATTCTAACTCCACAGTTCTTTTAATGCTGCGTCGTCCAATTTCTGCATTGGCTCTTCATATATTTGATTTTCCAAAAGACATTTAATTTAACAAGCAATTCTAAGTTCATTTTGACGTCTATATACATATATACAGGATGGCTCAACGATTTAGCAATGCCGACTTATTCTCTCAAAAAAGAGAAAATTAAAAGATGTGCGTAACCGTAGGAGAAAAATATAAAATGTTTCAAACATATTAGGACTAATCTATTTTTATAAAGCCATAATATCATGAATTCGTATTTAACAATAATGTCTATATTAGTGTATTGTGAAGTTATTTTGTTGTATCTTTGTATAACCATTTCGTTATTAAAATGAAATTAAAATCATTATACTTCACTTTACTTTTTCAATATGAGTAAATTAAATTAAATGGAAAAGAAGAACTTTCGTTTAAAGAAATTATGGTTTTTGTTCCAAGGTTTTTTTGAATTAATGACATATTCTTTCAAATAAAGCAACTGTACTTCGAGCCAAAGGAATAATAGAAAAGAAAAATTTCTTTCATTAGAAATGCGTGTTTCTTCGAGTTAAAAGATATTGCCTTGAAACTAAGAAATATGTTTAAAAATTAATTTCTTTGGTTTAAAGAATCCTTTCTATCAGTGTATTGGTAGGTTTTATAGGCTAATAACTTCAATGCCTTCCTTCAAAATATATACCATGCCTGTGTAAAGTGGTTCTTTTACTTCAAGCATTAAAAGTGCTACTGGTCTGTAGGCAATAAAGCTTTGATTTATTATAATGTTAAGTCGTTAAGGTAACCACTAATAAACCAGCGTTAATAATAACTGCGGTAAACAGTAGTAACTACTGCGTTGTAATAGTACTTTTATTGGATTTAATAGTTATTGATCAGTTGCCTTTAGGGTCAATTTTCGCAGTAAAACTCTTAACGTTGAAGGTGGAAGCCATTGTAATATACAAAGCGTGTTACAGTACATTTAAATTGCGAATGCGAAGAAGTAAAAACAAATTGGGTTACTCTAGTATTTCATCAAATACTTCAAATTGGAGTTATAAAATCTTCAATTTAGATAGGCGTTTATACAAATTTGCCTTCTAGGAACTGATCTATAAAATGCAACAGCGCTGTAATACGCTTAATGCTTAAAATGAGGAGCAATATTTAAACTCAGCTATAAGATCAGTATCTACTTGGCCAAACCCCTATTAATGTTTTATGCATGGACTTAATTAAAAACAGAGTGAAGTGACCATAATAGGCTGCTCTATCTGTAAATACAGTGTAGGTGGAAACATTCGTTCCTCGCGTGGAACATGGTAATAGAATTAATGTCGTCCAGTTGGAGCGCTTTTTGAGAAAAATACGTTTCAAGACAAAATTATCTGATAAGGTAAAGCAAACAAGAGTACTACAACGTTTCAGTTTGTCTAGGGTACATGTATCGCACGCTCAGTGCAATATATAACGTAATTCCGATAATAGTAAACGCATGTTCATGCATCGACGTAATAGAATCTGAGGCGAAAACTTAGTAATGCCGCCTGAGAGCACATTCGTACATACAGTGACATGCAAAATTTTCTCAACTCCAAAAACAATTCCATTAAGGGAAATAGTCTTTGGAGTAATGATTAAAATGAGCCGCACCTTCATAAGCAGCAACCTACTATTCAATGTAAAGCTTTTACTAAACTACATACTTACAATATACCAATATAGAGATTACGACTTCGTTGCCGCAAGAGATAAGTATTAAAATTGTAAACTTCGATTGCACTTTGTGCTTACAAAATTTTGTTTTATTATCGAAATTTCTAAATTGCTCATATGAAACGGGTGATTTTATGTTACTGCACTGCAGTTAGCAAAACAAGTCGACATGAAGTAATTATATTTTAAAGTTAGTTTCAATCAGGATCATACCACCGATATTTGCAACAGGTTAACTAGAATTTGTAAACAGAAAATTTGATCGTAGAGCACCTGCAAATTTACTTATGTAAGGTTCAATATTTTACAATTTATAACAACTAAATACTAAATTTCACTAAAGTTCTTTTGCGTTTGGGTTCACAAATATTCATCCATTAATTCCCAAAAAAAAATTGAGCACTCAGATGTTTTGTAAACGGTTTACAGAGGTTGTGTGGTGCCTTCTGGCGGCATACGCCCGAATTTTACTATTTCTAGAAAACTAGTTTCGAAGTGCAAGGATTCCATTTTTACAAACAGAGAAAACAAAATATCATTAGAACGATATGGTATTTGCAGAATGTTTCGGGTTGAAAGAGCAGTGCTTCGCGGATATACTCAACAAATTAGGAAAGAGTATCATTGAGAGAGGCACTACTGGGTTGGTAAAAGATGCACTAAAGATGGGCAGCGATGTTTTCGAAAGTACAATTTATTGAATGAAAAATTTTCTCAAACTGCATAAACTTTTCGAAACTTACCAATAGGCAGCTTAGAGATAGGTTTCTTTTAACTCACCCGGCTAACATAAGATTTGTATATCGAAACTACATCGTCATAATACAAAGAAAATTTTCATTAACTTCATACAAAGTTTCACACCTCCCAAGTTAAAATAAGCACGTTAATAAAATAGGACGTAAAGATTTAATCGTTTGTGCACAGAGCCTCCAGGTTATGATACAAAATAGTAATTTTTGAATAAATTTCAATACAAAGTGAAACTTATCGCGTTCAAATGTGTTTTAAATAAAAGCGTTCATTCCTTGCCAACTCGAGAACCTGTAATTTTTTACACATAAAGCAAGCGCATGATAATTTACGTTTCTCTTTTTGCCGCATTATTGACATTAAATGTAATTACTGACCAATTTCCAAGGCATATAAACTGTAATTACAAGTCCAAACACTGTATTTAGGCAGACACCAATAAAGCTAACAAGTCAGGAATTCAGCAGTAATTTTAAAATAACAAGGGGGCCTTGGGTATTTCACGCACTGAATAAAAAATTCGCGTAGGTTCTTGAATTTTCATTTACTTTAAAAGGCAATTAAATTAAAGACAACATCCGGGGGATACATAGCGGTGAAGCGGCAAAAATGAAAAAGAGATTTCACGTATCGATCTTCCAGATCTTTTGATTAAAGGTTATTATGCGAAAATATGTGCATATAAAATGTTCACATAGAACACTAAACTGCATACAATTCCGTCACCGGCCAGCCATGCATCTTGAAGGCGAGAAGCTGCTGCTACAGTTCATATTTCGATATACTACGCAGTCAATTACAGAAAGAAATGAGACTGGGTGCAGCATACTTTTGACGAATAAGAGAAGCGTTACAAATTTACACTTTGATCACTGCAACATTTGAGAAATTCGAAAAACACGGCCAGATTAGAATAAGTTTAGAACATCTGTGCACATGTTTGCTATGTGAGATATATCTTTCGTGTTCCGGGAGACCAAAGAGTTACATATATTCCAACTTTGAATTTGGCAAATTTTTGTAGAGTATTTGAATGGATATTTACAAATCCGATATATTCCGTAATACACAAAACTCGCGGATTACTAAATAAAAAACAGATATTTAACTTTCCTAAAAAATGTATCATCAAGAACCTGAACAATTTCAATTACGTGCATGAATGTAGAATTAGCAGTTTTTAACGAAGATTAACCCGGACCCGAACCCGGAACACGTTTAATTTTAATTTTGCAAATCTTAAAAATTCTACATGAAAGAATTAATAAGGTGTCAACGTAATGGATTCCGAAAATGTTTCCCCCTAAAAATAATTTGAATGGGCAATAAATCTGTGAGGAAAATTCGAGTGGTATTGGCTGATCGCTAAAACGTGTCAATTTTTCTTACGAAAACTTTCGGAAAGTGGATTACGTCCTTATGCCATAGACTTGTATGATCGCATTTTGGGTAAATCATTACCTTAAAACTTTTTTTGTTGGACTTTTATAATTCATATTACGCCATATTTTGGAGATTGTATCTGTCTATCAATTCTATTTTAGTTGTAGCTTGTAGCCATTACTAGTAACAATTTATTTTTATTAACTTTCATGCTTAGGAAGGACAGGTGAATATACTTCTCGTCCAGAGATTCATTGGGACTTTATAAACAAGTCAATGGAGGCTGAATATTCGTCGATCATCTGTACAGACGACTTCGTACCTACGTACATGCATGAACTAAATGTCGGCAGATGCCGCAGCAAAAACTTCTTTCTTTTGTAATAATTAAACATCTATCGAATTATTTTCATCATTTATAAGCACTGGTAGTGTAATATTTAGCGCGCCTAGCTACCGGTTTCGGATTTCTTAGTTTGATTCTCCAGGCACCTCTTTTTAGGCTAAAGTCTTCATTTATTCATTTATTACTTCATTTACTCGTTCTTTCATCCATTATTATATATAACCATTAAGAGAATTGCATCAAGTTGTAGTTATTGAAATAGAATGTTTTAATTCTTCAAATAATTGCTGCAACATTCTTTACAATTAACTTGTGATTTACTTGAGCGAATAGTACGCTGTAAATATCGCCATATTCATTGCTATTGCTCGTCGAAAAGTTAATTAGACTAATGCAGTAACTGTTGGAATTCGTTGCACTAGCGATTCGACAAGTATTTGCACAATTACTGAAAGAATGCGAGCTTATTGTAGCAATCGTTGCAAATTTTGGGCCGTCACGGTTCTTATAACTATTTGTAGTGGCAATTGTAGAAGTAATTCAAAAATTTTTTTTTGTGATGTCACAAATTAGGGTATCGCTATCACAACTTAAAGTAAGTTTACAGAAGGTGTCTACTGTATTATTTTATCATTTCTGACGTTAGGAATTATGCTGGTTAATCGCAAATTACCCAACAAATTGTTTTATTACAGCAATCTATTGCTGCGTTTCGTTAAAAATGCGAATACTTCTTACGCTCATTGTTAAGCAAATAAACTTGCGTATTCTTAACCATCACTTTTCTTTCCACACGCATTTGCGTATTTACAGTTTACTTGATGATGTCTGGATATCATTATGTTAAGTACACGTGCGTCGCGAACGGCAGTAATTTTACATCTTGTACACTGCGTGTGCAGTAGGAATTCAATTAAAATCCAAATTACCACCCCTAGAGACGCCGAACGAAAATGATATCGGCGTTTGTGCGTGATTACGTCGAGCTTTACCTCGGATTTTCAAGCCTCGCGCATCGATGAATATAACCGATCGATTTTTACTCCGGCGCCTCCGCGTAGAAATTGAAACCAATTACATAAAAAAATATTGCATCGGATCGCGTCGACCTTATCGGGTTGGATCTTCCCATGATGTTTCCTAGCCGCATAAACGCATCATGAGCAACACCTAGTTACCCGCAGAATGATGGATAATTGATCGAAAGCCTCGTTTCATTGATGAGAAAATTATGTTACTCCAATCGTGATTGCGGTATTCTTGTCGATTTTCTCAATGCGTAATAACGGAACACAAATGTGGCCAAGATGTTTCGAGAACAAACTCGGTTATCTGACAATTTTGTTCTTTGTATTGCTAAACACATAATGCTATCCGTACACATACATTAATGGTCATTGAAGGTAAGTCCTAATATGGAACTGCGTGCTTTGTTATGCAAGAAATTTAAATTCGCATATCAGAATTGCATATAAGCCAACATAAAGAAGACTGCAATTTATTGCTTTCACATACGTACTCTTCTTTGAGTGGGAAGCTGCTGATTATGTTAATTAGATTCGCGTGTCACACGTATACGCGGTACCAAAAGCTGTTTGAAACAAGAAAAACGACAGCAAAAAATATTGCACTTGATAGTCTAACATAAGTACAGATGCAAAACAAGACACACCTAGGTACTCCCCCCAAATTGTAAAACGCAGGAATAGCGTCAGAACTCCAATATTTCTTCTGTATTTTTCCGGGAGTATGGCTCATAAGTAGTTCAGATTATGCAGATATTCGGTTACCGGCTGATGATGAGGACCAATCGTGTCCTCGAAACGGCCGTCCCGGATTAATTATCATATAATTAATGAAACTTGTGTGGTGCGGAGGTTGCGGATACTTATGTGTTGTTTACCAAAAAGCTATTTGATAACTGAATAAGAAAATTATTTCTATCTACCGACCTAGAAGAATTATGTGTGATTCCTGCAACTTATCCTTTAACCGCAATAAATCTAAGGTGGTATTTTTTGGTTCTAGCCGAGTCTACCGATACATTTCTAAGGTTTTGCAACTAAAAATCGATAATACACAACTGTCTATAGATAATAGTGCTAAAGGTTCGGTTTAATGTTAGACAACTCAGTGAAATTTGGCGCTCAAATTTCAAATTACATTAAATCCGCCTATCTACATTTAAAAAAGTTGTTTCCGTATAGCGATGAGTATAATGAGAATGTCAATAAACAGTTATGCAAGGCTTTTGTTTTATCTCAAATCTCCTACTGTACAGCTGTGTATCATACTGCTTTGGATTGTTTAACTAGAAATCGAGTCCAGAAAGTTCAAAACGCTTGGGTGAAATATATACGGGGTGTAAAAAAATAACATATATCGCACAAATTGAACGTTAGTTGGCTAGTTGGTTTAACATGGAAAATAGAAGACATTTACGTTGTTTAACTTTGTATCATAGAGCACCTTTTTATAAATCCTCCGTATCTTTACTGAAAAATAAGATTTCGGACAGACATTCACAGCCTCAGGCCTCATATCCCTATCTCCTGTACGGAAGGTCTTTCTCTTTCCAGATATAAGCTTTAACTAATGAATTACACCTTCATTTTCTATTACTCAGGCTTTTTAAAAATCAATGAAAAACAACTTGTTGGAGCAATAGGCTTCTCGATGCTTAGAGGTGGACAGGTGTCGCATGTGTCGGTACAGTCTTGTTTTGTCAGCATTTCACATTGTATCTAGTCGTGACTGAGAGGGGGCAAAAACTAAACACAAGCAATAAAATTTGCTAAATTTTAGCTTTAAATTGTCTTTACTTGAAGACTTTACATTTGGGCATGGTACCGTTTGGCTCTGCCGTGTACCTTTTCATTGATGTTTGCATTTTTTACTTATAGGCACAAATTATAATATTAATTTAGTATTTCCATTTTTCTTCCTTAATTAAATTTGAATTTCGTAATCAGGTTTAACGTAACAACAGAATTTTTCTGAACTTCGTCTTGTGTTTGTAGTTCCTAAGTCCTGTCTCTCTCACCCCTTTATACGTGCATGGGATATTACAATAAAGTCATTATTATTATTATTATTACTAAATCTATCCATCCTGCTATTGATAGAGCTACTGCTTGCCGTATTCAGAAGATTCAAAATGCCTCTCTTCATTATATTCACGGTATCCAAAAATTCCTACACGTTCTCTGTAAGATAAAAGATACTGGGTGGCTTTCAATGCAGCGAAGGAGAGATTTACTTATCTTATGTCTTTACCACAAATTTTTGCTAATTAAATCCCCGCCCTTTTTATATCATAAAATAACGTTTTAGACCCACGTTCACAATTTGGCCACTCGTTTTCCAAGGATTGATCTTCCCGCCACTTCGCAATACCGCGCGTTACGGAAGAAGCTTCACTTATTCTTATTTTTAACTTTAGAAATAAACTGAACAGCTTTTTTCCACAGCAATGATTGCGCATGTGTGCGTGTACCCAAACTGATTCCTGTTGTTTAATCTCCTTTTTGTCTTTTTTTGTTTTTTATCTTAATAAAACTGCTTCCAGGTAGGCTTTCGGTATTAGGTTGTTAGTAAAGTACTGATAGGTGTAGGAATTAAGTGGCATAGATTAAATTGTATTAGCATTCTTTTTTTCTATTAACCCAGCATATATGCTTATTTTTTATGTTATTGTATAACGTGAGCAGAAGCTAACAAATTTTGTTGCGACTGGGCCTCGCCACGCGATTGAATCCTAATTTCTTTATTTTCTTTATCTAATTTTGGCACATATACCGATAATGGTTTTAGTTTACTTCCTCCAACTATTCTTATTTAATAATGAACTAATAACGCGCGGCTGAGTTTTATTATTTTCCAATTAATTCAATTGGATCCACCGCCAATCCACACCAGTTTTTCTATTTTAAAATTATTCTTTTCACAATATAAAAGCTCCATAATATACAAATTTCAGAGTATGTAACTGAACGAAGTAAAAAATAACATTTCATTTATTAAACTAACTTAAATGGCTACCCTGTCAAAAACAAAAAACAGGTTTTTCGATTTACATATTTATTTATGAAAGCTTGTTCATCGTCAAATATGATCAATTTGTATGATAATCATAACCTCTACCCGTAAGTGTCGACATCTGTTTTTGTTTTTAATTCTCTACGAAATTACACCAACAATCGTCTTGGGCCCTTCCCAAGTTTTACCCTTTCTAGTTCGCTTTCTTTTGTTTTTACACAATTTAAACGTACCCTCTATCCTCAATAATAACCGAGATCCCCATGGTGAGGGTCGAAAGTGAATCCTAAAGCACTACCTTCTATTACATTTTTTAATACTGTTCGTTGCATCATTAATTATGAAAGCAGAGATGCGCATGTAAGTATACTATACAGCTTCGGATACAGAAAACATGTAGACGAATAAAAAAATATGCTACTCAGATGCTTTTTTAGAAATGTGACGAGGAGCGATAATTAATAAATCTTTTAACTATCCTATTTCTAGCTTAACTTAACCAATAATGTACATAGAAAATTCTCGATTTACTTTTGTTGGTTCTTCACATGTTTTTCAAAATATTTTGATAAAACCCATACATGATAATAAATGTGATATAATAATTAAAAGTTTTCCCGCCAGAGAACGGTAGCGAAAGATATTTAACGGGGATGGCATTATTTTGAAGTTTGGTTTATACGGCTAGAAGCGACAATATCCGAATTCTTATTTATAGACTATTTCAAGCTGTGTTACGTATATGTACATAAAATACGCTCTTGGTTTCCTGCGGGCACAGTAAATCAAAAGTTTTGGATAGTTTGACTATTCTCCCACGTTGATAAAGTTGATAGGAAATCTACTTAATGTGTGACAATATAGCAAGGAAAATATTATTTTATAATTTATTATACCAATGAATAATTTTTTAGCAATTTTTCTCAACTCAATATCGTTCCTTTAATACCCAAAACTAACAGTAATTTTTTCAAAATAAACTATTAATGTTTTTTTTAGTCTAAGGATTAATAGTGAATTGAATAAAACTATTCTGGCGGACATATACAGAAAGGTGTAAAGTAATCTCCAAGAATTTAACATATAAACTCTATTTACCTCGAACTCAATGTAATATAGAAAATAAATACAAAATATAAATATGCTTAAGTTAAGTTTAAAATAAGCGGTTAAGGATGATATACGTTGAAAATATATACTGCTAACGTTGCTGAATCTTATCTTTTAGGTTAGAAGTATAGATATCATTAAAACCATGAAAATAGAATTTCATCCGTTAATTTTCCTTAAAATTATTTGTTCCTCGCTAACTAAAGGATGTAATAACATAACCACTAAACAGTTGAGACTGAAACATATCCAGTCACTGTAATTAATTTGAAGTTGCTTAAATTTTAAACGGAGCAATTAATCATCGTAATTTAGTGGATTTGAGTGAACTGTTTTTTTATTTACAGAGTTGCCTACTACATACGAATGCTTTACAGTAGTTCGACAAACGGTCGATAATTATCTATTCATGCTTAATGTGTTAAAACGATAATAACAACAATTTGCCGGTAAACGCGCACGTAATTAAAGATGAAAGGGTCGTAACTACTTTCAACATCACCGGTTTATTACCGTGCGGTATACAATCTCCCGGCACGGCGCAAAGTGAAGCACATCTCTACGTGTACGGTGCGAATCCAGTAACAGACATATTACGCGTTCACTATTCTAAGATTCATAGTCCGTTCGTTGGTTTGCCGTTCTTCCCTTTAAAATGCGCCTGTCACATTATAAATAACGTCGCGTAGAAATTTATTCGCAGACCGACATCATCTATGTATTGCACCTTTGTGTACATACGTCTACGCCACTAAGGATGTGCGAGTGTATTGAGTAGGCCCTCCGTTATTGTTTATAAGATTTGTGACAGCACAAACACCACACGATCACCATGCGGTTCTATTGGCAGTTAGCAGTAAATACCGATTGAATTTCAAGACAGCGGCTTGGTTTTCTTTGTAGAGATGAGAGGAGGCTTTTGAAAATTTATTATTAGTATTTTTCCAATACCAGCTAAGCCAGTGTACTTAAGCAAGATCGAAGTCTTATCGAAATAATATAACTCGAAAATTATTATCGTTTGAACATAGTAGAACTAAAGTAATACAAAAAATTTTATGCATTCTAACCAGAAATGATCACAAAGGTTACAAGCAGTGAATTGTTACAAGAAAATAGAATAGCAAAAATGTCTTCAAAACTGATTTAATTTTTTTTTATTTAATGCTGTTAATCGTTATACACAGAAAACGTGTTTTTAAAGAAAACAAGTTTAATTTTTTTTTGTTTACTTGCGTTTTTGATGGGGTAATTGAAATATGAATACCACATACGTTATAGCTTAACTCCAAAGAGCTCGTTGCCGAACAAGTAAAAACTATATGTTTCCACCTGGTATTCGATTTTTAATATTAAAGCTCTCTTTATTGTATTGAATAAATACAATTTATTTCTTCAGCATTCAAAAATTTTGTACTGTTGGCGAAGCAGCTGTGCACAAATCTTTAATCTCACAACCATCTTTAATTTCACATCTAAGCTTCTGTGAAATACAGTAAAATTTATTATTTTATATAAACACAATTTGAATTTTCAATGTTATCATATTTGGACATTGTATTTCTAGAAAATACTTAACGAAATAAAAACACTACATGTAATGAAACGACAAAGAAATTATTCTAAATATACTAACTACTATCCATACAGGTGGTTTTATATTTTAAATAAGGTTTATGTGGAAGTTTGCAGTGTTGTATAATCGTAAATTTACTCTTTTTAAGATTTCTTAAATAAACTCAAAACCAATAGTTTTTGTTTTTAATACATAATTAATAATAACATTCTACTATAACTAACCAAATCTCCTTTCAAATATTGAGATTTTTCGCGATACATGTAAGTACTTCGGTTTACATTTAAATATGAAACAACCTCTATATACACTTAAGAATCTCGGTGTAAAATTTTGTGATGTAAAACGGAGATGCTGATTTATTAACAAGACTAGATACGAACTTCTTGTGTATGTTTTTGTACACATATACAGTGTTCCAGATTCTGGGTATTCTCAAAACAGATAAATTAGCCGAATAATCTGCTGAATTTGGCAAGAAATTACGTTTAGACGCAATTGGTGTGAAAGAAAATTGAAATTTAAACTAGTAGAAGCTTTGAGAAAGCATAAGGCGTAAGGGACACTAATTAGTTAGTGGTGTTACAGATGATGTTTCAACAAAAGCATCGGTGGTCCCAAAAAAGAACACAAATACTGTAGTTACTGCACTTTTTTTTAAGTAAAAAAGCTTTTGAAGTGATGTCCTGATAAATCATTCGTTTTGCCTGATAAAGCAGAATAGCTTGGAAAATTATAAAATTCGACAAGAATATTACTACCATAATAAAAAAAACTAGCTACTTGTGAGCAAACGTGGATACTCACATATATCTAGTTAAAGGTAATTAAAAATAAATTTGAACCACTTTGTAGGTGTTAGATGGCAGTCTTGCTTTATCTAGAATCGGTTTGTGTATCTCTGCTAACAATTTGGAAATACATAGGTATGCATACAAACCAAAGAATAAATCTAATTTCTAACGGTGTGCAAATAACAAAAAAAAATTAACAAAAATAATAAATCCTATTACAAAACAAATGAAGAGTTAATCTTATGCAGACTTATTGCTAGTACTGATACAACTGTTTATCCAAAGACGAGAAGGGACACGGGCGTGAGGTAGAGGGAGATCAATCAACAGGTTTCAAAATTTAATAATAACTCAAAATTTAATTAACAACTTAACTGAATAATTTTCCCGTCTTCCAGATTTAGATAAAATTATTGCGTTCTATAGATGTATGCCTCGCTTGTGTATTATTAATAGCTAACGTTTGGTTGATCCGCGGCGGTAAACTGTACAAATTCTCTATCCCTTAGAAATTTTTGAGGAAACCAGTATATTGAATTAGTTTCTAATTTCTATTATAAACAACACTGCCGCTTATTTAACATTAATACTAGTACCATATATACCTACAACACATTTGTGTCCTTTCCTAAGAGGCAATCCATTCCTTTACTCTACTAGGCCTGTCCATTTCTCTACTCCTATTTTAACTTTCAAATTTGTTTCATTCACGAAACCCCTATACTCTTTTTCTCATTTGCGTATCTTTTTATTCTAAGCATACACTACATTCGTATTCCAATTTACTTGAACAATGAATAACAATAGTTATTATAATACGATTTTTTCCGTTGTCATATAACCTAGTACTTATAATGACCATTATACAACTACAATTCATTTTTGTTCTTGAAATCTAAATCAAGACATGCTATCATGTAAAAGGTCAAATATAGAAGCCCTTGAATTGGTATTGCTGTGGATAGGCATGGACACAAAGGCAGACGAAACAGTACTTAACAGTAAAGCAACAAAGAAGTATTGAGTGTTAGTAATTTCATCTAAATTTATTGTAAAGATTCTTAGATTTATAACTTATTCAAGCTCACACTTTTACTATAATTTTGATGCATGTAGTTGGCAAAAAAATGTTCAATACATTCTGATGGTTTCCGTGTGTAAAAGTTGTTTTTTATTATAGTTTGCTACGTGGCTATGCAACGGTTCCTCCCATCCAGTGATACGTAACGGAGATACGATGTGGAGGTACGTAACAAATAGATACCGGCCTTAATGACTCTAGCGACTCCACATTTCAATAACAATGAAGTTTAATAATTTACAGATCATGGTTGGCACGGTAGTTGGCTCTACTGAAATCTTAAGGAAACCTTACAGGGGGCTACGTTTCGATAACACACTTTAATTCTTCTCAAAGCTAAATTTATGTAATTCTATGTTACAATTGCTTTCACTACTAAATATTCCCTTAGTAAAATTGTGGAGAACCTTAGTCATCTACTAGTGTACCACCCTTTTTATTACTACCATTCCTTCCGGTATATCCAGATCGTTATCTTTCTTTATACGCATTGTTTCAAACATATGAAACTCGGAGTTTTTACTTTAATTTGTGAGAAACATGTTTAGAAGAAAGCTGACTAGTTGCCTAGATCTAGCCGATACTTACCTACGCCGAATAACAAATAAATTTGCATTTATAAAGTACCGTGTGTAACAATTCAACACATCTTCGTTGATGGTTCTGATTGCTAGAGGACGCGTCTAACGACTGATCGAAGTACGTGACACATCTGCAGAGACAATGAAACTTACTTCTTCGGCTCGTGAGTGATGAATGCCTTAGTGTTACCAGGCAAATGAACTGGAGATTTAATGGCTGTGCGTAAATTGAATTTCCTAGTTGAATAATTGACGGCACGCCCAGATTACGAACGTGAGAGCTAGCAGACGATTGCGTACGAACTTATAAGAAAGGAAGGAGTAAGAAAAGGCGGAATTGCACGTGTAGTAGTGGACCACTTAAGTGGAACACGGTTTCATATTAACTAAAAGATAAAATAATAATACCTTGCAGATCTTCTGGAACGATGTTATGCGATAAAGAGACACGAATACACCTAGTGCGGGTGAAAGATAATGCTTTCGTCGAATAATTTATTCGAGTAAAAAATATTTGAAGATTTTCAGTTTCGGTAGCGCAGGATACCCGTTTGTTTTTTAAGCAGCTCTCGATATAATTGATATAATTCGAGATTCTTGTGAAATGTTGCTGTTTCTGTAGCGGCACCACGCACATCTTTCCAGAATCTGATAGAGAAATTATTCAAATTCTTTTTGAATAAACATTTTCCTGCACCTAAACCAATTGTGCAGCTCGGCGAATGATACACATGTGTACAAATGGCTTTGTAAATAATTTTGTATTAAATATCAATACTGAAATATCTTTTTATCGAATTCTAAATTCCCATAATCAGTATCAGTCATTATAAATACTCACCAAGATACCCACTAGCGTGAATACAAATTTGCAATTTTGACAATTCGTTTTGCTCACTTTCTTTAAAATATCAAATCATTTACAATTTTCTCGATCTACATATAAAAAGAAATTTCCATAAAATAATTGTATGAAAGCCTCGATTTCTCCTATTTCTTAATTTAATACGGTTTTGATTGAATCCAAACAAGTGTGTCAAAGCCTTTTAGTATTGTTCCAAAAGAAGTTACAGGCTCACGAATTTTCACAATAGTGCGCCGTGTGTGTTAATATAACTGCCCAAGAATATTTGCCCGTAATCATGATATTTATTTCAAGTACTGTGCGTACAGAGGAGTATGCACTATTATCTGAATCCTTGGAATACGATTCCACACAAACCGAGCAAATAAATTCAACGGAGAAGGAAACACGCAAGAAAATTGGATTACGTTATTTCATTCGCCAAACACGTAAACAGTTCGAAGAGGAAGTTAGAGAATACATCAGGCGGATTCAGCAGGATCGGGCAAGTAAAATAGAACAAAAAAATGCAAAAAAAACCTAAACAGAGAAAACGACAAAATAAGCTATCGTTGCCCGAATCGTCCAAAAATGTCGCCTATTTCTTTTAATTTTGCAACTTCCTTGCGCCATATCTCCCTTCCGCTGTTCGCCGACAGAACGAAACGAGAAACCAAAGCGAATCTTAATGCTTTTACGAAACACCCGGACTGAATTCATTATTTTGGGAATAAATTGAGTTCTTGACGGGAATTTTTAATAAAGGTGACGAGGTCGTACCTCTACCCGCCCGCTTGTCACCGCACCAACCGCAAATTTTCGCTCTTATATTTGCTCCCTTGCACCTTCTTCTTTTCCCCGTTTTTAGTGCGGTGACACGGTGGCGGTTGTGGTTGCGCACAGGTGCGAATATACACTCTTGATACCGAAAATATTGCAGTGTTTCGAAATATTTTGAAGCCGGTTTGCACCGAGAATAATGTAATTGCCATAATAATCTTCGGTTGACATGAATAAGGATGAATGGGGCGGATATTGGACGAGAAACCGAAAGGAATAAGAAAGCGTTTCATATAAAGGAGACGAAGTTCGGGAGCAGAAAGGCAGGCAAGGAAATCACGGAATATACAGGTTCGCAGTCAATTAAGTTACGCACGTACGAGTCTAGCGATTTCTTTTGTTGTGGGCTTCTAACGTACTTGACTGTCGCATTGTAATAAAACTTATTATTCCATTTGCTACAGAAAAAAATAACATTCAGCGCATACGTTTTCCCGCGAAATGGTAGAATGAAAATGAATTCATATTTTACAAGTACAAGGTTATTCACGACGACGCCGATGACGTCGCTTACCGAAAATATCTGAAAATAATTAAACTATCTTGAGATTTTAGTGAGCGATGCTATGGATAATAATGTATTTCCTAGAAATATAAACTTTAAGATATTTATTTTTTATTAAAATATTGACAAACGCAAAGTTTAACTTAAACATCTATATCTTAGATTCAGTATTGCCACTTTGTGACTTTTATTAGCAGCATGAAATATCCTTTATTACTTGGTAGAACCAAATATGTAATTTAATCTCGTAAAAATTCCGGTTAAATTGTTTTTGCATATCCGATTTTTTGAAGGCAATATAGAGATATCCAAATTTTATATGATTAAGGAGACAATCATAAATAGCTAATATTGTGTTGGTTAAATAGCGAAACCAAGTGCGTGACAATATACAGGATGTTCCATTTAAAAGAACAAAGTAAGTGTCTGGTTCAGCACTTACCGATCATCATATACGGGAAAGTTTATGAAGGATATTTTGTGGTGTCTGTTATATTATTTGAAAATGTTGACATCTTACCACTTACACAATATACACCATTGTACAGTTCCAGAAGAGTGGGACTCATGCAACCCTAAATTGCCATATCTGACCACCCCGTTACGTCGCTACTGCTTACAATACCCCCAAATAAAAATTTGCAAACGTTTGTTATTACTAAGTGCAAAGTTCACTAACAGAAGTGAAGAAATTTGAATAGTGTTTTGAAGCCCATAACGTGATATAGCCCCTATCTCACGTCTATTCTTCATTCTTAAATTTTCAAAATTTTGGGGTTTCCCACTGTGTACATTTATATTTAAGTAACTTCCGAGAGACATTAAATAAGACCCCGACGTTGGCTACCATTAGGAAACAAATTAAACATGTCTGGTTTAATTTAAGAAGCCGTCTCTGGTCAAGGGATTTCCTAGGACATATGATTCCACATATGATGACATATGTAGAAGATGTACGTCGTAGGACTTGTATTTGTTTCTCGAAAAAGAACTCGATCTTATATAATTTTCTAATTGGATCATCCGTTACAGTAAGTAACACATCTAGCCATCGGTATTCATTGATTTGGCTGATTTGAGGCGACCAGCTTTGAAAATATCTTTAACATTGGCGACATCTTTAACATGATAGGGGTTCGCTTCGGATGAACGTTGTTGAATAAATGGCAAGTTTCGCTATGAGGACGTTGTCTGTCCATTTCCACATTTATTGAAATACATCAACGATTCTTTGACAAACGTTTTATTGAACTAGATTCACTCAACTGTACAAACGAGTGCGACTCAACATTTTTTTTAATATCTCGTTTTTTTTTGCTATCTGACTCCATAAAAACAATGTATATCCATATTAATGAATTCATAAGGACTGCGAATCTGCCAAGAAATGCTAGGGTTACCATTTAAAAGAGGATAGATTTTGTTTTACCATAAGAAATCATTTCAAAAAAAATTACAGATGGTAGAAAATAATAGAATGTTCTATATATTTTACTTGTTCGGCAAATTATTTAATTTGCCAAACAAATTTTGTTCATAAAATTTTTTTCCGAAGTCTATATTTGTGGAGACGTTACTTTTGCCAGACCTTGATATGTATAAGGACAGAATATATTTTTCCTATATTTCGATTTATAATGTTATCAATCATCTTCTTTTCTCAGTAAATAAGACTGGCGTTGCTGAGTGCAATCCAAACTTCACTAACAACATTAATTTCTCCCCCTTTTTTCCTAAGTGAAATTTTACAATTGATAATAGTAACTAGGATTAGTGCTTATAAATTAGTTACACAATTATAATAATTTACAACATCTGGAGCTAAACTAGCTGTTTATGTGGGATATGGCTTATTAAAGAAAAGGAAATAACACTAATGAAAGGATATTTTGGCGAAAAGTCGAAAATAGAAGATTTCAGCTTCGTACAACTATTTGCAGCACCAGATCTAATCTTCTGAAACCAGAGCCTCCAACGTCTTGATGCGGGCTAAATACAACACTTTATAACATCTTTTCTCAACAGATTATTTTGGTACACAAGGAACCTCACTTTAGTCCATTACCTACTTTCTTGTAAAACGTCTAAAAATTTGGATAACGAATTTGGAAACGATACGATTTATTCTGTGCTCCCCAACACAACATTCTTGTGTTGGGATGTGTTTTTTTGGCGATGGCAAAAACTATAAGGTAGCAGGTATATAACATGAAATAATGCAAGTTGATCCATTTGACGATAGGTACCGACATATACTTGCTTGTGTGTTTTTAAGAAACGAGTATTTGACTCTTTAATTAAACGAAAGGGTTTATTTAAAAAAACATAAGTAATAGAAAGTACACAAAATGCGAGGGAGCCAATCTACCTAAAATAACAAATCTTCTCTACCTGCATTTCGGTCAAAAGAACAAAATTGCAAATTTTATAGTAATCAGAGCGTTTCGGTGATTTGGTATTGGATACATTAATAAATTCAAACGTTTTGTAATTCTATAAACCTAACGTGTTTTTCATTGTATATCGAAGGGTTGAGTATTAGGAGTCGCACCTTCCTGCAGTCACAGGAATGTATGTACTTTACGCTAGCGACGCTAACTAACGCGACATTTTCACGGTATCTCCCTTCTTTTTGTGGACGATTCTCAGGTGAATAGGTGATAAAGTAGGAATGTTGCCGTACCGCTCCCTGACGCTGAAAGAATAATTAATACTACATCGGATGGAGGTACCGCTGTCATAAATTACTGACAGGCCGAGTGTTGGAACGCAAACAACGATGTGCCATCGCTTAGCCCGAGGTTGACAATGAAATGTGATTCGTCCGTTGCTCCGCTGATGTGTTTACGAATAATACGGAAATGAACTTACGGATTACGATCTAGAAATTTTCAGTTGCTACATATCTAGAGCTTAACTAAGGGAAGGTTTCAAATTACTTAATATGTAGCAAACGCAGTACGTAATTCTTATCAAGGGTTTCAACAAAGAAGAGCACACAGCTGTGTATAATTATAGAATATTCATAAATTAACAGGTGCTGAAATTTTGCAACATCACCATAACTTGCAGGAAAAACGGATGTGTCTTGCAACTTTACAATAAATCCCCCAGATACCTTTTCCTTGATCAGCTCAATTGCAAGTTGATGAAGATACTTAAAAGCCTTGAAACAAATGGAACAAGCATCTCTTTTCTTGTTGGTAAACTTCAAGTACGAGTGTGAGTTTCCTTCGGTAGACAAAAATGTAAACCCAGAACGACTCCACCTGTAAGTACACGATATCCGCACAGCTACTAGCTACAGAAATATTGACAATTGAAACTATAAAAAAACTCAAAAAAATTGTATTTTTTTGAATTCCATCATGATTTCCTTTTAGAATATGAAAGCTGCAAGTAACGAACATGACGAACAATTCTGCCAATGTATTTTGTCAAATAGGAGAGCACGTGGAGTTGAAGTTCTAGATACAAAAAGTATGTGATGAGTTACTTACTAATGTATTATTTCTTAGAGAACGTTGCGCGGTCTAGACGTATGATATTATTTAAACTTACGCCTATAGTACAGGTTGTTCAACGTTATCGCCCCAACTTGCTAACTTTTTTGTTGTAGCAGCTACGATGTTAGTTAAATTACCAAAGATGTAGTGATTTTTACGCTGATCACAGTGATACTGATAAATAAATATTTCGTATCATATTTCAGATTGTATTTTTTTTAATTGAACGCCTGTATATTTTTTAATTATTCTGCAGGAGATGAAACCTCGTATAAATATATTTACTATACTATAGCCCTAAACTAAAAAACAAAAGAGATACGACGAGATTTATATTTTTCAAGGTTACTAAATCGCAACAAAAATAAACCACAAAAATTTCTTTGCAGTAAATATTCAAAATCCAATCCGTTATTCCAGATCCGTTGTTACTGTACTGGTCCGTAATTTAGCCCGCCCTAGTAGCACAGTTGATTGGCTGACTCTAGGCACGATGTCGTAATATCCCTGATATATACTGTTATATACTATTGGCAGAGGGTCAGTAGGGTATACGCGTTCTTTTTAATATTGCCTCTGCATCACCAAAATCAACTAAGCGTCAATCGGTAAATGATGATCAAGCTACGTTAGGCAGTAAATATTTGGCAATGCAATAATTGTAAATACGTGATCTCACGATCAGCAAACAACGGTGAGCTAATTTTCAGGGAATGTTCATTAAAGATCGGTGCACGACATAAGTAGAGAAGTCACCATGAGGTCTCGACGTGTCGACTTATGATGAGTAACCAACGTTGTATGAACTTTAAAGGAAAATATCGAATAAATTCCTCAAATCAAAATCGGCGTTGCTTCGTATCGACACCGACAACTAGACATTCATCAAGTACGTAATATGATTTGACACGTTGTTAAGAGTAACAGTAAAACTCTTTAAAGAATGGAACGTCTCTTAATATTTCGCTTAGAAAACCGTTTTTGCAACGGAAAGCGATTGAATGACTACTAAAGATTATTCGAATTAATAAATGATTAAATTACAGCTTTCATTAATTTCTAACTTCTGTATTCATAAAGTTATTTATTTGAAATGATTAAAAACATTTGTATATGAAACCTGGAAATTATAGTTTATTTATTAGTGCTACATACTTATATCGTTGACTGGATAAGCGAAGGATTGTATACATAAATAAAACGTAAATGTATTATGTGATGTTTTACGTGGGGAAAATTAAAAATTTTTTTTTTTGGGTCTTCAGAAATTATTTAAATGAAATATAGGATCGTAAAATTTTAGAATGTCTATACTTTCACCAATTCTAGAATTGACTTGAACTGATAAAAGAAATTTAAACGAAAACTAGCCTAGGGTACCACAGGTACACTAGGGCCATAGGTACCACATCATAAACGCTATTTCTATGTGACTTCTTTTTGACAGTCAGCTACTTCTGATTAATTTATTACAACTCACACCTGAACTTCATATCATTTAATTCGAGGTTCACTTGGACACAAGTTACCTGGATGAACAGGTAGACTCAAATTCTAAACTTACGCCGAGTCTTGTTGTAGACATGTTTTACATTAATTTTGAAGTTGTGAAAGAATGAAACACAAAAGAACTAATTGTCCGTTTTCACCATTACGGTCGTTGGCTAGATTTATATTATCCTTCTGTTACCCACACTCCAAAGATAATAGAGCAGAAAATTTCTTTTAGAAATCGAGCTTTCTACCACTTCAACAGGTGAACAAACTGAAGTCACTAGAAGAGGTGGTGTCAACTTTCGTATTTTAAATAGAGCTGCATATATTTTCGTGAAAAATGTGGAAAAATACTTATTTTTTTCTGAAAACGCTAGCTACTACGGTTGAAAATTTGGTATGCGGTTTGGCGCATTTTCCTAATGAGCAATCAGCGGCTTTAACAGATACTAACCATATTTTTTCTTGCAAGACTGCAAGATCATCTACATATTGTTTTAATACCGCTCATGACAGAAGTTATAGATCAAACCAAGGAATTTGTTATAAATAGATAGGCGTAGTAACAGCAAAACATTTCAATTACTGAAAGCATATAGGGAAGTATTGAATTGTTAAATATTAATTTTCAGAGGTAACATGTCCATTTATTTTATTGAAAATGTACGCATCTCGTGCATTATTAGATGTACGAAGTTGCGAAGGCGTCCATGTTTGCTGTTTTGTTATAAATTTTAATGCCTTTTACCTTTCGAGCATCGTAGCGTTCTGCATTAAAGAAGTGTATGAATAGTGACTGTATATGAAACTAAATTAGTAGTATTAAGTGCAACCCCGATATTTTCACTTAAAAATAAGAAAAATAGTATCACTTGATCATTCCTACGCTAGCATCTGATATAGCGTGTATTGTCCATATTGTTTTTACTCGACCTCAACCGTTTGCAAGTAGTTAATATGCAAGGAATAAAGAAACGTGCAGTCGCAATGGAACGGTAACTGTTACAAGTTATCCTGTAGGAAACCTATATTGGCCTGTGAATTGTGCCACATATTTGGATATATTGCATTTGATACGACAATAAACGCAGCTATGTTTGGTCATTTTTTCTTACTCATTCAAAACCATACGTGCTCACTGCTCGCTATTATAAGTGCTGCTTTCATTATTGCTGGATAATATTTATTTAATTGCTTTTTCAACTTTGTCAACTGTTCATTGAAAAATAAAACAGTAAAAAATTATTAAATTAATATTGCTGTAGGTATACATACCGTATAATTTCCTTGGGCAATCGTACTGTTTCCATTAATAACAGGAGGCCAATGTACGTTAACAGCATTATTCTAGTATATGTCAATAATATCGTACCCATCTCGTATGCAAACGTTGGCTTTGTGTTCCATTGCAACCTCGATCCGATTGCGCTCGAAATTAGTGAAGTGCATCATCGCAATGTCTGTCGCCAACGGTGCTCTAAGTCCCATCTTAACATCGATGGCCAATCCAGCTCTAATCGATGTCGAACGTATAGCCAACATTCGGATAAAGATCAGGTAAGTATCCGCACTAAGTTTTCCACCAACGTTGGGAGCCAATGTTCGCCGGAAAGCATAAATTATTCACACTTTCACATAATCTTGTCATCGATAGGAACGTTCTGCCAGGCTATCCATGATCGTAGGCTAACGTTGCGTACTACTAGGAAAAATGTAATTTTTTTGTGAACATGGATGGTCCCTACACCAACATTCCTGCATCGATTCACGAATGGAACTAGTAAAATAATAAGCTTCAAACTATGCTAAAACTGTTACTTCTTCGTCTCTAATTATGCTTTTCTTAGATCTCTTAGCCTTAAAGGTGTACCCGTTCTCATGAAATTTCCGGAAGATCATAGAAACTATGATCATTCTAAACACCCTATCCGAAATATTTCGCTGCAACGCCGCAAAGCACTTTTGCACTTCTAACTGCAGGCAAAGTATGATGTAATGCACTATACTAGTGAAAAGCATTGTAGTAAAAATAAAATAAACAATAACAGTAACAATAACTATAAAACGAATGATTAAAGTAAAAGTACAAAAAAAAAAAAACAAAAATCGGAGGCAAAAAGCAATTATTGTTATTAATAAAATCTTTAATTTATTTTGCAATGTACAAAAGCAACTCTTGTTTGCTTTGATTTATATTTTAAATCCTCCACCTTAAAATTTACCATATCTCTTTTCACTCTCAGTAATTTAATTGAAACGCCACTCTCTATCGATTTCAATTGGCCAGTAGATTTCATCGTGTCTCTTTAGTAGTTTAATAGTGATAACTTTGAATAACCTGTATAACCCGTAAGCTTCGGATCTGCATATTATATACCATTAAAATCGAAATTGCACTCGAAAAACTTTACATTCAGGGGTTCAATGCTCCTGGTGTTTAGTAGTTTGAAGTGAAAAAAAAAGAAACGAAGCCATCTCAATGTAATTCAAATCCTATTGTGTTTGTATGAGATGTCTGAATTACTTGTTCTTTATTTGTTCTTTCGGGTACGATGAACCAAACAACAAAGCAAATAGCCATATAAATATTGTACATACCCGATCGAGTCGTTTATTTCTACATGGTATATTTACGATAAAAAAAGATAAATATGTGCCCCTCTTAAAATCCCATAGATCGATAATACAGAAATTATTCCAAACTAATTGCTTAATTACCGCTCTCTTCTCCCGACGTTCTTGTTCTCAATTTCAGAGAAACATTAATACCACTAATTTTCATTTAATAAGAATTGTCAAACCCGACGTTTTATTGATATAAAATAGAAACAACAATTAAGTCAATTGTCAGGATATGTAAAGTAAAAATCAATGATTCAACATTGTCATTCTTAATGGCAGTCTCAATTATCCCATAATGATGTAACAAAAAGACGAAAGAAAACTATATTTACATATAGGAGGATAATCTTCTGACACCTGCTATGTACTCAACGGACATTAAACTCACAAAAATTATACTTCCAAGAAATTGGAGAATAATTTAGCGGTCATTTGCTTCATCAATGCAGCAATAAATTACAGTTCTGTCAAGTTATGTTAGTAATAAACGTCTCACATTTTCACGGACATCACGACGTTAATCATTTTTACCAATAAACACATCATACATGGATTTCAATTCAAAAGTCATATCCTGTCGTCTATGTTACTACGTACTTACATATGTAATTTTAAGGAATCTCGCGCGGCAATCCTTTTATTATTGATTATCTATAATTGCTACACAGGTGTGCTTGAAATTATACTACACTTTCCAATAGATATGTTGCTGAATTGGCATTAAAAATATTAAGTAAACTATTACATCGTGTTTTCCTATCTTTTCGAAGCACAGGAAATCAAATAGTTTCATTGACGGTGGAATAAAATTAACGATAATTCGCGACCATTTCGTGAAGAATAAGAAACCATACAGTTTATGTTTGTTTCCCGCAATGCTCTTTTTGTTTGATAATACATACATGATAAAATCACAAACTGTAAAAACTGTAGAACTTCGGTGCATTATTCTGATAATACACAAATAAACAAGTTGATACCTAATAAATCTTGCACTGGACTCCGTCCTTCACGCACATTTGCACATGTAATTGCGATTCCAACAAAGTATGAAACGTATTAGTGGAGAACAAATTTATACGATGTTTGCCACGAACTTTTCTGTCAGGATGAAAAGTTTTAATGTAAGTATTTCAACGTCCTGGTGTAAAAATGTTTAAGCCTTTATTTTTGTTTAACATCGAATTCTCAGTTGCCAGAACTCAATATGCAGATAACCTTAACTGGACTTTCGACTGAGACGTGGTGAGGGTCGGTGGTGCATTTGCATCGCACTGTCTGTTTTCTGTGTTAGATTACACAACAGCAAAGCTAATAACTAATTACTATCTAAATCGCATCTTATTTATTCGACTTTGGCTGTTTGGCTATTTTGTCATTAATCCATTATTATGTTACCAAGATTTCTCCGTTCCACCCAAAATTTTCGTCAATATATCTATGATGCTGATTGTACCGATTTCTCCAACTAAACCCCTCATATAACATACTTTCAATTTGTACCAAACATTTCCGCAGTGCAACTTATTCTCATATACAGGTGATTCGATAGAAACGGATCAAACTGTAAGAGCGTATTTCTTGCGTTCCTGTAAATGGTCCACATTTTCGCTTGCTTTTGAGTTAATAAGTAAAATAATAATTTCCTACATTGACTACCCATCTAAAACAAAAAGTCTGTTGTCTGAATCAATCGTCTCGAGGCTCAAAGTCATTGCAATAATTTTGTTGTTTTGATATGTGTCAGTGTCAGTGCTTTGTGACATTGTTTGTTTATGGCTCTTGTAATGGGAATGCTACAGCTGCCATTGACAATGGTTTCCCTATCAGAGAAATCCTGGTAAAAACGATTTACCAGAGTTTTCAACAAACTCTACGAGATATTAAATCAATTAGGAGAGGAACAGACGCCCATCGTAGACGAAGTATAAAATTTTTAGAGGTCAATTGCGGTATTTTCGAACATTTATTGAAAGAAGCTCAAAAATGAAAGTAATCAGGAAAGTATAAATTCTTGTGAATTGAAAGAAACTACGAAAAATATGAAGGAATGGTTAATGGAAATGTAATAGTAGACTAAACAAAAGACAAGACTCTACAAGATCAATGGGATTCATTCAAAGATACAGTAATGGGATGTACAAAATTAGTTTGTGGCGTAATCAAGACAACTAAGGAAAAAAGCAAATAAACCGGTGGGCTGAGGGAACAAAGGTGTGTATTAAGAGAATCAAAACAAGTCGTAGAACGAATTTGGAAAGAAGATGGAAAATGATAGGGAAAACCAAAAACTATTTTTTAAAACACTAAATCTCAAAAGTAGTAATAAGTAGACACATTAGCAACAAAGAAAGTCGATGCAGAAATACTCACAAAAGAGGAAAATATCACGCTTGAAACATTATTTTCAAAATTTATTGGGGAGTGGCCGCGTGTTAGAAAAGAACAACCATTATATAATTGTAACAGTGATCCAAATGAACGTGAATAGGGAATTACATACGAAAACCTATTAAATGCAATTAAACAACTAAGGAATGGCAAAACTCCTGACGAAAACAAGACAACATCATATTAATAATATGGGTAAAAGAGCAAACTACTTTATCTTGGAAAATTTTAATAAAGCCTGGAGGGAAGAAAATGTACCCAAGGATTGGAGTCTCGGTCTCATAGTACCGATATTTAAAAAAGGCGATAACAAGGATTACGAAATCGGTTTTACAGAGTGGTTTCAGGAAAGACAATGGACAATATTTTTAAAATTAAGGGAGTTTTCAAGAAAGCACAAAATAATGCAGAATCAATGTACATTGCATTTATATATGTATATAGATAGGGCGTTCGAAAAAGTGGATACAAAAATAGTACAAACTATATAATCACCAAAAACATGAAGTAGGAAAGCTTTCTATTTGATATTCTTGTTTGCCTTGAAAGTCTCGTTAACAATAAAGAAATATCCAAACAAACAAAAATGACTTCAAAATGATATATCGACCAATTCTTACGTATGGATGTGAAGCATAGGTCCTCACCAAACAAGAAAAGAGCAAAGTTTAAGCAACGCAAATACCTAAGAAGAGTAAAAAAGGTCACTAGGAAAGAAAAAACACGAAATGACAAAATACGAGAAGATCTAATCATCGAATCAATAACAAATTTCATTGAAAGAAGACAACTTGTATGTTGAGGACAATTGCAGAGAATGGACAATAAACCACAAGTAAAACGATTCCGTGAGACTAAACAAATGAAAAGAAGAAGAGGAAGACCACAAGAGCCTTGAGACCGAATAGTTGGGAAGATTTTGTCGCAAAGAAGAAAAACGTGGAAAAAAGGATAAATATAATTATATTACCTTCACGTGTATAATATACTTCTGGAGTTTGGTCCTTTTCTCCCGGCTCACCTTGTATGCAAACGTTTCTTACGTTGCCACTTTTTTCAGCGTTGAAACTTTTCTTACATATAAAATGAGGCATTCTTTATTACTTTTAAGCAGTGCACACATTATACAAATTTCTACACTCTTATCCAGCATTTATTTTTCTTTGCTGCGTTCGAACTTGAAAGAGGTATACGAATTTTTGAAAGTTGATACCAAAATTGAATTAGTTATTTAGTATTAATTTTAGCATCTAAGTATCTCGTAACTGCGTTTATTTCTCAGTGATCTTGTAATGTAGGTGAATTAGTTGCTAAGTTTGCGAAGTTAAATCGATATTAGTTACGGTACGAACTATTTATTCGATTCTAACCTTTAAGCCGTATATATAAACCATGATCATAGTTGCATTAGAAAATCGCAGGGTACTGTTGTGTAGGTACGTATCTTGCAAAAATTATCCAGCAACGAGAACGGTAACTGTAGTAGAGGCTTTAAGACAAAGGCCGTTTTATTAAAATCGATCATGGACATCATCATTTATATTATACGTGTTTTATTCTTATGCCAAATGGGCATAATACAACCGGTAGAGAAATCATGAGTGCAGTTCTATGAAAATCAAAGCGGTATACGGGCGACTTCCCGCTGAGTTGTGCTGCTGCGACTGCCATGCGAAACAATTCGATAGTTTCCGCGACTCAAACTGTGAGAAAGCCCTCACGGGTTCCCGTACATACACACATAGCTCCGTGCATGTGCAGCGTTGCACCAGTTACATCATATCTGTACATATGTAGCGATATACGCGGACAGAAGTATGTTGTACGTCGTCGACATCCAGCTCGTATAATCGATAGGACAGTAAGTTACGTTCGTGTAATGTTTGTCGCATGTGTAATACTCAGCAAGGTGCACTGGTACGGGTTACGTCACCCAGGACTATATACATGATATTACATGGAAGCTTAGCTACCAGCTGCTCTTTGGCATCGCTTTTTGAAGCCAACGTGCATAACGCACATAAAATAATCGCATTTATTGTGAAACGGTTATTTTATTTATAAAGTTTATTAGAAGTGATAATAATTAGAAAAGTACACAGATTTTGTACATGCCAGTCTTCCAATTAAGATTGTCAAAAATCTTTTTTTTTTTATTAAATTTTAAAATGAAAAAGCCAAATTTCAATTATGTTACTTTGCAGCAGCAGAAACTTCAATTATTTTATTTTATTATTGGATAGTTTTATTTTATTTTGCTACGATTTTCTGATGTTTCATAAATATTCAGGTTGCTTCAGGAGATGGTCAAAATATGAAAAATTCAACCATTACGGAAATAATTAACTGCGCTTTTTAAGATTATTCGTTCAATAATTAACCATAAAATATGTTCGTAATAAGTCTGCAGAAACGAGTACATTTTCCGAAATTAGCAGAGACTAGACAGACTCGTATTTTGTCGACTCTCGGGGAAAACAGTAGGCAACACGAACCCATTGTTTCTGTAAAAATTGAAAGAGACTTAAGAGTAAAGTACCCCTATTTTTCAAAATAGAGGAAAGCATTATTAAGAAAAGTTGTTCAGAATTAACCGCTATACTCAAACAACACATAAGCATCGGCAACCTCTGCACCACACAAGTTTAATTAACTGTATAATAATTAATCAGGAACGGTCGTTTCGAGGACATGAATGGTGCTCATCATCATTCAGTGATCGGTTGATAATAAGACGACTAAACACGAAGCTGTCTAGTCTCTGCTAATTTCGTGAAACGCAACGCGTTTCTGCAGGCTTAGTTCTACGTTTTACATTTATTTAAGTATCGCAGAAGAAAAGAATATTTTCGAAAACGTCATCATGGCCCAGCATGTTGAGTCGCTGCTGTACGAAGAATGAAGCCTTCTTCGTACAGCAGTGACGCAACATGCAGCAGCCCAAAAGAAGCTCCATACAATTGATAGCGAAACGTCGGCATTCTCATGCAATTACGACGCGGTTTCAACAGGGAAACCCAAATTCTTTAAAAGAAAACAACGCCCGCGGAAGCTTATAACAACAGAGCCATGCTCAGATATGAAACCACAGTCCCCTATCTCGAAAATAAAAGATGTGCCTCTTCTTCATGATAACCGTTTATAAAGTCCACATCTACTCCGCTTAAAGTAATCGTAATTGCCATAATTACGATAATTAAGAAAGCGGGTCCTTCGTTGTGTGTTACGCGTTGTTACCAACAATTATTGATTTATACGTGAAAAATTCATTTTTGGCGCACTTTGTTCATTTGCTTAGTAAATTAGGGCATGAATGGAAACTATTGTGTTAAATCCTTGAGCGAAAAAAGGCTATAGTACTACTTGCCTTGAAGTGTAATTTCTAGAACAGTTTCCAGTCATGTCGTAGTACACGGAGCAGATGAACAAAATGCACATTAATAACTCTCCATAACTTAAAACTTCTAAGAAGTGCCACTAACATTTCCTTGTATTTTGGTTTTTTAGTCTCGGGCCTCTTTCAATTTTTAATATCCACTCTGTATACTGTGATAAAAGATAAATTGCGTTTGATGGGCGTCAAGTTAGTTTTAAAAGCTGTTCAAGTCGATAACAAAAAACATCCCATATGGTGCGCACTTTTTGACACACGTTGTATATGTATAACTAGAACACCAACATGAAGTTAAAATACAAGAAAAATTTGATTGTGGACGAGCAGAAAAGAATTAATATTTAAATATTCTTATACAAAATCGCCAACAACTTTCTGTAATATCGCTCCCTGTTAGGGGATAAAGCTATCTCCGCACAGCGACGATCATGGTGGAATGGATAAATAACTTGTCAATACATATTTTTCAAGAATCGGAAGAAACAAGATAAATTCTCATTTGATGGGAAATGCGTAACTCTGGTATATAAGAATAACTGTTACAAATATTGTAATGTGTTATATGTTCTAATTGGCTTTTATCAAACAATCGCTAGCGCGAACAAAAGAGAGGCGCTCACAATAGTTGAGTGTAGGCTTTCACGACCGTAATCCATAATAGAAATGTCTTTCAGGTGTTGTCGCGTAGTTAATATTTTACTTGACATTTCGCTGATCATGCTCTCAGCTTCTTCAGAAGATTTCTAAAGATTGGTGTTGTTGTTTCTTGCTCCTCGTTATATATCCCATTTCTGTTCCGCTCTGCTGGTCCATAACCGTTCCGTTCCGCTGAATCGCGTCGTTCGTTTTTGAATTAGTTCTTATAAAACGTAAATAATTGATGTTGATTGCTAATTTGAACTGCCGAAAGAGGGTATTTATAGACACTCTAAGTAAATCGCAAAATTAATTAATCACTTTAGAAGAAAATATTTTTTTTCAGTTTACATTACAGCGTACTATAAGGTGTAAATAATGTTGGGGGAAATCATATTTCTAAAGCTCCTGTATCCCTTTTATTGCTACGAATACTTAGTTTTACCTCTTGTAAAGAACTACTCAAAATTTCGTTATTAATATGTTTATTATTAAATTGCGCTTCTATCGGCGTTACGGAACACCTCTTCTATAATTACATTATAGGAACGAGTTTCTTCTACATTAAAGGAAATAGTGAACATGCGGAAGTAATTCTTCAAATTGTAATCACGTTCATCTAAAAGACGAACAACTAATCTTTCCATCTTTCCCTCGAAATTATCAACGATTCCGTGGTGAAAATAATCGCCTATTCCCTTACGTACTTGTATTTAAAATAACCGCGTCCACCTGATTTAAATCCCATAATTACGGTCCGCAATAAAGGCGATGGAAGATTAGCAACGTTCCGAGCACGAAAGAATTCATGAATACTCGCGAGATTATTTTGGGAACATAACGGTATCTGCTGTCATAATGAACCTGGCGTCCAAAAATTCTCTTCTCCCGGCCCCATTGTGTTCGCCGCAAACATCCTAAGGAAAAAAATTCTATTGTAAGATGATCGCACCTGCCACACTCTTTTGGTATTCTTTTTTATTTGAAAAGAAAGAAGGCCTAGCGCGACTTGGTGTGCGGTTATACTCTTCTTCGTAGACAGAGCGAAGCCTTTTTTATCGGGAAAGTGTTGTCATACCAATTTATCAAAGTAAACGCTGTCAAGCGTTAAATTTATGAACTGTACCTTTTAATTCTTGGTTATTCTCGTACCGGTATATTATCAATTAGCATTTTTGTTTAAAAACCGTTTTATTAGTGGTCAGATCTACGTTATAAAATACTGTTCAAATTTTGTTATCTTAAAAAAGACCTGGAAGAGTATTATTGTTGGTTTTGTAAGAAAATAGGTTTCGGTTTCCGTATCGCAATGTTTTTCAAACTACAAGTAACTGTAAACAATCAATGTGACTTACCTTAAGCAATATTTTTATATTCATTTCTTTTGATTCGTGATTTGGCTAAATTGACAAACACCTATTTATGTGCATTTTTGATTTATTACACTGTAGTGTTGTGGATTATTGTATTTTAGACCTGCAATACAGGCATTACATCAATCAACATAAGCAAAGAGCAACTTATACAAAAATTCTCACACTCACATATATATAGTGAATAAGGGTTATTTCTAACAAAGCGAAACAGAAAAGAGCCAAAAAGTATGATAAGGTGTTTAAAAGTATAAAATAATTTGTCACAAATATATCAAGTGGGATAATCTATGCACGTATGTAACTATGTCCCCTATAATTATTTCTACTTTTCGAAATAACATGAATTACCATATCTTCAAATATGTTTAAATTAATAACTTAGAGTGATTTATAGTTTGAACATACTGATTAAAATAAGAAACTTTGAATATACAAATACTTATACGCTAGCGTCTTACCTAATTTTACCATACCAGTTATTCTGAAGATACAGTTAGTGGTTCTGTAAATTTTGATAAAGTGTTATCACGATAAGGACATATATATCGACCTCAAATTCAGCGAATTGCTTGAAGAAGCAAAGACTAGACTTGGAAAATTGGAAAACTATAACACCATTAGATGTAACAACCTAAAAAAATAACGTTAATATAGCTTCCTCATGGTATTGATCTAATTGCTCACGACAGAAACAGTGTGAGAATAGAAAAAACACACTAGCCCACGGATATGTTTCTGCCTACACGACGTCATCAGCGTGGCTTCGAATATGTTGATTCTCCATCCACACCGCTATTTGTCTCACAGTTTATACCACTTAATTCGATGTTTTTTTTTTGCTATTATTTCTAGCCACTTTCTGATGTCTTCGCTAGATATAGTTGAAAGTTTATTTATTATTTTGGAAATATCGCACATATAAAATACAGCAATAAGTTTGGAACGGCAAAATGAACCAATGAAGAAAGTTCATTTAGATGATTCCAAGGGCCTTTGGGGTCAAATTCATTGGTTTAAAATAACCAGGAACAAACTGGAAATTATCTATACTGTTCACTATGAGTAACAATTAGTTACAATTGGTATATAAAGAAAAGGTTATGAACTTTCCTAGTGTGATCTCGACGACATCGCAAATATTTTGTAATGTTTTGACTATGAATATGAAGTTTCTGAAATTTGTCAATATGACAATCAATTTGACAATATGAAGTTCTAAATTTTCTTCAAAAATTGCGGGTCGTGAATCTGAGAATATCCCTAGACACTCTTTCGGCAGATGAAAGGAGACGTGTTAAGATGTAGAAATGAAAATAACTACTAACCTTAAATCTTGTCACTTTCTAATACATAAACACTAGGTTTGTCCTTCTTCGAACCCCTTTTCTTCACTAATATAATACTGAACACACTTATTAGACACTTTTGAATTGAAATATTTACTCAAGACTATTTAACTTGGAGGAAGTGCTACGTACAACTTGCCTGGACGACAGCTAGACCTAAAGTCACAAATAAAATTGGCGCTGTTTTTCACCAGTATTCAAATACGTTGGCAATTGTTTTATTCCATAGACACCTATGATAATTTTTTTTTTATCCATTGAAAATGTACTATTATTGAAATATATGCCGAAAGGAAAGGTTTTTGCTGTAGCATGATGCAGGGACGCAACTGATGCGGGGATTCTGTGTTCTTGGATGACACTCTTGGCCACATGCAACACTACAACGTTAAACTACACTGCGAATTTATATGAAACGGACCGAAATACATTTAATTGACAAAGAAAACGGCTAACGTATGCACTAGAACTTGCTGTAGAAATTTTAGATATTAACGTGATGAAAGTAGAATGACAGATAAAAGTAGTTAATATAAGTCTTTCCCAAGATTCTCGTTGGCTGGACTTATATTAATTTTCTTATTTCTACGCCCTAGAAATATTCGGCTAAACACAGGGATCTTTCTCTAGGGATCGGGCTTCATACCAACAGATGGACCCTTATACCCGATAGGTTGACATGCCAAGATGAGAAGTGAATTTGGCGCTGTTTACAGCTAACCTCGTTGTTGTTATATTGTAACATTACAATATGTATGTAGAAATTCGTGTTTATACTTTCACATATTCTTCTTCTACTCTTGTTCTTTCTTGAATAATTCCTTCCTTTTGAAAATATCGAAATATATTAAATTTTTCGGATAGAATTTGGGAAAGTATCCTACTGACTGCGCCAGTTTCATCGTCTGGAATTTCGAGCAGCAATTACTTAATGTGTATATAACCATACATACATATATCCTAAAATTCAACGCACTGCGTATTTGCCTAATGTCAGACACCGCACATATCATATTACTCGCGGTAAACAAATCGCAGAATACGATTGAGATTATAATCGTGAATATTATTACTGATTCTGTAACGAAATTATTATAATTATAATTACATGTGCGGTGCCGAAAATATTCGTATTCTCGTAATCGGTATTCGTGTAATCCTATTCGCGTAAACGTATTCTTTATTTTCAATTTGTGAATAGTAGCGTGTAGAACCATCGAACTTCCGATGGGCACGCAAGCCAATCTTTGGGTTGGTTCGGTAGGCGCTGGAGTAATAAATAGATATAATTAGATTGGATATTCATTTAATTATTTCTAAATTCTTTGACAAATGAGTTACCTGCAACAATAAACATTCTTATTTGAAGTAAAACAAAATAATAATTAGATTTCTACAATAATGAAAAAATATGAACTGTGAAATATGACCTTTTGTTGGACGCTAGACAAAGACTTAAGAGTTCATTGATAATTTTGCTATCAATACAACGCGTTTCTCGAATTTTCTATCGCAAAGTAGATTTGGTTTGGAAATATCAATCATTGCGACATAGAAAAAAAAAATTCTACCTGTGCACATGGTACTTGATTGAACTTTCCAAAGATTTATAGTTCCATCGGGTAACGCTTGAACATTTTGCACTCTGCTGGAGCGCCATGCAAATATTGAACCATAAACAATTCAGGTTAGTTTCTTTGAGATTTTGTTAGTGAGTCATTAGCATCAGCGTTCTCTCTGAAGTTAAAAAAAAAAAAAACTCTAAAGGTTCTATTCACATCGGAACCCTGTTAAGGTCTTGAACAATAGTAGTCGTAGAAACTCTTGTTCCCTTCCTGAAGTATGTCGCCTACTGACTTCGCACAAACTACGTATTCCTTTATATACAAAAAATCTTCATTACTGAAAAAATGTTTTATTTTCAATTCTGGTTGGACATGAAGTTTTACAATATTGGCTATGATCAAACTCGAAATATCTATGTTTTGCATTTCCTTCATCGTTTTTCGGCCTCTAGTTAACCACAAAATTATTATAAAAATTAATTTTGTAGATAAATATTTTTTGTCAGAGCAATTGCTTTCAAAGAGAATATTTATATTTTCATTTTCGCCCTTCAGTGTAATTGGGCGAATACCGATTACGAATATTCTCGCATCCTCATTTGTAATTATAGAGATAATTATTTCGTCACAAAAAGAATAATAGTTCTCAAGATTGTAATAATAATCGTATTTGGCGATCAACTCTGCATCATACTAACAAAATAAAAGCCCAAACCAATTTAATGATTGTTACATACTGGCTCAGGATATTCTCAAGATTTCTCCATTATAGTCCATATTTTACCTTCAATATTAAAAGAAGTGCAAGCGTTACAAAGAAACAGTAATTGTATGTTTTATTTCATGAATTAGTCAAGTAACGTAAATCCATATAGAAAAATTAACACAGGGATACAATGTAATAATTTGTAAATTGTTCGATATAAATAATCTGCTCTCATTTCTCACTTTATATCCCAAATACATTCCTAAACGTTTATTTCACCACCACTACGATTTCAATTTCCGCCATTACGTTGTCAATTTTCGACAAAAAGTTAGTTTAGGTATGCGGAATTTGCATTTATATGACAGAAAATTACGTTCCTTTCTGTTGATGTGCCCAGCGTATATATGTGAACAATTCCACACAGCGCAACCATAGATACTATATGCAACTGTTAGCAGTGCCGTTGCTGTTAGTACCTGGGATATTGAACACGTCATTGTCCCAAATCCAATTATGTTTGTCAAAAATATTGCACAATTTCCTGTCGTGTACAAGGTGAACAACTAATATCAGAGGTTTAATATCTGCATACACGCTCGATAAATAGAAAGCTGAGCATAATCGCAAATATAGTAAATTTTGTAAATATAATACAGCCCAACAAAGACAATTGTTTGCCATTTGTATCCGTTGGATGGTCAATTATTTGCTGAACTGAAATACGCCGTTTATAAAATGACAGGCCGAAGACTGTTAGCAAATACAAAGCAATGTTTCCCTTTCGTTAATAACATTCTACATTCTGCTTTTCCATGTTCTGCAAGATATTTAATTGGATTCTAAATACAATCCCCATATTGAACGTGCTCTATAGGCATACATTCCTTATAGTTTTTCCTAAACCGAACTGACCACGAGAGTTTCTCCGCTTTATCTCATCTAGTTTCGAACACTGTGTCATTACATATTAACTATGATCATAAGCAATTTTCTAAATAACCCGGAACACAATATTATTCCGGTTTGTCCAATTGTCCTAAGAGAAGTACCTTTACTTTTGCACTAACAACTTGCATTTTCTGTTCGAGATGATGAATACTACAATAACCGCCATTGGTAACATTTGAAGTAGTTGAAATTTGTGCAGTCATCCGTAGCCACGTAATAACCTCAGCTATGTATATAATGGCAGTGAAGATAAAGATATGAAAACCCAAATTTACCCAGGTCAGTTATTATTTCGTAACATCCTGTAAGTATAGCAGATGATTATCATTTCTGTTATGCAAGAAATCTAACCGTTAAAGCATTGTAACGAATTTAATAATGATGCAGCTAAAGAGAGATAAAAACGCTGTTGTTGCAACGAGAAGATATTTTGATTGTTGTTTTTGATTTCGTTATTGCGTGTGATACGTTTTGCTTATGGCGTTTTATTATTCACCTGTGGAGAAGCTCGATTTGATTTTGGACAAGTTTCAAAGGAAATAGATAATTAAATAGTACAAAAATATATTCCACCTGTACGTCACGGATAGTTAAATCTGAAAATAAAGATATCCTACCTGTCAGCAAAAAATTATTTAATATTAAACAAATTATCTATCTGCTTTTTACATTATAATTTATATCTGACGGTTACATCTACTTTTCTTTTGGGAATATAACGTTCGTTATAATAGCTGTTATCCACTTTCGAAATATTCTCATAACAATATACGTACACGGCATCCAAATACAAGCGTCAGTTATTATCATCTTGCCTATGGCATTTCAAACACAGTCTGAAAACGTCTTATATTGGATCCAAGTACAATTCAAGAATTTATCATTTCTATGAACTAACAGAATGTTTTTCTCTTAGCTTGCACCAGGATAAGAATTCTTCATAATTTCATGTTCCAATAAGTGAAGCCCAAATAGTTGCATAATAGATTAGATTTATTCCACTTCTGAACCGATAAACCTATACACTTGTTACCTATTTTTAGGAAAATCTTTTAGGCGTTCCAGTAGTCCAGCGGATATTGGGGTGGGCAAAATAAACCTCCAACAGTGTAAGTAAAGAGGTGCCACCACGGTACTATTTAAAAACACTGAAGAATTAATAAACCGGGAAAATTATGTCAATAAGAGTGGTAGGGGCAAGTTTACAGGGGACCCTGCACACAAGCAATCAGCAAAATTACGAGTATTATCATGTATTAAATAAGAATTTCTTTCTTTTTAATGTTGATGTATATAAAGTTCTTTTTTTAGAAGTAACGGAGTACTGCGTAACTACTGAAAAGTGAAAAGCTAGCGCAGATCAATCTAGATGCATATAGTGCAAAAATACATGTCTTTATCTAGTAATATTGTATATGTTACTGTTGGCAGTAAAGAAAGAGTAAAAAGGGTCTTTGCTATCAATTAAAGGTAAGAAGGTCGTAAAGTAGATCATACACTTGGAACTGGAACTAGAACTTTGGAGGTGCAACTTTTAAGTTGCTTTTCGCGTTGTACACTAGTGCAACTTATTAAGAAGAAACCCAAACAACAACCCCCCACTTCTTGTACGAATTGATCCACTATCGAATACAAACAGAACCTGAAAGGGAAGAACAAAAAAAATAAGAACCTAAGAAAATAAAAGAAGCTACAAGTTGCGTACTAAAGGTGGAAGAAAGTGGGCGCTACTGTTTATAATTAAACGAACGTATTGGACTAAGGTTCAGATAAATCCTGATACATACAATTACAATTTTGTAGAAGCCATAAGTCCTGAACTAGCAGTAGTCAAATATATTTTAAAACTAACAAATTCCCATCAAAATCATACCAAAGAACAAAGAATAACTCGAAACTAATAATGAACCGAAAAGAATTATATTGACAAGAAGATGGGGTAAACAGCATTAAATCTGAATTAAGTATTTAAGAACTTTTTCTTAATTGAAATTTCAACTGCTGCAAATCGTTAGGAATGTTAGGAATGAACGAACTCGTGTTTTGTCGACTCCTGGGGACGCGACGAGAGCGACGAACACCTTCTTATGCGACTAATGGACACGAGGCTGTCTAGTCGCTGCAAAAGAATGATAGTTCGCATGCCTTTGTTATCCTAGTAATTAGTGGAATGCTCGAATGGGGCTACCTCCCAACATGATGGTACGTGATTACACCGAATTCCTTGAAAAAGCTGTCATAACTTCTCGCACCTCTAGGGGAGACGTAGACTATTTCTTCTTTAAAAAAAATAACTTTTCGAAAATAGTTTAATATTCATTCTTCCAGGCTCCAACATTTTTTTTTCAATTTCTTGTTTTTTACATAATACATGTAATTTGCAGTAATAAGATCATGTTCTACTTGCAAAATGTAAGGCAGATGTAAGATCTATAAACTGCAGTACGAACCGATATAGTCCTTTTTAAAATAATTAGTTCTTCTAAAAATTGAGTTTATAAGTTCCTTAAATCTCTCAGGTTTTCGTTTTACGGGGTTTGCGCGTCTTTATAATGCAATAACCGCGTCAAATTCTATGGAAAACAAAAGCTGACAGGTCCACTTAACATTCCTAACGATTTGCAACGGTTGAAACGGTTGAAAAAACGGTTCCTTTATTTTCTTAGGTTCTTATTTTTTTTTGTTCTTCTCTTTCAGGCTCAGTTTGTATTTGATACTGGATCAATTCGTACAAGAAGTATATGTTGGGTTTCTCCTTAATAAGTTGCACTAGTGTACAACGCGAAAAGCAACTTAAAAGTTGCACCTCCAAAGTTCTAGTTCCAGTTCCAAGTGTATGATCTGCTTTACGACTTTCTTGCCTTTACTTGATAGCAAAGACCCTTTTTATTTTTTCTTTACTGCCAACTGTAACATATACAATATTACTAAATAAAGATATGTGTTTCTGCACTATATGCTTCTAGATATATTTGCGCTAGGTTTTCACTTTTCAGTAATTACGCACGCAGTACTCCGTTACTTCTGGAAAAAGAACTTTATATATATCAACATTAAAAAGCAAGAAATTCTTATTTAATACATGATAACACTCGTAATTTTGCTGATTGCTTGTGTGCAGGGTTCCCTGTAAACTTGCCCCTACCACTCTTATTGATATCATTTTCACAGTTTATTAATTCTTCCGTGTTTTTAAAGAATACCATGGTGGCATCTCTTTACTTACACTGTTGGAAGTTCATTAACCCTTTTTCCCCACCCCAATATCCGCTGGATTACTCGAACGCCTAAAAGATCTTCCTAAAGATAGGTAACAAGCGTATGGTTTTATTGGTTAAAAAGTGGAATAAATCTACCCTATAAAGCCCTAAATATAACCCCTAAACAGCCCATATTATTTGGGCTTGACTTATTGGAACATGAAACTATAAAGAATGATTAAAAAAGTAATATCACCTGCCTTGGTCATCTCTACTAATTACATAAGTAATTTAATAAAATAAATAAGAGATCTTTTAGAACGATGGCAATTTCAACTCCAAATGGTGAAATGTGTCGGAGTAGAAAGTGACCGTTTACAATAGAAGATATCAACTTGATTTAAATCTGTCAGTCAAACTTAGGGAACTTTTCTTATCAATCAACTAATTTCAATAGTCATAGAGCTATCCACGTAAATACTACCTAGGATAGACCTGTATACTAAAAATACGTGGGCATTACAGACGTTGGATCTTTACAGGCAAGTTCGCGTCCTCTCTTGACTTTATTAATTAACAGAGCTAACAACAACGCTTGATGGTACTTGAGGCGGTTCAGAGAAGGACGGTTATCAAACTCACAAGACTTTCGCAAACAATTATGTACTTAGTTTGGTGTATAGTAAGACACCGGATTTGTATATAATGTGGAAGCTGACCATCGCTCATCTAATGGTGCAATTTAAATTTAATAGTACTGCCGCAGAAGGGTGAACAAATGTTTGCCGACGCAGTTAGTGCTACGCAAATTGAGCAACGGTCACTTGAAAATGCGGGCCACCATAGCCGACGTCCAGCTATGACATCCACGCTTCTTTAACTGGTCGCACGTATCATATCGACGTACAGGCACATACTAGATTATTTCTCTTGGTGTAATCGTAGCGTTTCGATTTCTTGAAGATGTCAATTAGGGATGCACTGGAACCGGATCTGTTTCTGTTTAGTAAAAAGAGCATGGTGAATGTCCTCTCATCCTTCAATCTTTCTTCTTAACACAATATGAATATGCCTTTAGTGTTGCGAAACTTTCTAAATCGATCTGGTTATTTTCTATACGTATTTGTTAACAGCAAACCTATGATCTGGCAAATTGAGCGAAAGTGAAATGACTGGATGAGTTCTTTCTCCAGCCAGAAATCATGTACGTATTACGAACTGCGAGTAACACATTTTTGATTTTCTAAATGCAGAATATAAGGCAATATTATATGACGCAATTAAAAAAGAATTAAGAAAAATTACGCAATTATCTTGCATTTAGTAAACTTATTTCTCGACATAATCATTTTGTAACTCTATACACTTAATCCAGCGATGTTCCACATTTCTAAGCCAACGAAGTAATGCGTCGATTTGTCGAACTCTATAAGTAGACTTCTGTTTCGGCAATGGGCTCTTCATTTTACGTGTATCACTTTCCGCCAAGCCGGTTTCCATCTTTGGAAAAAGTGCATGGAGCACTAATTTCTGCCGTAACTGGACTACTCTTGCTACCGCAATTGCCAATGACTAAGCCCGAAGATGGAGAGACTTTTTTTCCAAACAATTAATTAATAACTTTTCCGATTGATGAAAAAATCAAGTTAATGACTGACCCTTGGTTATTGGCGTGCAGTGATGTATCCATGTGTCATCTACAGTCACATAATGCCACAGAAAATCATTCGTATTGCAGTTAAACATGTCCAAATATTGCTCTGAAGTTATCACGTGATTTTGTTCTTGATCAATATCGCTGACAGCTTACTGAATTGTTCGTGAAACATGTTCATTGTCTTTTTGTGTATTATTATAGCACATGATCACTTCCAGTAGATATTTGGACTGAATCAAAAAAATAACACTTAAGACACTATTTTCAATGGATATCTTTAGACAAACTAAAATTTTTAATATTTAATGGAAAGTTTGTCTGAATGACTCCATGTTTGATTTACTGAAGAATGCATTTTAAGTATAGGGAAATGTTTATAAAACGTATTAATTAATTACAGTAAAATCTGTTATCAACTACTTAATGTGCCAACATACAGGTCTTTATTTGATATTCAATTGTTCGCATTTAGCACTCAACCAACATTCCATTGAATAAGAAAAAAGGAGAAGAGGTGTAAAGTCAGTTTCTTTACGACGTCGTTACTCCTTTCGCAGTAACAGAAAAATTTCATAAAGTGCATATTTGTATTAAAGTCGTAACTCTCCTAGATGGCGGTACAGTCGTTCCGCAGATCCACTTCACTTCACACCGAACAATAACAAAGCAACACCATAAATCCGTACGTGACACAACTGTGACGTTTCAGCATCTGAAAAGTTTCAGGAATCAATTGGAATCCGGCACTGGGGGTAGAATAGCGACCCTTAATTCCATTTTATAGCTCGAACGAAGTCTGCAGGAAACGTGCGAAATCTAAGGAAGAAAAGTGAACAATGCAACGTCGATCGAACACGCTCCGACATCTCTAATATTGGTGCTAATACAGGAGACATTTAGCATTTACGGTCCGTACTTTGAAAAACGCAAAGATCCCTGATGAGAAAAGAAGGAATGGGAACGCAAAAAAGTGTGATACACGATACTCATTTGTAGTTTTCCCTCGAGGGTAAAGGAATGTCTAATTTTCTCAAACAAAAATTACGGACGTCGTTACGGAACCAAGATTGCAGAAATCCAATGCAGTTCTACGTCGGAAGGAATGTGCAGATGTTACAATTTATTAGTTTTATAAGGAGAACCCAGATTTTGTACTTACACCTTGCATTGAGCTAAATGCAGTCACAAATTCAGCAACTTTGTTGTAGTCCTCAGAATTGAATTAGTAGGTACCTAACGAGATTTCGAATCTACGAAATGAGATGTTTGAGGAACGAACAGAAAATCATTATTATCACGTTTACCCAATTTTCAGCCATTTATTTTTTTATAGTGTTTACATTAAAGAAAATCATGTTGCAGGTGTATAGAATGGAAACAGATGACCCAATTTCAATATTCTCAACGTTAATTTATAAAGAGCAGCCAGGGAATCATTGGCAAACTTTTGGAGAGACTAGAGAATTCTCAAATGAAGTACTTTATTACAATTTGTAGGTATCTCATTAAAAAATAGTCTTACAAGGGAACATCGTTAACTAATACTTACCAATTTTAATGAAACGTTTGTGGGTAGTTATTTTACTAGCACTCAATAATAGCGTCAGCAGTTTTCAATAACCTCCTGCCACTTTAATTTATTTCAAATACATAATTTCTTGGGGAACGAGCTTCCAACACTGCTTGCAGACCTTCCCTTGGACGTACGACAAACAATGTGGTTTCAAAATAACGGTTGTCCAGCACATTTTTCTTTAGCAGTACGGGAAGTGTTAGATCGCGTGTACAATCATGGATCGGAAGAGGTGGTCCAATGTCTTGGCCTGCAAGATCACTGGATCTTCGTCTGACTTTTGTTTGTGGACTTACTCAAAGAGTGATTCACACCGTTTTGTTGATCCGATGCCTAATTACAAGATATTGCATTGTCTCAAAATAAAAAACACCCGGTATATAAATATTATACACTTGTGTCGCTAAGAGATCTAAGGCTGCGGTTTCCTGTGTTAATCAGGAAACATGCGTTGTTTATACTTTTGTAGAAATCATAAGATAAAATATGCTACCTTCCAGAATGCAGATCACTACTGCATACAGAATTATAATTTTCTTGTAATATGATAATTTTAACATGCGGCTACACGAGACTAGATTCATCAGATTGTAAAAATTATCAATTAAATCGTGTTGCCGTATCATGGCTGTATAAGATTAGCGAAGATCAATAGGAATAAAATTAAAAAGAACAAAAAATAATAGCAGAAGATCTGCTTCGTATACGGTTAATTTGAATTATTAATACTAATGACAAGATATTTATCGATATTCCTATTAAAATAAATCAGAAGTAATTGGAGGCCTCTTCGTATTTGAAACGAGGCAGTTTGTTAATAATAAACGGAAATAAGAACGGCCCATAGTGTATTAAATCAAACGATTGGGCCATTGATTCACCGTAATATACGTTTGAGAACATCTAAACCAATTAATTAATTTGTTAAAGAGACCGACCGCTCGCGTTCTTTCTAGTCTACAATGTCGATCGACTAATATGTTTACATGGCACATTGATTTATTTCAATTAAGGCTTGATTTATGTCGAACTCTTTAATAACGCTTGAAGATGCCTTCGGATAATCCGCTGGAACAAAGAAAATAGTAGTTTTCCTCTTTCACGGCGCTTTAAATATTTTAAGCTAATTGTAAGGAACTTTCCATTGGAGTTGATGTTGATACGTTTCCCTGTCCTGGTGAGAAATAATATTATCAATTCAACCAGCATTGCTTTAATGTAAAAACGACGCATGGAAGTAAAAATTGCAGCATGCTTTCCAAACCAAAACTTGCCCATAAATTTTCAATCAGACACTTAGTTTTAGAGTACTACTGTATTTGCAAATTAAGTATAAGTATAAATAATCCGAAAGAATCACTAGGAACATATTAATTGCGTAAATTAGAGTTCCGATAGCTCGACTCCAGACACTTCGAAGTTTCGTATAAATCGCTATAGGCACACACCACTGCAACATTTTTTTTCGATAACCTTCTCCACACTGCAATAAACACAAACGCCGCATGTTAATATACGTACCTACTACATTTGCCATGCACTTATCTCTACTATACACTGTGTGATTCCCTTCCTGAGCAATTTGGAGAAAAAAGTTTTAAATAATGACAAATTCTGCATAACATAAAGCACATTTAAGCAGAACACTATTAGGCTTCAGAGGCCCCTCTTTAATTTATGTCAACCTTCTTCACTATTCCCTAAACCCGTCTTAGTTTTTGAGATCATTTGAGATAATTGCGAAATTCCACTGTCTCTTTAACGGAGTATTTCTTGGAGTTTGTGACAATACATCGAAAACTTGTTTACTTTAACAAGCCTCTTCAAGATGGCAATCGGGATCATTGCCGTGTTGGATTTACGCCATTTAATTTTTTAAATGCAACACTGTTCTTGACTAACTCTAAGCAGTTTTACCATCAAAGTGCCGTTGACTTGCAAATGGTTCCACAGGTAACTTCCTTACTACCGTTTCACAAAAAAATCAGATCGTCGGACTTCAAAACTATCAGGCACGTTTGCGGCGTAAGCAATATTTATCCACTCAGTCCTATTAATAATTTATGCAGGCTTGTACATTCAGGGTGGTTCTAAATATAAACGGATAAGTTGACAGGATGATTTCTTGGATTATTTTAATCACAAAAGTTTATATGAAGATATGTCCAAAACGTCTTGGTTATAAAGAAAAGGTGTTTAATAATAAATAAATGATCTAAAATATGGCTTCTTTAGTTCTTTAAATTGAATTATATAAATCCTGAAACATGCGTACGATCTTGCCAATGGTAAATCGCATGCAGTTAGAGATCTTTATGAAAAACGGTACCTAAACCCTTTAACCCTACATTATTCGATATTTGCTCGACTCCAACAACACCTTATTAAAAAAATATGGGTAATAACGGACTATCTAGGAAAGGAAGTCGAAGAAATGGTACTGAATGAAATCGAGAAACATTCTTCTACAGGCAGCAGATAATTTGCTTCTGATACAAACATAAGTCAGTCCACAGTATGGAGAATATTGAAGAATCAATTGTATGCTTATAACATTCCCGCTTTGTGCAAATTGATAAGAAATAAAATCACACAAAATCCTTAGTTTCTAATGCAAGAGCCTCATATAAATATGTCTCGTATATGTGGAATCTGTATGTGATAGAGGTCCGACATGACTTTTTGTGCACCGGTAGTAGGTGGACCAACCGTGGTACCCTTTGAAAGCCTATTGCTTCTCAGTGGTAGCATGATGTATGAGTCTATATTTCATTCATTTATTCTGCCTCTGAAAACGTTTAAAATTCGGTTGATATATTGTTTCAATTTATAGGAATAAACTGTACTACGTTCTACAGCCGCCACCGGGTATTAGAGAAATTGTCTGCTTTCGAAGCTCTATTCAGACCGGCAGAAATTAGTACTCAGCGAAATACTTATAATTACTAACCACATAACAAAAACTGGGTCTACATAAATCGTCGTAGTTTATGAATTATATTTCAAATACCAGGTTCCAATGTAAATATAGTCTTTCAACAGCTATAATTTTCACGTAATTATGATATTTTTTAAAGGAATTGCACGACATACACAACTGAAATAACTAAATCAGAAGTTAAAATGAAAATGAGCGACGCAGGATGCAACTTTTAATTACCTTGTAACTAGTCTATGTTGAAGGTGTAATTAACTTGTAACCTAGGCCAAAACGAATTGCTGTAAATGCAGTGGCAGGCGAATGAATCGTGCAGATGACGCGTTCGAACATTATGCGATACGTTTTATGCTTCGTATGCGCAATGACTGTGACTGTTGTGATCATACCACGGTCACAGAAGCGGCATTATAGGGTTGGTCGATGCCGTGGAGGGGAAAACGGGTGCACGCGAATCGAAAGTTGAGACGTGAATTTATGGTGCAGAGTATTTATTGCAGCAATAAATATGTTTTTTCTTATTTCCTCTCTACTCGCATATATGCGTGTTTATATTCTTCTGATGGTTCGGGGCACATCAAATGGCAGAAAGAGTTGAAATTGAATTAGGAGCGGAAGCAATTTTTCTCTTTTTTTTGCCTATAGGTGTATGTAACGTTTTGATTTCCAACGATCACTCCAACGTTTTATTCGCTGATTGTATCGTACAATCGATACAACCGCGTTGCTTTTATTGGATGTGTATCTACGTAGTAAACTTACCGTTAATTCGTCGCTAAACGTAAAATTAAACTTTATGCCTTTATACTATCTGCCAGGAGGCGAAAATAGTTGTAATGATTAGCTAAGCCTCGCATAATGTTAGGATTACGTGGTGCCCTCCTACATAAATTTGCAAAATATATTTCAAAAGCACTCCATAAATGACTTATTGTATTATTGGGTTTTAATTGAAGGATGTTTGTATATGGGGACAAACACAAGATCTTTAAGTAAATACCGACAATAAAAAAAAATAGAAAAGGAATTTTCAATTAAAATCTAACGACACGACAAGCAATCTGTGTAGTGTTTTTCAAATATATTTTACAAATGTAAGTATAAATCTTTTTGGCTTTTCGATAATCTTTATCTGATTTACAATGACTCTTGCCTGATGATGAGCGTTTTTGTTGCTCGAAACTGATAACTTATCTTATTGAAGTGTTCTGTGAAATACGACTTTTTGTTCAATGTTCAGTCCACTCACATGTGTTATTCAAAAATAAATTTATCGTTAACAGTTTAATAGGTTTTGTTTCAAGGTTAAGTAGTACAGCTTGTTCAGCAGAAATAGTAAATATTTGTAGTAAGGAAAATGTTTTTTTTTGTGGATTTTACCGACATAATTAAATTTAATTAATGAAACCGTACCTGCGACTCCCATTTGTTAAGCAGGAGTACTAGCAACTACACTATAGAGTCTATATATGGACCGATTCCTTTTAATACTTAGATCTACGATGCCTGCAGATACATTGAAAGGATAATTTAATTTAATTAGTGAAGTGAGTTTTCAAGAAGCTGGCAGCATTCAAACCTGCGACTTTTGTTTGCCAGACAGGCGCACTTCAACTACACCACAGAAGATCTGTAGTTTCTTCGGTGTATGGAGGTATATTGCAAGAATTAGGTATTCAAAGGGTTCGGGCGCAGTGACACTGTTGGTAACACGCCTGTCCGCCAAACGGAAGTCGTAGGTTCAAATTCTATCGGTTTCCTCAAACTTTATTTCATAAATTGCTGTACTAAGTGTTTGGAAATACACTTTTACTAGAATTAACAGCAATAACTTTATGAGATTGTAAACAGAAATAGTTGTTAGTTTTATAACAAAAGTTACTTAATTATGTACACATTACATTAAAAAAAAACTTGTATCTATTTTCACTACAATGTCTTCCCGTACAGAAGATTTTTATTGAAGAATTGCAGGTTGTTGTGACTGTACAAACTATTTTTGTAGAACATATTGCTTTTATAAGGATCAACGCTGTATGTTTTCGAATAGCATGTGAAGAATCAACTGCGCGGACATCGATTTTCGATACCGGACGAAGCGGTTGATGCGTTCAAGACCCATGTGTCGGAGGTACCTGATTCGATATTGAAAAAAATGCTATGATAATTGGATGCGAAATATACAGACCACTTGATTAATGCAGCTCTGCAAGGCTACAAACAACAACAACGGGAATGTTTGACCAATAGGGAGAATATTTTGAAAAACGATAAAAAGGTTTCCGACAGTGAACATCCGTTTTAATTAGTTCTTCGCAATAGATGAAGGGCAACTCTCGTATCCTTCGATTTTTTAAAGAAGTAATTCTCATGTTGTTTCCCGAAATAAAAATTTGTTAACTATATTGCTTTGTGAAATCAATCATCGATCATAGATTTAATATGTATTGGTCTGCATGTTTTGGTAGTCGTCTAATTTGATGTCAAGGACGCTAATCTAATAATCTCCTATATTCGTACCGTGTATTTAAATAATAAAAATAATTACATGTTGTATAAAACTTATTACTCAACAGGTAATCATTTTTGGATTAATCAATTATCAAGAGCAACAACCTTTATTATTGAAGAATATTGCCAAACGTTCCAAACAAGTAAAAAATACTCTATGTAACACCGCAAATTTAAGCAATGCTAGTATCCTCTCGAAACTATTTCGTTATGGAATCACTCACAAAAGCCAGCACTCTACTCGATCTCAAAAATCGCTACGGCGAGCGGTGTAGATATAGATACACTGCGGAAAGCCTGCACTTCCTCGACGTTTACATAATCAGCAACTAACTTGGATCGTAGCACTAGCGCGCGAGCAGTAAATTTACCAATACGCTCGCTATCTAGACTCGATTCGATATGTAAGATTGCAGTGAAGGCTTCCAAGGACTTCCTGTGCAAACTTTCGGTCCGTCATGTCTCATAACATCGATATCTACATAATCGAGATAACACCGCTGCTAATTGTAAAATCAATGATGGTAATGTACGCGTGCCCTGTAAGGAATAGGTTCTTTTTTCCCTACGGTTTTGTGCATCTTTAATATGGTGAATTACGGCAATGTCGAGGGCGTAAAGGTTTGGATGTGTCCCATTTAGTAAATTATTTGCGAAAGTAAAGAGAAAGAAAAACTAGCAACAGAAGATTACCGAGCATTAATTTCCAGTCTTGACGAATCCGACACGATTGCATAAACATTGGAAATACTCGACACCTTCCTTTATTTACTGCTACTTCAGGCAAATTACACATAGAAACAATTAATTTATAAGATTCACAATTATTAGTAATTTTAGTGCATTGTCTCCAACGAGTATTTCGTAGACTCAGATATGTACTTAATGTATTTGGCTGGGGGTGCAACCTCGATTATCAAGGGGGTACAGCAGTAACTTCGATCCTCCATGGCGGTATATTTTGATTGGTCTTCGCTACGTACGAAACACTAGAACATCGAAAACAATGCCTACTATGTAGCTCAGAAGTTAGCAATTTGGAAAAAGCTGCAATCACTTTAGGAAATTTTCCAATTGTGTTAATCTCTGTGGGAAAAGGTATGCAATAATTACAATGACATGTAAGAAGGAAACGTTGCTGCATAATATTCTTTTAATTTCGAATTTATTCACCATCCCAATGCAATACTAGCTGTGATTGCAAAAACTCTGGAAGTAGTATTCTTTGTTTTAGGAATTAGAATTTTACATTAAGAACTAATCAATTGAATTGATTAGTTCTTGACGCCTACCTCAACCTGCCACTAAGACAATTTAAATTCAATACCACTATAGTATCTAAAAGTGTATGGGTTTTAAAGGCTGAGTATACTCCAGTCTTCTACGGCGAGGTGCATTGTGTTATCAGTTATTTGTGGCACTTGCCTATTGCTTTCAAAGCATAGCTATTAAAGAATCTCTTTTAAGCTATAAAAAATAACACAAATCAATGCAAATAAAAATAAAAGCGATTAAAAGGTGTAATCTTGAATTGAAACTCAATTTATTTTATAAAAAGAAGCTCTACGTTTACAAACTAATAATGGGATGATGACATCTTAACATACATATGTATAGCAAATTACCGATTTTATTTCAATTACGCTACTAATGTTGTTCAATAAAATACTTTAGGCGATTCTGCCACTGTGAATAAAATAAAATACAAGCAAATTCCATACCAAATCTGTTCAGTGTAAAGCATTAAACTATACAATGTGCCAGCAATTTCTCTACTGCTTACTACTACTACTGCTACTTTATTTTATGTTTATTTAAAAAGAATGTGGCTTATGTAGCTCTTGCTTGCTTTCAAATGTTTAGAAATAGCATGAAAAAATATGAAAGGTGCGTTCATCTATGTACATAAACTTACAAAGAATGTTTGTACTGCGTCCCGACCTAGGCTTGGGTGGAAGACAACTCATTTCCTGAATACCTAAAATATATAATATACAGGGTGCGCCAGAAACACCTGACGGTTTTTTTACATAAAAGAATACCCCAGGGGAAATAAAGATTTGTTTATTCGCAAAGATACATTGTAATTGTTAGGGAGAATTAATGTGTATCACTATTTCTTGAAAATAACATTTGGTAAGTGTCTGCCACGCCGCATAACACACTCCCGTAGTCTGTCCGAAAAAGATAACATAACTCTCTGCAACATATCTTGTGGAATCTCCTGAACGCACTCACGAATGCGATCTTTTAACTCGTTGACAGTGGCTGGGCGTTGCTCATAAACCTTCTGTTTCAAATAACCCCACAAAAAATAATCTGGTGCTGTCAGATCGGGCGACCGAGCAGGTCAATTGACGGCCCCAAACCGAGAAATGATTGCCCGGAAACATTTCTCTTACCACTCCCACGGAAAGACGTGCAGTGTGAGCCGTTGCTCCATATTGTTGGAACCATATGTCACGACGACCATTCACTTCATGATACAGGAATGTTTGCAACGAGGCTGTGTAGCGCTCAGAATTTACTTTTACAGTACGGCCTTCATGTTCAATAAAATACGGACCGATAATGCGCTCAGAAGAAACAGCGCACCATACTGTCACTTTTTCGCTATGCATAGTACGCTCCATCAATTCACACGGGTTGTCTGGACCTCAGAAACGACAGTTCTGTCTGTTTGCATACCCGGACAAGTGAAAATGGGGCTCATCTGACATCAGTAACCTGTTCACAATGTCCTCGTCACCTTGCAGAAGTTCCAGGAACTCGTTGCAAAATCGAAGACGCGTCATCGTGTCCCCATCAATAAGTTGATGGACAACTTGGATCTTATACGCATGGTAGTGAAGATCTTTGTGAAGGATTCGGCGAACACTGGTATCCGCCAACCCAAGTGCAATAGCGTGCTGCCGACCTGAGCGTTGAGGACTACGCAAGATGGCGCCCCGTACACGATTCACATTTTCCGGCGTACGTATCGAACGAGGACGTCCTGTAGGTTTGCTGTCCTTTACAGTTCCCTCTTGACGCCATTTCGATATCCATAGAAATAGAGTATTGCGACTAGGGGCAGTACGTCGACCGAACTTGCGTCGAAAATTGCGTTGTGCAGCCGTGATAGACTCTGTCTTTATAAACTCTTCTACCGCCGCAATACGGTGTTGCATGGACCAGCGCTCCATCTCAACTAAACTGCACAGGACCGTAACGACGTACAGTATTGTACTGGCGCGTGATGACCGTTCGAAGAATAACCGAAAAACCGTCAGGTGTTTCAGGCGCACCCTGTATAATACATCCCATAAAGATGAGATACACGTCACTACACTCACGTATCTCTCATTTTACCGGCAAACACTGCGACTATTAAATTCTTTTACTGTACGTACTTTGGGTTGAGGTGGCACAAGATGGGCTCCAGTTGGTATTGGAGAGCAGCTCACACTGCTAACAAGGGTACCTCGAAATTAATTATTTTCATTGCACGTTGTTTCATATCAAGACTAGGATGATTTGCATACAACTCCTTGAATTATATACATATATATCACCTATCAACAAATTATTTTATTAAGTAGTGTGTAAAACAAGAAAATATGTACAATAGAAACTAACTTATACAAAAAATCGTACTTTACTACTAACTTATTCCTTCATATTAACTAAAAGGGACGAGATCTGCAAAATCCCAAAAAAAATCACATAGCGATAAGTTCTATTATATCAAACATGTAATGGCAAATTCCAAAGCTTGCCCACTTCAAAGTTAAAGCAATTTTATCGTTAGAGTTGCGTAGGTGGCTGAACAAGTTTCCTACATAATATATTTATTACGAAGTGTCGGTTTCTGTTTTGCGAAGAGGTATGTTTCTTATTCTAGCATTACAAGCTGAAAACAGGAAATAAATTTCCACAGGCCGCCATATGGCCATACGCGACATTTTAGCGGTACAGTTGTGATGAACGGCGGCCTCCTTTAGATCGTTATTGGTGCATAATTTACTGGACGACAAGGAAATCTTGCCATAATTGCCGTTTTTTATGGCAAATAATGATACCGGTATTTTGAAAGGTAAGACAACGAATTAACAGAATTTTTGAAACTTGTTTCTGCAACAAATTAATAATTATATTACACACATACATACCTAGTTAGCGGTATACCGGAAATATCACACTTCAACTGTTTGTACACTTTTCATGAGTTACAAACAAGCTGAACGTGCTATAATGCTGCAAATAACTTGTAATGCGATGTAGACTGTACATTTCTAAGTGTTACAGTTTCTTTCTAAAACAATTTGATTTTGTCATCTATAAATGGGTATTTATTCAAAACCACATTTGCTATAATTAGCAAAATTCTTTTAGAAGATATATGCAACGTATGTATACCGACAGCCTAAAAAGCTGTAGAATCCTTAAATATCAAAAGATGAAAATTTAGTATTTCAAATGGAGGTATCTAATTAGTCCAAAATTAAATCCCCAGATTGTAGGCGGGGTGTAGAACAACATTGATGTTTCAAGTAGAAGTCTATTTTCTTTGTTTCTTTTTTATATTTTTTTCAATTTCTTGTAGGAAAATTTAGAATTCTGGGACTTCGATCTAAGCATGCATTGTTGCCTCCTAGTAATAATATAAAGTCTTATATTTAAACAACCTCTAGGATTCTTTGCTTGAAATGGAAGGTTTACATAATCGGAGCCTACCATTCTTACCCGCAATAATGGTAGGATACACACTTTAATCTTTACTTTCTTCTATTGCATTCCCAATACTTGTGATTTCGAGAAGCCTCACTGCATCGACATGTAATAAAACCAGGCTATTATTCGCGAACTGTTCAGATCGCTCAAGCTACGGATATCTAGACAACACAGGTAGTTGTTCGCTTGGGACGATAAATAACCGCAGACTATTACACGAGCTTGCACAGCAAATGCACAGTAGGAATTTCGTTTTCAATCAATACAGGTGGAACGTGTCTTCTCTTCCTTTGATAAGTACGGAACCGGATCCCTGTAGAGTAAGAAGCGAACTTAACACTAGTTGCCCGCATTTTTGCATTGTATTGCGCCCGCAATCCATGAGATTAGATACACCCTAAAAATTTCCTTGAATATATCTCTCCTTCTTCCACTTGTTCCAAACGAGGTTAGAGTGAAGCAACTGTGGAATATAATTTTGCTGTGCACCATAATAAATTGTTAAAGGTGAAGTTTTTCCCACAAATCCAATGAACAATTTTGGTTTGCATTGACCACGCAAACACGTTTAGAAATTATAGCGCATCATAAGCGTACGTAAAATCACAAAAGATCAATTTCTCCTTACTCTTTTTATATAAACATGTTTTTAGCATCGGTAAGTAAGTAACTCAGACATTATTATCAAAAGAACCTTACTGGAAACATTTTGTTAAATTAAATTAAGTGCGTGCTATGTAATATCGGTTTGACGTGATAAAGAAGGTAGCACGTATAAGTATATAGTCCAGGCGCAGAAAAATGAGTACACAGCTACCGTACTGTGTTTGTAATGGCTCTTTATTACGTACGCAAATCAGTACTATCTACATATGTATATTTTTCGAAATGCTTGAAGTTTGCAGAGCTGGTTACTATGACACAAAAAAACGCAGTGAAATAATATCGTCTTCATTCAACTTCTTTAATAGTGAAAACTGTTTTTCTAAACAAGGTTTTTTGAAAACAATGCTACAAACACAAAAACTAGTTCATAATCCATAAAAATAAGGCATTACTGGAATACAGTTAACCAAAATTGTTTTGACTTGACCACGTGCTATAGCGACTATTATGGGTAGCATGCATTTCATTTCGTTTAATTAAAATGACAGGGAAAAAATATTTTCCCATAGCCTTGTGGTCATTGGTATCATTGGTTTCAATTAATAACTTTTGTTTGGCGTAGAAACGTTTCTAGTTTCCTTATTGGAAGTTCTCCTCAGTTATCCTCACTTATTAGAACTCTTAAGCATCGGGTAAATGCCCTTTTGAGTTTCAAAATTCATGTTGGGTATAGGCGCAGGAGCCTTTTTAGTATGTGAAGGGTGTATGTAAGGTGTTGGCCTTGGCACTATCACTATGTCACGTCACTATAAAGGAAGAAGCGCAGGCAACCAACATGCATTGGGTTGCCGAGCCAGTGAGTTGCCGTTTATGATAAATAGTTTGAAGCACGATCAGGTCCTTAAGAAAGCTTTCAGGTAAAATTAAACGTAATACAAAATAATATAAATACATACTGTTAGTGCCCGGAAAATTCACCGACTAAAAAATTTACCGCTGCGCAATTCCTCCAACGGATAATTCCCCAATTCTGCGGTTATGCTTTATTAAACACGAAGAAATTTTCTTAATTATATTTATATATATAATAGAATACAATCTTTAATTAAACAAAAAGAAGCAATGCATTCTCAGTATTTAGAAACTGCATCAGGAAGATTATGTTAATGAGCCTATGCTTGTTTATTTTACAATCTTTCGCAACAAATGTGCATTAGCTATCACGGCTCTACAGTTTATTATAAATGAAAAGGAAAAACAGAAACTTTTAGTGGATAGCCATCTCCTTCTTCTAAGAAAAACAAGCTGCTAAGACGTATTGGGTACAGCTGGAGATACTATTGAGCTGTGGAGGGAATTTACAATCGTATTGGGGATACAGTTCATGTTGAAGCTTTGAAGATGCAAGAGGTTATACGTGATCGTGCAATAAATAACCCAGAGACACCCCGATATATAATATCTAATACTTGTGCTGGAGTTAGACAAGCTGCGGCAGGACATTTAGCGAAGACCGACAGTATCAAGAGAACCATACGAAACAAGAATAAGGAAACAAGCAGCACCAATTCTGCCTATGACACAATAAGAATTTATATTTCCAAAAGACTACAAGGTGTGAACCGTTCTTGCAGATTGATTCAGGACCCGTAGAAAATAGAATGCTCCATTGCAAGAAATATCCGTTTATTGGCCTCATCTGATCGTTGGTTCGGGGATGGAGCTTTTAAAGCAGTACCTCATTTATTTTACGAACTCTGTACAATCCATGGTATTTAGGAGAATATTTCAATTCCGCTTTTTATGCTCTACTTATAGAAAACACAGAGGTCGCGTATGTTAAGTTTTTACAATACGTAAAACAGCTTTAGTCAGATGTTTCTCCAGCAACAATTTTGACCGATTTCAAACCTGCCATAATTGTGTGTTTAATTATAGATTGTATTTTATCACATTTTAAATAAAGATAATTAAGGAAGTTTCTTTGTGTTCAATAAAGCATAATCGCATAATCGGCGAATTATCATTTCAATGAACTGTGCGACGGTAAATTTTCTAGTCGGTGAATTTTCCGTCTGTTAATTGCAGTGCATTGTTATTGAGTGAGTTACTGTTTTATTTTAAATGAAGTTTTAAAAACACAAATTTCTAAAGTAATGCCTAACCGACAGTTGAATTTTGAATAGAATATTCAATTTTAAATTTATGAATTCAATTTTATGTTTATTTTTGGCCAAAATATTTAATTTCTGGTACCTCAAATCCGATCTTAATGCCCTGATCTTGGAGTCCTAATCTTGAAACTCTTACTTTGAATTCCTAATCTTGAATCCGGGTGCAGTTTATCCAAATCCTTCCCGCAGTGATCCCCCAAATCCGTGAGTGTTTTTTTTTATCGATTGGTGTTATCTTAAATCGTTTACGATGAAGATCCCATAATAATATCATAAGTTTTTTTCCGGAAATTAAGAACAAAATGTAATTGTCGAAAGATTTGTTTTTTTCTCTTCTTATTTTTCTAATCTGGTGGAGATTAGTGGTTTCTAATATATGAAGGTGTGGTATATTAGAAACCATTTGAAATGCCTTGTGATTCTATGAGGACGATGTGGACATGTTCTGATAGGGTGATGTTGAATGAAGAATTATATTTCTTTATATGAAAATTTCACATCAAAATTAGAATTATCATTATAGTAACCAACATAACTGCAATTGTTACATATGAACAACAGTAAATGCATAGACGCTTGTGATATATATTGTCATATAAAGGAATATAGTACTGATTTACGTTAGTAATTTTGATTTCTCGCTACACAAGTTACTTAATGGATTCAAAACCCATCTTACTGCATGTGTAAGACGAGGATAAAAACCCAATATGGGGAAAATTGGAGGGAAAAAGGTCATCAACACTGCTTCGTCTCGCAATTAGAAAAAACTAGAAATGTAAACGTGTCAACTTGGAACACCTTCCGATCTAGATAAACAATATTACAACACCTGACTCTGAAAAATACATGCCAAATGTTAAGACGAAAAGTTTTTCTTTAAACCACATTGCGAAGCTACAGCTGCATAATTAGAGAATAGTAACTGTACTACGCAGTGGTACGTTGTAAGTAAATAGAAATGATAACAGTTACACCTAAACGTGTTCCGGGTTTGGACCGTGTCAATCCGTTTTTTGTTAAACGAAAACTCGACGTTTCGTCCACAATCATATGGGGCTTCTTCAGGAAAGGGAAAGGTGGTGGGCAACAGTTAGCGTGAGCAGGAAGCAGTTGATCACGGTAACTCAGCATGTGAACCATGCTAAAGGCGAAAATCAACGACATGATATGGTGCAAACGCAGAACACGTTTAGTTTTAATCGACCCTGGCCGTGGAAGCCCGCGTTTTTAGAAATAATATCTTTATTATTTTTACCCGTTTCAGAAAGAACGCTTTGATGATCGATTGTAATTTTAGGAAATTCGTTTTTGACCAGAGTTTTCAAAGAAATACTTTGTAGAGCATCGAGTGTCTACATATTGTTTGAAAAGTCAAAGGGATTCCACGAAAGGTGTACAACAAAAAGCGAAGAACCATATAGAGCGGCATGTCCCGCATAATAGAATAATTTGCTAATATTATCAGGCGTACAGAAAGAACCTGACTGTACATGCCGACAGAGATTACCCTTTCGTGTCAGTATAAAGAGCGATGTTTCTGTTTCTTCCGTCCTACTAATTGTCTTGCACCTTATATAGCACGAATTGAATAATAGATGACGTTGAATTGCCAGCGACAACGACAAAAGAAACAAAAACTGGTCTCTTGATGTATTTATATGACGAGTTCAAGTGTTTGAACGGTCATGTTAAGCAATCGTATTATACGCACCATCAGTGAGCGCGATATAACTTATCTGGTCTCATTATTGTCAATTTGTATGCAGTTGTGGGTATATCCGGCTTCTCGTATTCACTGTTAACTTAACAAGGGCAATTTAAAAACGATGTCCTTACGCAACCGGGAAGAGTACCAACAAGCAGACAGATTATCGTACACACTTCAATTTGAAGCTGCAAGCATTTGCTGATTAAAACTATCTTGATTTGATTTTTGACAGTATTTCAAATCGCAGGGACAACTTGTACCTGGTGTAGATATATTTCTGTATTGTTATAGATAAACTTGCAAAGTAAAAGAAAAACATACGAAGCTCTCGATCTTTATTGAGATCTTCTTCGGGACTGCACACAAAAAAATTGAAATTGTATTGTTATAGCTCCATGTCGTTAGGTACTTGACAGGGAAAGTCTTGCAAACTTGAAGATAACAATCTCGCCTAATTTTTTTCCCCCTATAAATCCCAAAATGAAGTATGAATTTCGATTTCTATCGTCCCGATTCCAAGAACTTAATATCTACATTTAAGTTGATTACAGTATTCTTTTTATTTCAAATTTAATGCACGTTACACCACTAATATGACGTTATACAATTAAAATTCCATTAAACAATATCAATCACACCGGAAAATAATTCCCTATTCCCTATTATATAGGTTGATGGAAAGGTTTCGTTCATTCAAAGCAATATACTTTATCTCAAAGAAATGGTAGTTTTCAGGAGAGTCAAATAAATATTCCTTGAGCACAAAGAAATATTTCTCTTATTCCTACATTCAAAATTTCTTTGAATGCAAGAATAACCAATACTGTTGCAAAGTAGTATTTACATGTACATTACTAATAAAGCAACAATCTGGGCTTCTTAAGATGAACATATGTGTGGAAGTAGCCTTGCTAGCATAACATACAACATTAAATTACTCTTTCCATCGAACAGACTTCATATTATAAGTATTACCATCATAGGAGCGCAACATTCTCGCTTGCCTTCCAGTGGTGTTTAACCGCGGGAGGTTGGGGGGATACAGAGCTGCTTCGTTACATGTCAGCACTTCCCAGCCTTGTATGCTGTGTGCTATGTATAATACATATTGCAGTGCGAAGTTGATAAATGTCGGAATTGAACGGCAAGCATTAAAAATGTTAAAAATGCGTAGAAATGCATCAACTTGTCTGTTTGCTAACAGGGTAAACATGTATTTATTGCAATTTCCAAACTTAATATATAATGGTAAAGAAATCAGGTGTTTAGTTTGCGATAAGAGTTTATTATATTGGAAACCATATATGTGTAGGAACCATGTAAATAGCGCAACACTCAAATTAAAAAATAAAAAAAAATCGGAAGGAGACCGGTGTGATTTAACGATAATGTTAAGTGCGTGCAATATACCGTTTGCAGAAGTCGGACAAACAATGTTTCGTCAGTTTTGGAAGAAATACGATCCAACGTGGAAACTACCAAGTCCGGAGACGCTACGTAGGTATTTGCGACAGCGCCCAAGAAGATTCAGGATTATATGGAAACCGCAGTAAAAAATGAACGGTTGTAACTACAGGCACTAAGAAAAGTATCGACCGTAGCACGGACAATGACCTTGAAAGGACCGTCACAGCATTATTTGCTAGGCTATAAAAGACAGCAACGATCTACTGCCGAAGTTGTTCATAATGTATTAGAACACTAGACAACTTTGAAATTTCACGAAAGCAAGTGCTAATGATGGTTACCGATGCTGCTGCAGTTATGCTTCGCACAGGTCAATTATTCAAAGTTATTCAACCGAATTTGCTGCACATAACATGTCTGCTTCATGCTTTAGATCTTGTAGCAGACACTATACGAAATGTTATCCCGATTTTGATCAACCGATAACACAGACAAAAGCGGTTTTTCTTAAATCACCGAAACATATTCGGCTACTCGATAGAGTACATGGTTAGAAGCAGCATTCTATTTTCAACATTTTGAAAAGATCAAATTAATGACTTCACAACTGAACGCTCAAGCAGCAGCTGCAATAAAGCTTAGTCAAATGCAATTTCAAAATCTTCAATTTGCAACAGATTGAAAAACTATTAACGACAAGTACGTTCTAGTAGCCGACGCAATAAGAAATCGCAAAACACTTCGTTGTCCTTACGGGATTCGTGTGAAATTATTGACCACGTACAAACAGTGCTACGACGAAAAAATGTCGTGTTTCAGCCAGAGGAAAATTTAATAGTATATTACATAAAAATGTCGATTTTTCTAATGTAGTAGTGTTGCGAAAGATCCGTTATGCAAATTCAAAGACCACTTTAAGTATGCGAATATTACATCGCTAGATGTAGAACGATCTTTTTCTGCGTATAAGCAGATATATACGCCGCAACAGACGGGTCTGAGAAAGACCACTGTAGAAACGTACGCCATGATACAGGTGTTAAAGGCCTCACTTCAGGATTTCTTTCCAGCCATCTAAGCATATTCGGTAAGTTGTTTATTATATTATGTTTGCGTTTTCATAAATTCTCTTAAATTGTTTTTTGTTTCAAATAACGCGCACGTTTATTTCAGTTAACCCAGCGCAGTGACGCTACTGCTAGGCAATCGACTTATTCCTCCAATTATCATTGAAATTCGATAGTCAACGTTTTATTACAATAGTAAGGTTCACATATAATATCAAGCGATATAATACCGATTTCCTAAAATGAACAAATGTTTAATTTGCTGCTGTAAATAATAAAATACTAAGTAAACAATAATTCGCATATTCGACCATTTCTATTATTTTGATACATAAAATCCGGCAATGTTGACAAAATCCTTTAAAAATGACGTTGTGAATGATTCTTGTAAATAATTGAATAAATATTATTATTTCAAATATCGACTAGGATTTATTTTAGTAGTATGTAGAATCTGAATCAAAAGTAAACCTCAAATAAATGAATATCAAACTTTATTTTAATATACAATATAAAATATGTAATCCTCGCGCCTACCATTAACTACAATATAACAATAAAATTTTTGTAGCCTGAATAAAGTGTTCTCCTTCGCACCAAAGTCACTTCACAATTCTAATAAAATAACAGATAAATTTATGACTTATTTAGATGAAATTTGGAGTCGTGCAATTCGGGGTGTTTCTAAAACACTCTTTGCGCAATCTTAGAATCGATCTGAATCGATAAATTTTAGAGAAGTTGTAGAAATTTAAACGAAAACTATCCTTATTTTCCGTCTTCCCCACTACCGTCGTTGGTTACAGTTACATTATTCTTCTACCACCCACGCACCAAAGATAATACGTTAGAAGAAGGAATTTTCTACCATTAGAGGGACCTTTACTTTCGATAGGTGGACAAACTGAGGTCACTAGACGAGATGTGTGGGTGGTGCTGATAACAGATAACCTCTTTAATGTTGGTTATAACATTACAGTGCACATATACAGGATGACTTAACGGTTTTGCAACTCTCAAAAAAAACTAAAACTTGACGTATACAAGCGTATATGGTAGATAATTATGAATTCATTTTTCGATTCGTATCTTAAAGGTATCTTTATATAATTGAAAAGATGTGTGATATCGTAACGGAAAAATATAAAATTACAACAATATGTACGTTAAGGTAATGTTAAGTTATTTAGCTGTTGTTCCTTTGCATAAGCATTTCGTTACTAAAATTGAATTATAACATCTTACACTGGGATTTCTGTTACAAATTATTAATTGTATGTTACACAAACTGTAAACGCTAGTGTTACAGGATGCGAATAATTTTTTAAATGTACTAATATTACACCAAGGGCCTAAACTAAAACAAACTTATAAGTTATAATAAACAAATCATACGAATGTACCAATGTAAGCATTGATGTTTATAAAGTGCCGCTGGGAAGGTAACGACAGAGTTTTGTGTATATATGTATTACATGTGATGGAGCTACAGCGTTGTCCTGTGAGCGTTTTGATGGACATTGTGAGAACTACAGATTATACGTGCTGGTACAATTTGACTTCGAATTAACAAGGTATGATCAAATGTACATATATAAAAATTACTTACCTGATGGTATGCCAATTCGGTCAGGAAAACCCCACTAATTAAATAAACTTTCGATTGTTTTCATATTTCTTCTTAAGAGACACAAATTTGCCACAATTCATTCGCCATATCGCTCCCAAAGGGAAAAACTATAACCAATGCGCAACGCTACAATACAGGAGCGTCCAACTGATTTCTCCAATAGCCCCGTCCCTATATCATTTTATAAGAGATTTAATGTATACGTACACCTACCTATTTGTATGAGAACTAATTCTTTCTCTTAAGTGTCCTTTCTACTAGCCTTAATACAAGCGCTTTACTTGCTAAGCCTACAGAAACGAGCACACTTTTCGTGCGCTTCACAAAATTAGCAGACTAGACAGACTTTCAGGGAAAAACTCTAGATTTGTTCTATCTATTAAAATCAACGACTCTTTAAGTCGTCGTCTGAGGCATTACTCGACGACATAAGTAAGGAATCGGTTGAACTTATAATTTTCTCACATCAAACAATACTTATTTTAAGCATGAATTGCTAATTTATTAAGATCGGACAATGTTTTACGAAAAGTAATAACTTTAAAATATATTTAGTTTTTAAATGTCTTTGGACGTATTGTTATGAAAAGTTAAATTATATTTAACTTTTTCAAAGTTAAATATATTTAATAATAATTATTAAAAATAAACAAAGTTATTCAAAAGTAGATCAATTAACAGTTTCTACCAAAAAGTCTATTAAATCTCCAAAACGCATTCGTGAGTTTAAACAGGCTTGTCTGGGCATTGCTCAGCCACCACAGCCGATACTGATGAGATGGGGAACGTGGCTTAGAGCTGTTTTATATTATGAGGAATTTTTGCACATTCCACACAGCCTTCTATCTTAAATTTAAAACTGCAAGAAGCCCAAGCAATTTCGGGAATCCAGCGGCTGGTTTCAAATACCAAAATTCATACTCAAATAGAGCAAATTTTTGAAAATTATTCAATTCTTTTAGATACCATTTCCAAATAAGAGAACACCAAGCTTTCAATACACGAAGCGCTAAATATAGTAGATGACCTCAAAACCTCGTTAGGAACAGATAATGTAGGAAGCTTAACAATGTGCGGTTATAAATAAGAATCCCGATTTTCGAACTATAGTGCGTATAGAAGTTCAAGTGAAAATCAAGAGTGCGAATTTAATGCGAACGACCTTTTTAAATTCTCGAACATCATTAGACGCAGAACACTCATTTTTCAAATACACCAACATATTTTCACTTCGCCGTAGGAGTATGACTGAGTCATCAATGGAAGCCATGCTAATGATACAATACTGCAGCGAATTTTTGCATCAGTCCACATCCACAACATAATCAAACTAAAATAGTAAGTAATTACATACATCATTTTTAATATTGATAGTAACCTAGCTGTACGCTACTGCGAAAGCACCCGTTCCTGCAGGCTTAGTTCCAACACCGTAATACACTTAAATGACGATTAAGTCTAGGGTTATTTTTCCCCTGGAGACCAACACCACCTTGATGTAGCCCAATAATTCGACCACTTTCGAAGGAGGTTAATTGTTTATAGGCAGTGCGTTCTCGCCTGCGAGACATCACTTACGATTGCTTGAAACATATTGCACGCAATTTACTCATTGTTTTGCAACTATCGGATTGTAACAGGTGTTCTTGTAAAAACATGTGCGGAACATCTGACTCCTATGAACACTAGATAATCCAATATGATAAACAATTGTTCAGGTTGACTTTCAGAAACACATTTATAACATTTTAACGAAATATTCCAACAATCTAGGGATGGTACATTTTTAATTTTAGCCAGTGTAAAATATGGCTATGTTAGCATGACCTCTTTTTCAACAAATTTATCGAAGCTAAAAAATAGAGATAGTATATTAAAAGTACATGCAACTTTTCTGTGGTTGTTATTTCAAGATTATTTAGTTTTCTCCTGTTTTCTTGTTACCCATTATTTGTTTTGTGTTACTTATTTTAGTGGTTTTGCCACTTGTTTGATTTTAAGTGGATTTTATTATATTATACGTATTAAGATAGGAATTAAACATACGTGAAAATAATTTTAGGTCATAAGCCAAGTGGTCTCAAATAACCTTTTTTCAGAACATTTTTCGGTCAAGTGTCAATTTACCAAGCATACAAGTAGTTTACTGTCGCACATATTAGTTTATCAATCACTTTCTATTGGTTTTTACTAATACCAAAAAATTCTCACGTTTTAACAACAGAAGTAAATAGTCGATATCCCATAATATGATAATTACAGACTTATTTCTAAACAAGTTTATTTTTATTGTTCGAAATACCACCAAGCACATAACTAGTTAGAAATTTCGACGACATTCAAAGAACTATTATCTGCATAAAACGTGTATAACAATTTAGATTGCTATTTACCAACCTGATCTTGTTACAATTACAGCAACCGCAGAACTATAACAATTCCAAATTTCGCCAGAACACAAATATTCGCTAATAAGATCACACAGTTCCAACGTAGCGACTAGTCAAACAAAGCTTAAACAAATAAAACTCATTCGGAGCAATATTACTAGGCCATGTCTCCGAGCTGAATAGAAAACAACAAACATTCCTCTCCGCCATAGTTTTAATTAATTTAAATGGTCGGCACTGCAAACATTTATATTTGTTACGTGTGTTGCCTCAACGCTTGCGTTTATCACCAAACCATTTTTATTCAGAGCAAGCCGACGACAAAAATACACCGCAAGTTAAATGAAAAATTAAATTGAATTATGATATTTATATATTGCAACAGCAGCCCTCGGAATTGCGATAAAGGAAAGAGAAATAGAACGTGAAGAGCAGTTTTATTTGATGCGGCAGATGTACGAAACCAGAATTTGGAGAGTGATTTCAAATTTTAAAATGAAATGTTAGGTAGCCTAAACGAGGCGTGACGCGACGGCTTCTGCCTCATTAAGGAGGCTGCCTCGGGTAACGCCAGTCTGCTTTTGGACGCTCATCAAAGATGGCCCGGGTTGTTTCCCTCGCGTAGTTTGGACATCACGTTGCCCCAAGATAAAGTAGCCTACATTGCCCTGCGCTAAACTAGCTTATGCTGCCTTGATATTTGTTAAAATGGACAACGAATAATGTCAAGACTTTATCGATGCGTTATAAAGATTATCGCTTATTAAGGGATCCGAAACAAAAAAAAAGTATCATAGTAACACGGCAAAAGAAGATGTCTAGAAAGGAATAATCACTCAATTAAATGTATCAGCTGCTGTACATACAAAATCGGTGTTGGGTACATACAGAATAGAAAAATAAACAACTAAGAAAAGTCTTGTCACTGGATCAAGCCACTATATTATCTTCGTTTATTTTGAAAGTAAATACATGTATAAATATGAATGTTAAAACAAAATTATAACCTAAAAGAAGCTCTTATGCTACTGAAACATAAGCTTGTTTCCTAGAAGGTTACATACTTTAACGGTTTGTTTACGAGGAGAGACACCATGTACGTTTCCAAGTGGTTTGCATTTGAATCCTTTGACTTTTTTTCTGATTGAGACGAACCAAACTAGATTAAGGATACGTTGAGTCACGTAAATATTGCCTCTAGTCCTTTGATAGTAGTTCCACCATGCTACTGTGTCGTTTGTAATAAAATACGTTGCCAGGTGCAAACCTATATTGTTGGAGTCAGTTGCTCTTCGGGAAACGTTTCTAATATGAAATAATGAAGTCATATTTTTGATGAATTTTCCACCTGCTGGGTGAAATATGCCTATGCAGTTCAGCACCAAATGTTGCAGGTGGTGTATACAACTGACTGAAGTTTGCAACATTCTCTGGTTGCAGTTAATATCGGTTTCTGAAAATTCTAAATGTCGCACTTAGAATACCGAAGGGCTTTTCAAGTACTCTACGTGTTCTAGAAAGACGGTAATTAAAAATTCTTTCAGACGAACCTCTTTCGCAAGTGCCTCCAAATAGTTCCACGGCATATTTATTTAATGCGAACGCCTTATTAGACAGAATGATATGTGATGGCAGCATCTAGCACATAGGCAGCTTGTAATATTGTTGCTGTTGCAATGTTTAGTTCTTTACTTTCTAATTTTATATACAGATTTGCATTCTTGAAAACACCTCCGTCTGAAATTCACGAACTCTAATAAGAAGAAGTAAGGTCGAAGCATTTAATATCATAAGCCAGTCTCTCCTCACCCATCTTAACCTTTGAATTGCAGCAGTTAGCATTTTTACAACAAAAAACACATCGTTATTTAATGTTTGGTGTTGCCTGCGATTCAACTCCAGCACTACCGTCACCATAAGTGATGCTGAGCTTTCTTAACTTTAATAGTATATTTTTGCAGTTAAAACATAGATAATAGCCAGGTATGAAAAACATAGTACTCCTATCTTTTAATTTTTGACTATTAGACACCAAAATTTTTAGTAAGAGGTATAGCACTGTCTGAAACCGGATAATTTGCTATCCGGATTTTGGTGTTATCCGGATACATTACCCTAAACCTCGGATCTGGATCCATTATCTGAAACGTCGGATCCGAATCTATTATCCGAAACCTCCGATCTCGGTCCATTATCCAATAAGTCGGATACAGATAGGCTATCCGAAGTCTTACATTCGGCTGTGCTGGACACCTATGTAACGCCAAGTAGTATGGAAATCCGAATCCAGCTTTGAAAAACTATTGCACTTGTTTTTCTTTCATATATATATACAAATTAGACCTTTCTTTCTTAAACATTTTTTACATTGCAGAATAATAACGGATCCAAATCTGAGAATTGGAGAGTGAATCCGGATCTCAATCTTCTCAGATACCTAATTAACACTAATGTATATTAAAAAGTACGTACCAGATTTCAAGAGATAAATTAGTGTAATAAATTTTATTGACATGGTCACATAGATTATTGCTAACTCACTTATTATCCAGGTTCTATTATCTACTTTTTTAAGTGTAGTTTGTTTATTTAGCTATATTTACTCTAAAGGAAGGGCACTAACCAAAGGTGTTCATTTCCATTCATTTTATAGCCTCCATTCATCGCATGTTTACTAGCGCTCAAAGAGTATTTCATGATGGATGCTATTAATGCTTATGCAGCAAATTGTTCATTTACTCCTATCGGTCTTTCTAGGAACCCGACCATTTATTATAATTTTTTGTGGTGACGGCCCAAACGGGGTGTATAAGCTTTTTAAAGTTTGGCATAATCTCAGGATCATTTGTGTGTGAAAAGTGTTGGATGGCATTCTTACTAACACCCCCTCGCCGTAAAGGATGAAGCGCAGTTAATTGCCACCCAACACACGAATGGTGTGTTTACATGGCATATAATACATACTGGCACATAACATCTGTCTGGTCAGACGCAGGCCCTTTTACCACTGGACTGTCGAGCAGTGAAATTTATCTAGAGAGCTCTTTCATAAACATTTCTATTTAGCTAAATTGCTGCTAAATGTTTAAACAGCATTAGATACTGTAAAAATATACAGAAGAGAGCGGTCCAAAGACATTACAATGTATAGCATATTCTACTTAAGAGGTCAGTATACGCTGTATGCTGGAATGTTATTTTATGTAATACACCACTTGTCTTCGAATATTTTTTATTTGAAAAGTTTCCTTCGAAATTGCTTAGGAAAGGTGTTATTTTCCGTCCACGCACTAGGTATATTTTTGTTAAAGTGAGTAAATCCATTGATACAATGGGTGTACTTGCTTTCAACGCTCACATGCTGCGAGCCCTTGTGCTTAAAACCGCTATTTTCTGTCGTTTCCTTTGAGTATTAAGTTCTCATGTGAAAGCACATAGAGCCGTTTACTTTGGATTATAAGCGTCCGTATAATCAATAGAAATATTTGCAAATATGAATACGAGATATAGAAAAGAAATTGTGGGCGTACTACTTTTTCTAATGCAATTAATACTGGATTTATTGAACCATACATACCCGCAACGAAGAAGCATGCAACTGTCATATTTCTTATTTAGAAAATTCTATTAAAGATCCAGTAGATAGGTTGGAAGGTTATGTTGAATGCTGACGATACTATTCATTTTGGTGCAAAAGCGCTTATAGCACTTACGCTTTTACTACGTTAGCTTGAACGAAAGTTATGACATAATACATCGCATAGATGGCGCCACTATTATTTGGAAATTTGAATAAAAATGATGTAGATATATGATACGAATAATATTGACCTTCTTTTATGTATTTTGGAACAATTCATATTGAGCATACTTTAGTGGCTATTACATATGACGGATTTGAATCTGAGTGTGTTCAAACTTCTACCGGCATGCATTATATTGAGAGCTATATTCCGACCAACAGCTTTGTAAGTCAACCGTACTCTACGTGTCTGTCCGAGCTGTATCCGATACAGCTGGACGTCCAACGAAATAACTGCATATGAATAAGGGTTGCATGTATCGAATCTCTATGTGACATTCTGTAACAACCATATTTCGGCGGTAGAACGGCATATATATAGTCAGATGCGGAAACTTGCTTTGCTTGTAATAGGTTGTGGCAGAACGATAGCAATACTGCACAAATTCACTCTAAGGTAGTACCCCGATAATGACTTCGAGAATCTTGAATGTACTAACTTGCTTTGATTCTACGCTTAAGTAGGATAAACATATCGAGATTCTATCAAATAAATTGAATAATAAAATCATTGCTTTACGTGTGTTAAGTAGTTAGTAGTTAACTCAAAGAGTTTGGTCACAGTCTATTACTCTCTAGTTCAGTCAGTAATTACGCTATACTGGCATGGGGTTTGGCTTCATCCAGTAGCATAGCATTTAGTTTACAACGTGGAGCAATAAGAATAATAGATAATATAAAATATAAAGATGATTGTAGGGAGTCATCCATATCAGAATATGCTACTTATGTAAATTGTAACTTGACTAAATTTGGTACCCGTACTGAAATTCATAATCACGATACTCGATTCCGAAGATAGATTCCTCCAAATTTTTGCAGATTAACAAAAAGTTAAAGAAATTTTAATTATATTACATCTAAGATTTATAATACCATAAACTACCAAGATGTGTTATACTTCTATCTTCTGAGTCTTTCAGAAGAGCTGCCAAGGAGTTTGTTTTAAAAAATATTTTTTGCTGTGAAGAATTATTTGAACACATTACTACGAGTGACTTTAGGCGCGTAGGTAGTAAAGAAATATTATGTCTAGCCAACAACAATTGTGGGCAAAACAGACATTAACTGCTTTCGTATTTTCGTAAAGAGAAAATCTCTTTCCCAAAACTGCCAAATTAATGTAATATCTTTCTGCACCAAGAATCAGTGTAAATTTCAGTCATATAAATTTCGTCAACTAAAAATCGTTCAGTCAATTAGCTTCAAAACTCTCGGTAAAGTTTCAGTTTGTAGTGTTGTATGAGGTCAAAAATGTCAAAAAATAGTGGTCAAAGAATATGTCGAAAGTGCAACTTTCAATCAGGTCATTTGAAAGTACGTGGACTTATTTCGAAAGAGATACGGCGCGTTATATAAGCTTTTTTTGTTTTATTTAAACTGTCACAAGAATATCAAGTAATCGCCGAATTCTCATCAGTCTATTACGTTGCACAATCTTGTGTATTGCGACAACTGCAACGTCCACATTTTTTTCTTTGTCCTTAATAAAGCAATATTTTACAGTTAAAAGTTCGTTGTAAGCTTTTGGAATTTTTCATTGAAAAACGTTTTACTACATCCAACAGATTACCAAAATTGCATTGTTGTTAAGGAAATTTAATCAAGTTCACTATAAATGTTTCTAATGCAGCTAGAAGGAAAACAATAAAGATTCATATTTTTCTCTTACAACTTGTCTTATTTATCTGTGAAAATTTGAAATGTCTAGGAAGGATCAATGATAATACAAGAGGACAAATTGCTTTTCTTCAGTGTCTAGAAATTAAGAAAAAATAGTTTATCGGTAGAGTCACTATCGTGAACAGCAGTAATCAATCACTTTATTCAGAGTCAGAATGCCTTAATGAACCGTCTCATCTACGGCGATTGTTGTATGAAATGTAAAAAAGGACGCTACGTGATATTATAATGGGTACTGTACAGCGCAGATAGGCGTATAAACTACATAAACGCCACGTTACACACAAGCGGTAATGCGCTGCAATCAAATATCAACTGCATCACTGTCATTACCAGGTAGGTCCGCAGTCGTGCAAGAGAAAAGGTTGGCATACTTAGGCACCTGTGCACATACAATGTTACGTACATACATATCTACATACAAAGAACGGGAAAGGTAAAGCGGTCCGCGCCGTAAACGAGCTCAAATAATTGATGACGGATGAATGATTAAATTTTCAAAAGGATGAACGAGGAAGCGGCATGCACTAACAATGCGGTTTCGTCGCCAATATAATGCATTCCCGGTGATTAGGCTAATTGACCTTCGAGATCACCATCGCAGATTGGCTTAGGAGTTGATGGAAAGCGAAGTCGTATACGCGAAAACCGCGTTCTCGCGTGTCTCGCGAGTAAGACATTTAAATACGCGCGTACATCCTAGGTAAGTACACCAATATATTTACATACACGAATTAATTGCCTGGGTAACGTACCAAATCGTTTGAGCGGAGTTAAGCGCTGTCGGAAAGCACTTCCTGCTGCATAGTATCTAATTGAAGTTGTAGTCAATTTTACGAGTACACTCCCGGCAACGCGAATAGGACCAAGTATCTACATGTTTTTGGAATTTGTATAACTATTTTACTATGTGTATTGGATCGGTACTTTAACCAACTTGCTCTTTATGGATCGAGATGTTGCTTTAATTGAGAACCCCTCAACCTGTTTAATATACAGAAACATAATATTGGTTATTGCAGCAAGATTTGTAGACTATTCGCAAATAAAAAACAATATTAGATATACCCAAGAGGTATATAGAAAATCTTGTACTTTAGCAGCAACTTTTGTGAGTATCTACATATCGTTGCAACTATGGCCAGTTGAGTCGAAAAAAAGTGTTAGCGTGGATGACTATATACAGTCGTATATTTGGTAAACATACGATAAAAGTTCAAGGAATGATTCCTCAGATTATATCGCCTCGTTGCTAGAACGCAGGGCCATAAACATTTTCAAGAGATTCAATATACCTATTACACGAAATTACATGTAAAGTTTGTTAATTCACAAGAACTGCTGAAAATAACTACCACCAGCAAATGAATATAAATTTGCGTTCAAGAAAAAACTATTAGAGAATATACTATTGGCAACGAGGAACCTAATGTGGTTCATACATGATAGAGCACCGGCGGATTTTGATGCAGTTGTTTGCGAGTTTCTAAATACAGCATGTTTAGATAATTGAATAGAGGTCACCTTTTTATGTAGACGTAACGCCATTTAAACGAACTTTGAAACATATAGGGTGATCCATGCAAGATGATAGGTGTCGTTTTTCAAATGAAACCCCTTGTGTATTTTGATATGCCTGAAGTCCCGTTGATGACATGATTTCAACGAAATATTTTATTTGAGCTAACGCTCGAAATGTTCTCAATTTATTTGTTGGCAATAACCTAATCTACAGTAAAACTGCTGTCCAACTTTCTCTAAAACTTCAAGTGAAATATTTTTTATATTCATTCTGTATTCTTTCTTTGAGATCATCAATGTTACCTGACTTCGTTGCATATCATTTATTTTTGAGAAACTGAAAAACTTCAATGGCGTAAGATCTCGTGATCTACTTCTCAGCAGAAGCCACTTCCCGCTGTCTATTTATTAGGAAATGTAGCTTCTCACAATAACGGGGTGATGTGCCATTTTTACTTAAATCAAACATTTTCACTTAGTAGGATAGAATCTACTACATTCGAATATAAATTTGCCAGAACAGTGAGAACTTGATTTCTAAGGAGATTTAAATATTTTTCCGCTGTTCTCAATATTCCCTTGAACATTGACAAACATTATTTTATAGAAATGAAGTTTTCTTTATGGAGACATTTCAAGACAGTTGTACGGTTAACGTTATCTTTTCGTGCAATTTGGTTTGTATCTGTTCTTGGAATCTCTTGAACACATAATAAAGGGCCTACTTTCGCATCGCATTCTACGAAATGGGGTTTTCTTCTTAACGCTTTAACATATCCAAATTCTTTAAACTATACGTGCATTTCGGGGACGAATACAATAAAATAGTACGTTAATGTAACGTAATGTAACCATTTTCAAGATTGTTCCAACCATTGAGTTTATTAACGGGAGTGCTTACAGTGCTGTGCTAGCAGCTTGGAGGCACCTGCTTCAAACCGTGGGTTAATCATTCTCAGAGTAAGGCTTTCTGTAGTTTTCCCTGCTTCAAATTTGGCGAATGTTAAGAGTAAACGTCTCAAGATACTCTATAGGCGCAGATGTAATAATAACTCATATCCAGCCGATGCCTATAATTGGCGAAAGGAATTGGAGGAAGTGCAAGCATGGATTATTATTAAATGACATATCTAGCTGATTGTATTGAAAACAAAAGGCGTTTTTTGCGTTTTTTTATACTTAAATACTTCTTGCTACTACTCCAAAAATGTTTGTTTTAAAATGAAGGGAGCTTTAGTATTTCTACTAAAACTTTTAGATTTTATACTAAAACAATTAAATTATGTGCCAATTACACATAGATCCATCTAAATACTGCTTCCCGTATTGTACATTCGAAGCCATATATGTATGTATGGATGGTACATTACACACAGAATTTTTCGTTAAAAGAACTCCTGCAAGTAACAATACTCAAGCATTTAATCACTGTAACAAAAGGGTTGGGCTATTGGTTAATATAATTCTTTCCGTTACATTAACAAAACGAAGCCAAAGAACACGATATATTGAATTAATTTTTTCAGTGTAAATGCCAATATCACTGTAGGAATAGCTACTGACTCTATGTGGTTGTTTAGTTGCCGAGTTTGTTTTTATTTTAATGTAAACATGTCTTTAAAGAAACATGCGTGATAAACGTTTTAGATCTCTTGAAGAATTTCCGATTTCCTTTTCAAATAACTCGTAAATGTTATAGACCACCGAAATCAGATCATCAAGAAGACTTCAAAAAATATGAAAATATACTGACCGTTCCATTAAAAAACGTACATATCGTGTACTGAAGGAATAATCCTCTATGTTTCAAATTTTGTTTAGAAGGCATATCGTTTAGATTAGAAACTGATCTGTTCGAGTGTTTTACATAATACCCTAAAGTAATGTCAAAATTAATATTATTCCGTAAGTGGTTACCATTCTGCATATTGTGTTGCTTGAAAATCTAAATAACCTTCGAACGCAGCAGCGACTTTTAAAGAACCATCAAGAATATAATTACTCACAATTATAAAACAAATGAAGGAATCGTATCATGACCTTAGGTTTACCACGCACTGCATAATATGCACCTGATTGAATAGTTTAGTTTATTATTATGAAATGTGTAATAAGAGATATAATATAGTTCAGAACATTTCTGTGTGGCGTTCACTAACAATAACTCCTTAGGTAGCAGTATGATAACGGAACTTTTCCTTGCGGAGATAAGACAAGTGAGTACGGCTTGTTTGGTTACATATTAAATAGAGTTAAAATAGATGTTTTTTAGAGTAAACTAAATAAGAAACTCAAAAAAAAATCTTTGTTTGTTCAACCCTTCCCTGTTACTCTAAGCATGACTCGATACAGGAGCAGGCGAATATTCATTAATTCCACGATTACTTATTGGTAAATGTTTATGTACAAATGTGTTCTAAACAAAGGGTACCCATACGTACATACTTCTACATTTCAAATATTTTGGATACTGTCAGGGAAAATCAGAAAATATTAGCAAGCATTCTAAAGATAATAAATATACAGTTCTGGCAGTCATTTTCTTTTCTTATTGTGAAAATACAGAAGAAAAATTTTTGGGATATAATGGATGGTTCTTCTAAAAGACAGGACTCCACTTAATATCTTCCCAAGAACTGCATCATCGTCCGCTCCGTTTTTATAATACCCTCGAAGCTTTTTTAATGGGAAAGCAGTAATAACTATCGGAAGCTAGCGACGTAAGTGCAGATGCTAGAGCGGATATCGATGAAGCAATTGTTCGGATGTTTTGATGTGTGTTGATAAAGACGAGAAATGTGTTTACGCGAGCAGAAACATCGAATAATTGCTAACAAATACCATTTTTTATTCGTTGTTACGATCAATATATGTGGACAGTTGGAGTAAAACGAGGAATATACTCCATTTTAGCGGCTCCTACTTCTGCTATCATTCTGTGCGTCCTACCTTTGACGTAAGACCTTTTATTTATCTCTTAATGCCTTTATTTTCTTTTGGGTGACTACATTCGTGATACTTCAACGGCGCACACTGAAAGAAAACTCATTCGTAAGTGACTATAAATCGAAACAGATTTGGTAGTAGAGCAGGTGATTAATTCAGAAAATGACCGTCCGGCAAGCAATCAATCTTCACTATCTTCCATGTATGTATGATGTAATACGTGATAAACAAATTAAATTCGATGTATATTTTCCCGTCCATACCAGAATGCAAATCAGTCTAAAGAATTAAGGATTGAAAAACGAAGATTTTTTTACAGGAAGAGTTACATGAAAAAAATCTGAAAATAGTAGAGACCTACGTTCGATATATTTTTAAACTTACAGATATCCCAAATCACAAAATTTTAGTTTGCAAGAAACTGCAAAAAATTTAGTATTTCAACTTTATAGACTAATTATTTCTACAAAACTTGCTTTTCTACAAGGATAAATACTTTAATTAGATATATCTCATGGGCGCACGTTAACATCTATTTCGTATAAAATACCCCCTGCAAAAGCACGCTGAAAACCTGTAAACGTATGTAAATGGTGAACGGGTAGTGGCTTTAGAGTTTCAACGTACGATTAAAGGTCTCTATTAACAATCCTGTTTTTGTAACTTGTTCACTTCGCTTTTCGGGTAACCTTTGTGTAAATCGTAAATAGATAAACATGCCTGAAAAACATAAAAATGTTATTGTTGATCATAAGCCCATATTAAAAAACTAAATATTGGTACATTTCTTAGTCATGTAGGAAATGGAATTTTCGCGTTCTACGTCACAGCGCTTTTCAGATCAACATAACCATAATATTGTCTCCTTTTACGTAAAATATTCTATCCTATTCTGTCAATGAAATGAGTTAACTCCTAGGCTAATTTTGTAAACCACCATGCACTCGGTCCTCTTTCTGTGCGGATTGTATAACCTAATGTTCCTCAGTATCAATAAGTTCGTGAAACTTTAACTATCTATCATATTACACTGTTGTATTTTCTTATGATAGCTACATACATAATATAAGTAATAACGGTGCACAAAGTTACATACTACGCATGCAGGAATTTGTTTGACCTTGGCTAACGGCATTTTCAATCAATTTAAATAAATCAGCACGCAAGACTAAGGGAGAATAGTAAGTTGGAAAATCACACGAGTCTCTAGTTTCTTATTGTTGATACATGAGAACGGTATTCTGATGATAGATATTTCGCATTTAACGCTATTATCTTCTTTGTTGCATATTCAATTCCATGCACATCAATTTGAAAATTGCATAAAAGTGAATTAGATTAATTAATACAAAATATCTCTAAAAAGGTCGACTATATCTCATCCGTATCACGTTACAATAAGTAATTTGCTTTACATTTCATCTACAGTAATAGTATTAAAAACACATCATGAAAAGTCATCATTAGCGCCATGCGAAGTAAGGCTCACCCAAGTGCGGTCAGCTAACAGAGGAATTGCTTTTCTGACCCATTTTCAATTCTTAAGCGTCCTTTATGACGGTCCCATTGTCTCTGGCGTTTTATTAGGTACATTTATCTCCAGCCAATGCAAATTCTGGGGAGTAAACAAATAACTCGTCTTTGCTTTATCTGTTTGCCGTAGTAAATTTTCGTTTTAAATAGAGAAATAAATATCACTCCACAATAAGTCAAGTTCGATTGTAAGTGTTCACATTGATACTCGCTAATGTCAAATACTTTGAGGTCTCCTATATATATATATACGATATATTACAGATTGTAATGTATATTTTTAGAGAGAGCAAAATCCAATTGATTGAAAATTTAATTGTTACAATATAAAATTTTGTCTGTATGAATCGTGCGCCGTAATTAGTTATAATTTTTTATAAAAGCTATCGCTAGTGATGGAGCATGAGTTCAAGTATGTATAATGCTAAAGCTTATCTTACTATGTCTATGTCTATGCGTAAGCCATTGTAAAATAGAAACATAAACAAAATAAGCACGTTTCCTATCAAAATCTAACAAATTCAAACAAACCTACTATAATTAGATAACTGCAATAAAGTTCGACAAAGTAAAGAAATTACAATTCACAAGATATGCAAAAATAAGAGGAAATAATAACGAGAACAAAGAACAAAAATATGGTGGAAGCAGGACATAGTAATAAATAACAGAAATGATTGATACTACTAAAATTGTCTAGTAACGAGCTCTTGGGATCAACCTATATAAAGGATAAGGGATATATTTTTCCCAAATCTTATAATATGTACAATATGTTAATCAAATAACGATAGTAGTCACGGTAATCGGACAAGATCATTCTTAAATGAGCTTTGTAGAAGAATATATCCATGTATAAACATCTACTCATTTAATACCCACAGATAACAAAAAAGTTTTGCTCTTACATACTTCGCACGTGAAATCTAAGCTAGTCTGAACGCTAACCGATGTGATATTCACATGTAACAAGTGGTACTCTTAATATTCCTATCAACGGCATTATCTCGTTATTTCTGTCAAAGTCTGTGAGATATTATGGCTATGCATCTTCAGTTAGAATAACGGGGGAAACGTCAGCACCGAGTGTGTAGCTTCTAAATCGTGTAGGAGGAAAGGATTGCGTCGGGAAAGAAGACTGCGACGAAGGCTCACCGTGGCAGGAAGAGCCGGTTTGTTCCGTAGGACGACGGGAGCGGCGTCTCCTGTACGTGATGTCGTTGATTTATTCAACGGGGTGTTCAGCAGGTCGCCACAATGAAATGTATCTCGCCCCACTCCTCTCAGTTACCGTTCCTAACCGGTGGCGTACAAACAAAAACTGGTAAACTAACCGTCAGCCGTTATTTGGGTGTAAATACAAGGGCAGTACTACAGACTACGGGATGGAGGCCGAAACAGGTGCCCTAAGTAAAAGAACGATTGCCGCTATGTAATAGGAACAGCAATCGACGATGTTGTCATGACCAAACGATTTATTGACATCGTTTATTACGAGAGTTTTTCTTTTTATTGCATTGTGGCCTCCCCAGCGCTGCACTGCGATGCCTCTCCCTCCCGTACTAAAACTGTTAATGTTCCGAGGACGGTTTTATTAAATTTTTGTTTCAGTTTTAAATGATATATCGCCTCTGTGGCGAGTCGGTTGTTTTCCAGCCTCGCTGTTTTGTCGTTTGGTTTATTGAAAATTGGAAAACGCTGGTTTCAGTAAAATATTGAATCATCGTGAGCAAGCTTTGAACCCATTTACAAGAAACCTTGATAGGTGGGAGTTACCAGGTGTGTCGGTAATTCTTTTCCGGTTTTTTCGCTAAAGAAAACACGTTACTTAGAATGGATAGTTAAAATTTATTTATTCAAAGTATTGGCCATTTGATTCTATACATTTTGTCCATCTCTCAGGCAATTTATGAATGCCATTCCAAAAGAACAGTTCCTCCTTTGAGCTAAACCATTCATCGAACCATTTTTTAACTTCTTCGAAATCGGCGAAGTGCTGCTCTGCAAGCGCGTGCCCCATCGATGCGAAAAGGTGGTAGTCGGATGGAGCCAGGTCTGGAGAGTACGGCGGGTGCGATAAAACTTCCCATCCAAGTGATTTCAACATTTCTTTGACTGGTTTTGCTGTATGAGACGGCGCGTTGTCATGTTGCAAAATCACTTTATCATGTCTTTCAGCGTATTGTGGACGTTTTTCGATCAATGCACAGTTCAAATTGATCATTTGTTGTCGGTAGCGATCACTATTAACTGTTTCTCCCGGTTTCAACAGTTCATAATATACGACACCAATCTGGTCCCACCAGACACAGAGCATGGTCTTGCGACCAAAGCGATTTGGCCTTGCAGTCGATGGGCCAGCTTCGCCAGGTGATAACCATGATTTTTTTCGCTTGGGATTTTCGAAATAAATCCATTTTTCATCACCCGTTACTATTCGATGCAGAAATGACTTCCTTTCATACCTTTGAAGCAGAATTTCACTAACGATTTTTCGATTTTCCATTTGTCTGTCATTCAATTCATGTGGCACCCATCTCCCCATCTTTTGGATCTTTCCCATAGCTTGTAATCGTTCACAAATTGCTACTCGGCCCACATTCAACTTTTCTGCTAATTGTTTTTGAGTTTGTGTTGAGTCTTCATCCAATAGCTCCTGCAATTCCGCGTCTTCAAACGTTTTCGGCCTACCAGGACGTTCTTTATCTTGAACGTTGAAATCACCACATTTGAATTGTCGAAACCACGTTTCACATGTTCTTATGGTTGGAGCATGCTCACCGTAAGTCTCTACTAGCAAACGATGACTTTCAGCGGCTTTTTTCTTTTGATGAAACAAGAAAAGTAATGCGTGCCGCAAATGCACGTTTTCAGGCACAAAACTCGACATTTTCAAAAAATTATAAATCTATAACGCTGTTATTTTGGCGGAACGTAACTTGTGTAGTTTTAAGGTTAATGTCAGTAGAATAAAATTACATATGTATCAAATCATAACATTTCATACTTATGGCCAGTGACATCTGCCGGAAAAACCGGAAAGGAATTACCGACACACCTGGTAAACTAATCGGTTAACTATAACCAGATCAACATGTACAGTTGACGGCGGCAAAAGTCCATTTCTTCTCTAAACATGGACGTATGAAGTAATTTGAGTATGTATGTTAAAAATATTTGTGACTTCTCAGGATAATTACCTACAATGTGCCGCAACCAAGTTATCGTTTTTACAAAAGGTCTTCTATACTATATAGTTTTTGCATTCTACAACCGCATTGCATATATTTCTTATTCTAGGTACAGTATATCTTGATTTAATCATGTTGGGGATATTAGCAATTTAAAAAATATCTGTGTTATAGGGGTATAGAAAGATCATTATAGGCATTTTATAAGTGATCATTTGAATTCTGTAGTAGGCAGTTAGTATAGAGTATGTACTGCATTAAAACAGCCACAGCAGATCGTATTGTGATCAGTAAAGATATTAGCAAAGTGGACAGAATGTAATCGATTAAATAACCGTTTTATTATAACTTTTCTTAATTATATGGCAGATCACTTAATTTTTTTTAATTAATTATATTTTCTTAGTATCTAAACAGTTGTAGGAATATTTAGAAAACAGTGGTAATAGACCAGTTTATGAATTCACTGCGCCGTACCCATGTAATCCCACATTTTGTTTATTTTTGTATTTTATTAGTACTTCGTATTTTTTATTGGTTAGTGCGTAACATTTCATTACAGAGTTCATAAAAAAAGCGTGTTATGATGTGAAAAGACGAAAAGCATTAAAAATGAAGAGTTCGCAAAGGAAGGAATTTTATAAATACACATTAATTGTACACAACAGATCTAACGACAGTGCCAGAGAAGAAAAAGATAAAATTTTGGGGGACCTTCAAGAAGACAGAGACTGAACAAAAAAATAACAGTGTAATAATGGGCGATTTGAATGGACGAGTAGAAAAAAATAATGAAGGAATGGAATGGTGCTTGGGAAAATGTGGGGAACAACTGAGAAGTAACAACGGAGAAAGACTAATACAATTATATTTGGCAAATGAACTAAAGATAGGGAATACACGTTTTAAATAAAATAACCAGACAAGAAGTGAAATTCAATTATACACTATTTCCTGGTACAAAAAGGTTTGTGAAGATAAGTAAAGGACGTCGATGAGAATGAGAAAGAAAGTAACCACTTTCTCCGAAAAACAATAATTAATCTGGAAAAAGTGGAAACAGGGAAAATAAACGTAAAATAATAATTAATAAAATTAGGTGTTGTGAAATAAGACAAAACAAATTATAAGAAAAATATCAGGAAACATGTGAGGATAGATTAAAGGAAAATGGCAGAAAGAGAGGAAATACAAAATAGTAAATAGAAATGTTAAGAAAACGAATGTTGGACATGAACAGAAAAAACTGCCGCTAAAGAAAGAGGAAAACTGTAAGAAGTATCTATAAACAAAGGAGCAGGTTATTATGAACATAAAAGACAAAGAATCTATGTCAAACGAATAATAAAGGAAGAAACACGATAGTCATGACAAAAATTAAACGCAAGAATGAAAGATGGTTATAAGATAATCAGAAACTATTCTTTGAAATAGTGAAGAACGTGAGAGAAAAGAGAAGAGGAAGAGAATATTATGGAAAAGTGGAGAGAATACGTTAAAGAACTATTGGATGGAAAAGACATGATGCCTAAAAAACATAGTACAAATCTTAGACCCGAACATGAAATCAAAAATAAAATACGGGAAAAAACGAAATAAGGATGCCACGGCAAAATAATAGCTAACCTGATGAAACAACTTCCAGATATAGTCGTAGATGAACTTAAAGTATTAATGAATGATACAATGCAAAATAATAGATCAGAAAATTAGATAATTGCTATCATTACACCTTGATGCAAAAATCGTAAAACTCTGGGGGAATAAAAATCTGAAAATTATGTAGCAGTTTTAAGAACCCATTTTTTGGGAAAGAAACGAATACCTGTATATTCAAAAAAGTAGTAACACCGATACTGCTATATGAAGCAGAGACATGGACGACATCAGAAAGACACAAAAGTAAATTATCAGTGATAGAAATGAGATTGTTGGAAAGAATCGAAAATAAAACAAAAATAGATAAGATCAGACACACAACGTTCAGAAAAAAATTTGAAAATAAGATCTGTCGTGGAACAAATTGAAGAAGCACAATTGAGGTTCTATGGACACGTGAGAAGGATACCAGTATCCACACTAGCTAAGCGGGTGTTGCAAGAGGTCTACCAAGAAGAACGTAGTTAGAAGAAGTAACGGCATTAGTAGTCAGGAGAGGAATCAAATGGAAGGAAAATACAGCAACACACGCGACACAACTCCACTAACGTCAGGAGGGCATATCATAGAATCAGGTAAGCAAGGACAAAGTACGGTAATAAAATTTTCTAGTAAGTGTGTGATCATACCGTGTACAAATAAGTCGCGTATTTTTTTCTTAGCCATTTAGATAATTATGTAAATGCAATTAATTTGACAAAACATTGAAATTGCAGATGGGTTTTCGCGTATAGATAATAAAAGGTATTAAGGCAACTATTACAAATCCGACGCAATATACAAGATATTTTGTTTAAAATAAATACATTAATAATAATAATAATAACAATCAATCCCCTTATTGAATTCAATACACAAATATAACGATATAATAAAGCTGCGAAAAGCAACGGCAAAAAGTAAATAAAACTGACATTCAATCCCGTTCCAAGGGCCAATCAGAACAAACTGTGTTCCACCTATAATTGTTGTTGTCATGTTATATCATGCTGTGTCATGTTATGTCATGCTGTGTCATGTTATGTCATGCTGTGTCATGTCGTGTCACGCTATGTCGTGTTATGTCATATCATGTTTTGTTATTTAATGCTTACCGCTAGCAACACTACTAACTTAACTTAATACCGATAACCCAACACCATGCCCTCTTGAGAGCAGAGCTGCATTGCGAAGCAAAAAAGGCAGGCAATAGGAATCAGTGTGAAAACGCACACATACACGATTATTGCCGCGAAAGAAAACTCTCTAGTTTATTTTTAAAATTAGAACTACTAGTTTTCCTTAATTAATCCGGGATAGCATTATAAGAAAAAGTGAAGCTTCTTTTACAACGTACGGTGCGAAGAAGTCACTCCGCTAAAACGAATAGTCAGATTGTGAACGCCGCGCATCGGTTTGAAATGTTATTTTATTATATAATTTGAATAGCAATATTTTGTTGTAAAAACATAAGGTAAGTAAATCCCTCTTTCGCTCTATTGAAAGGCAGTCGGTATCCTTCACCATATTGGAAATGCGTTAAAATTTTCGGATACTATGAATATAACGAAGGCAGGTAATTAATCCCGAAAGCAACAAACAGTACTTCTATCTACAGCAGGATGGTACACAGGCGTGCAGAATTTAAACTGTGAAATAATACGCAACCCACATAGTAGTGTGCTTTTAATATATTTGTTTGGAAGAGATTTATGGGAATAGTTTTTTTATGTAAGAGTATGCATTTCCATACATTTAGAAATCTGATTATGATAACGAAATAAGTTGTTTATTATTACCCTCAGGTGGTTTACTTCTATTTTATTATAAATTAAACAATTGTATTATTCTTTTTTTATTGTTTATTATCTCAAACTTATAGGTTTCCAAAGAGTATCATCTGGGACTTCATCGCATTTAACATGAGGGAGGATAGAGACAAAAGACACATACTAGTAGGTCTCGACAGCCTCAAGAATATTGAGCAAGGTAACATGACCGACTGTATCTAAGGCCTTCAACCAGTTCAACAATACCAACATTGTCATCTCCGAAGGACGCTGATCAGATGTTAATAAAATATCATTCATTACTGTTGCAAGCGCCGCTCTGCAATTGTAGGAAGTATTTGTATCTATGTTGTCAATAATGTTTTGATTATATTATCAGTGTTTACTATATATGAAAATAAACGATATTGGGACTAATAATACTGGAGCTTGTAGGCAGTTCGGCTACAGACGGTTGCGGTATTGACGTAACAAAATAATTATTATCAGAGGGATTAGATAGATAGTCCGGTATATCTACTTTATGTTTAGTTTGATAACCAACACATGAAAGCTCATGCACAATGGAGGAATCATATCGGCTGCAAGATACAAATTTAAACTATGCCCTTTTCACGCTCCAAAGTGAACGTTGTTTAATTTCGTAACGATTTATAATGTTCCCAATCAGAATTTTGTTTTTGTTTTTCTCTAAGATGCATCACATGTTGTAGATTGTTAGTTAGCCAGGGCCTACAAGGCTTAGTAAATTTGTGTTTGCGAATTGGAACACACTTATCGAATAAGTTGAGTATAGCAGTAATAAAGTGGTGAATTTTGTCATCTAGTTCGTACATTCATCATCGTTCATACATTAAATGATTTTGACTCTAGCGACGATATGGCTCTTCAGAAGTATCAGGGCAAAAACAGCAAATCCAAACAAATACCGATTCCTGCATTCCAATGGAAAAGTTAATTTTGCAACTAAGAAACAGAGCTCAGGGAAAGAAGCGTGATGAAGTACTTCCTTGTAAAAGCCCTAGTTAGATACGCAACTATTAAATCGAGTTTGGTTGTCAATGTGTGTGTATGCATTGCAATGTTATAAATTAGGAGAATTTGATTTTCTAAATTAAATTAATTGATTTCGGTAGTCCTCCCTAGACATTTCTTTTTGCAGTTCAATTCAAATTACCAATGCGTAAACACGTATTAACTTAAGTGTCTAATTTAAAAGAAAATCCAATTGTTTTAATGTGCAAATTATCTTTCAACACTAACTGTACAGTAAAGTGAAGTTTGATCATTCATAAGTACCGGAGGTATTGAGTACGTGACGTGTGACCATACAGTACAGGCAAAGTCTAGGTTCGATGTTAGTTTTTCGCCTTTCAAGTTAATTCTCATAAAACGTCATCATTCACTGTTAATTTTGACTTGAAAACTAAAATCTCTCTTTATTTGGGCATATCGCCTCAAACTTCTTTAATGGTAAAAAGTAGAAGTTCAATATAACGCTTAAAATTCATAATTATTATTCTTTTAAATTATACTGAATTGCAAAATAAGATAAATAAAACAGTCAGCTAATATAATTTCATATTTATTATTCTGGCTGGGAATTAGAAAAATTACTGTTTCCAATTAGAAAAGAATTTTTATTGTGTTAATAAATTCGATTGCCTAAAATAAATAAACAAATGTTGGTATTTATTTAAGATACTGCTCATTATCTCAAGATGTATAAAGGCACACAAAATAGCTGATAGTAGATTTAGGATTACATTTCAGGTATTAGTAGAAGCATTATCAAAAGCGATTCTATTAATTTTAAAAAGCGTATTCGAATGCGTATAACGTTGTCTGCTTCCTACTAGAATTTACAAGCAGAAACCGTTTCTTCGAGCGACGCTATCTGTTAGAAATATTATCATTAGGACAAAAAATCAAAAAATCCGTGTAAGCTTTTAAGAATGTCAATTTATTAAATATAAATGTAAATCAGTTTAAATGAACTCGATAAATTAACCACAACGTGCACAATCCTGCAAAGGAGAATTTCAAAATGAAAATACACAGCAGCTTTAGTTTCAGCAATCCCACATAATAAAATACTTATGAACTTCTAAATAAGATTATGTTCGATTGCGTGTCGGGCAATATGCTTTGCCCGTACCAACCATTTTTTCTCGCTAGCTACACTACCCGAAAAAAAGCTGTCTAATGCATCTGAGCTCTCCACATTATCAGTAAGATCTTCTTTTTCGGCAAGCATTCCTCTGAGCAGAACAATAGCTAAGCCAATGGAGTATGTGCCGTAAATCTTCCATTCTTTTTCTAGGATCGAAAATGGGTAAAGAATTTCAGGATTGCTGCCCAGCTCTCTTATTCTCCTACTTAGTTCGTCGTGATATATTTTTAGGTAATATCTGTAGTGATTTATAATTTCTTTCGATGCGACAGCATAGAAAAGGGCTCCAATATCGTGGACTGGAGATGCTCTTGTAATACACTGCCAATCAACTATCATAATGTCTAACGGATCTTCGGTATTTTCATCCTGTAAACAAATACAACACGTAACACTTTGTAGGTCTATTTCTGAAGTAATTTTTACCTTATATAATACCATCATATTGTTAATCCAGCAATCAAATTTTGTTAATATGGAATATGAACTCAACTGGCCTTCTAGATTAAAGAACGTGCTAAGAAGGTTCGCTTCCAAATTACTAAACTTCTCTATTATATTTCCATCTTCAACAGGATCCAATTTTGCAACAAAGTCTCGTGCGCCTTTCGCAAAAAAGTTCTCCAATCCAATTGGTTTTAGTACCTCGTAATGACAAGGATGGTCGTTGCAGAAGCTATCGTGTAATTCTCTCCGTTGATCTTTAATTCCAAACGAAATCGCGTGAAATTTATTTTTTCAGAATCATTCATATACTTCTTTGTGTCAAAAAGTCTAAAACCTTTTGCTTTCAAGTTTTCGAATGCTATAATTTCCCTAAATTTTTTTTCACAGAATCCGTATGTTTTGGGCGCATTTCGGAAACCATCTTGGATGCCTTTCTCTTCGAAGAATTTCACGTAGGTGGGGTATATCACCTTATAAAAGTCTATTTCGTGCCTGTACATGGTATTTATGCATATCCGCTCATGCGTTAAAGGTATAGCACATTTTAAGTATAATTTCAATTGTTTATCATCGTCAACTATGTCAACAGCTAGCCTTTCTGAGGAATACCCATCACCCAGCTCGGACCCGGTATAATATTTAATACGAGTTTCTCCACTTAAATTTGCTTCTTTTACCAACATCGAGATAAGACTTTTAGTTTCTTCCCTAACAGACACTTCACTAGCCATTTTGATTCCTATCCCCTCTGTGCGAAGTCACTTTTAAAAATAATCGACACGACGGCGGTTAATTGAATCTAAAATATTTACTTTTGTCGTAACCTTGAATTATAAGTACCGATTTGGTAAAATACATGTAGTCACGTTTATAGTACTATATAAAATTATTTTTCTCCAAACACAATTCAGGATATTGCAGCAGCAATTGATTTATCTAAATTATTTGAATCAATACTTCATTGCCTAATTACGCTAAACAAATGAGCGTAAGGCATAAATGAACGATTTTAATATAGCATTTGTTTTACTGCAATATATCCACAGTTATTAATATAATTGCTTTTAATAAATGTTGTTTAAATATCTCGCCAGCACAATCATTTTGTCAAAATACAAACCGAGATATGTTTGATTTCGCTTGATAAAGTGTCAAGTGTGTTTGCTGGCATTGATACAGTTATCGATAGTCAAATTGGCGACACTTTGTACTGGTCTGATATTTCCATGAAACATATCGTAGTGCTGTAATGTTCAATACATAACTAAGATATTGTATAAATAAAACATTTGCACGAATAAAAACGTATACCGGACACAACAACGAACAAACAACGAAATAGGCGCTAGCTAACAAGAAGCCACAGTATAAAATAATTTATCATGTAGGTATGACTTCAATTTATTTTTAAGCTCGTGTAGTATTTTGCAAGCTTTGAGATCATGCCTGTTGTAATATTGTATGGCTTTATAGTGAGGACCCCGCTCAAACGGTCGTCCTATGTCGAGGCGCCCAAACCACGAGTGGTATACTCCTCTGTTACAGTTAAATTTTCGTTCGTTTTTTTTATAAAATAATAGGACTTGCAGAATGTTAAATGAGGGTAGAAGTGATACATTTAATTGCCCTAAGTACATTTGCCTCGCAACCCTGTTCTGAAGGGTAAATGCAATATAAAACCGTGCACATTCTACGCCCCAGCTTATCACAGTTACCATTACCATGTTGTTGCCATTAAGGACGCGCATCTGCAGTCATTCTCAAAAAACTCACAGATTTGCATTCCACTATGGATTTACCTCTAAAGGGAACAACGTTAGCTTAAATTGTATTACATGCGTTTTTTGACCGTTCAATGGAAGACGCCACTCATCGCATCAACGTTCCATTCTGATCAGTCTATTATTTATAGATTTTTCAAAAAGGTAGGCAAATGCAGATGTTACAGTAATAGGCCGATAGTTCTCAACATTACAACGATCACCTTTTTTGTGTATAGGCACTATTTTTGGGAGTTTCAAGGATACCGCTCACTACGCACACATTAATCAATTCAGTTAACGGAGTAGCCAATTCTATTGCAACATACTTGAGAACATGGATAGTGTTAAATATGGCGTAAAACGGGCTGCAAAACCAATCCAGATGAAGCAGTTATCGTCAATGCAACATTTGATGGAGGTTTAAGCCTATGGATGGACGAAGAATAGCCTCTGAACATCTTTTCCTTATCGGATGCAGTTCTAGTCACGCTGTTAATTATGCGCCATAAAATATTGTCTTTTCATGGTCTCTACGTGAAATTTATAATAATGCGTTTGTTGTTTGTAGGTAGTAAAGACACTATTGTTTCCAGTAGCTTTATATGAATTAAAAGTGTCCCTTACACATTCTGGCATGGTTTCTTAGGTTATTATTGTACAATGTGCTGCCCTGCTTATATTTTAGTCAAAGACAAACATACGCCAAGTGATACAGAAACACCATAGAACGTATCGAATTTTATATTTAAGTCTTCACCACACATCCGAAGTTCCACTTGCAATAGCTCTACAAAAGTTATAAATGTTATAATTATTAAAGGGGTGTTGATAAGTGTATTGGACATGTGTTTTGGACTTTATACTAAATAATTGGCAGCAATGTTCCGAAATTATAGAATCCGAGTTAGTAGAAGAAAACCTCTCGGGATAATTGCTCCGACTGCTTTATGTTTGTTTGATATATTTATATCCGTCAGATTAAAAAATTCCGCACTAAATGCATTTTGCAGAAGTTGTGACACCAAATTCACATAAGCCAATTTGACAATTTACCTATTGGGTCACTATTGAAATAACGGTTCGATTTATTGACAGGCATACCAATTCTACATCTTTCACCATCTCAACAGTGAAGAAGGGCTGGGTTATTAATAATAAAAGTACTAAATAATTAAATATCGAAATGGACCCAACGTAATTAGTTAATAGAATAACATGCACTAGCATAACTTTACGATGCACACGGTTGGAAAATAAATAACTACTTAACAAAGGGTATCGCACTACACACAAATTTGTTTCACTCTGATTACTACATAGGCTTAATATAACTGCAAAGCTTAAGTTACTACGAATGCTTTAATAAAACTACGAAGGCTGAATAAACTCTGTGCTGATCTAAATTTAATTATGCGAACAAACCAAACCCAACTACCATATACATTCTGTATTAATTCTTCAAAATGAATTAGTCTCAATTCTAAAGACAATTCCGAACACTAACATTTAAACAGGAAAAAATATTACTAGCTATAAGTAAAGCATGTTACCAATAAATGAATCACATACGTGATCAATTATTACAGAATAAATGGCATACCACTTCAGATATTGACGCCGAAATTGCTTGCACCTAGCTGTCCAGACTGCTTCCTTCAAATGAGCCCAGTTAATAGGAAAGTGTTCTAAGAAAGATAGCAAAAGGAAATCCAGAACTAAAGGCAGATGCAGAAACAGTATCCAGAACCCCAAATCAAAAACAAATATCTCCCTAAACCCCTAAACACAGAACACATTTAACGAAATGAAGATTAGGTACTAAATACCTCTCATTATTTCTACAATACAGAAGAAACATATCTACACAAAAATACTCACTCTAAAAGTACAAAAGAGGCTCCCAACAATAAAAATCGATCAATCACGCCACAAGGTCTTCTCTCAATTTAATCTAGGAATCGGACCACTTGCTTGCGCACAAACTATTAATAATCTCATCATGGAAATAGAATTATTCACTAAAGTACTCATTCCACCAAATTCAATAACACAACTGGACCATTGATCAGAAAAATTCACTATTAACCACAATCGTTGGCTGATTTACTCGAGGGCATAATATAGAATGTCAGAAAGTGGAAATAGTCGAAGAACACTCCCTAGAAGAACTTAATGAGATATGCAAAACACTTAACTCACCAGAAGAAACCTATTTAGAGAATTTCGTTCGAGTTCGAATTACCACTAAACCACCAACACTGTGCGTAAAAGAAACCGAAACGGATTAAAAAGATAAAATAAATTATTCTTTAGAATGGTATGAAATGTATTTGAGGGATATATGTGTGGTAGCGATTGAGCTGGCAACATACCCAACTAAACAAGCCGAGCTAACTATGAATTCAAAAACAAACATTGGCTAAGTGATCCGAATCTAAACCTTAAAACAACTCATACTAAAGCAATGGTAAGCAAACCTTCAGCAACTAGACGAACTGTTTATAACGTTAAATAGATAATACTCCCAATAATAACCATAATACAACAAAACCTTGTCAGTTTCAATACAGATATACACGTATTTACGCAATAATGCCGCGAAGTGCGAAGAAAATCTATTTCATTGGAATAGGGGAATGCCAAACACTCAGTTCTAAAGTTCCGTAAGTACTGTCCGCGCTCTTTTACAATACGAGAAACATTAAATTAAGTGCGCGAGAATGTGCTAGTTTAGAAGTTCGGCAAAGAATAATATTTTGGGAAAAAGTAAGAATTCCAACTAGAGCTATTCTGTACTGCATGCAGAAACTGTTGAATTTATATGGGGAATGGAGAAACTTCTGAAGAATTCCAGAAAGCTGGAACGGTGTTCCGAAAGAAAGAAACACAATTTATGCTTAGCTTCGATAATCTGTTTGATATAACGTTTCCGGAAGCTGTAACAATGATTAAAGCAAGTTGCTTCGGCGGAGTTGATAACAATTTGGAAGAGAAGGAAGAAAGAGCAACGAAACGGAAAGACGAAAAGTATGAAAGAAACGAGGAAACTAGCAATTCCTTGAACTTCAGTTCCATTACCTGAAAATTTCGACTCAGATTCTAGTGTTAGAATTCAACAGGCAGGAGGTGACGATAAAATAGAGAAAACTGAAGCGCAAGAAGCAGCTAGCTCGAATGCAAGCTCCAAGACGAAAGAACTTTATTACAGCAAATTGAGTCGCGCCTCTAAATCGCTGTCAATTGAGTGTCACAGATGCTACGTATGTTTTAGAAGCAACAGATGAAGCTTTAGATCATTCAGTAGATGAGTTGGCAATTAACAGTACGTCTATTCGTCGATACCGCGATTTAAACGTTCCTTACCTAAGAATGTTGTCGTTCATTGGGATGGAAAGCTACTACCTTCGTTAAATATGCTAATTCGTCAGTTGAACGGCTGCCAATTGTTGATACAAGTAAAAATGTAGAGTAGCTTCTTGGAGCGCCGAAACTTGAAACTTCACCTGCCAACAATATTCTACAGGAATGGGCTTTATTACATTGTGTTGTTATACAACCACCTCAGATACAGATCGATTTAATGGAGCGTATATGCTGTTAGAACAACTAGTGCAAAAGGATCTTCCTTATTGCTACCAAATCTGTGAATTGGTTTTAAAAAGCTAAAATACCACAAGTTACATTAAGTATGTGAAAGTAACATGGAATCAAAAATCCACGCCAGCATGGCAACGTGACAACATTAGAAGATATTAGAACTGAGATTCTTGAGAATTGAGAATTATGTTTCCAGTAAATTAATGCACCAGCAATACTGAAATGATTACAAAGAATTCCTCGAGCTCACCATTATCTTTCTCAATGATGATGAGAACAAAAACTTAAATCCATCCATCTGGTGCTATGCACCAATCTCGGTGGAGAGCACGCGCCATATACTATTTAAAAATCCTTCCTGTACAGCAATCAGTATAACATTTCTGGAAAGAATGAGATATTGCTCGCCCATATTTGCATTAAATCCCTGTCCTCAGGTGGACAACAAGAAGATATGGTTGCCAGGAGAATCAATGTATATGTTGTAATAACAGATTTACTTGAAAGTGAGGGTGGTTAGAAAAACCAGCGCATATCTTTTGTCTTTCAACTTTATGGCCTCCTTAGATAAACCAGGATAATGAATTTTCTTATCTGAAGTAGAACACCACATTTAATACATTTCGCTTAGAGATAAATTTAATGATATAGGAAATGCTTTGTTAGCCAGTAGATATGCCAGAGAGTCACTGATATTGAATGCGTTGCAGTGGCTCAATATTCGGCAAAGAATATACTTCAATCCATAACCAGAAAAAAAAAAACGATTGCATTACTGCGTTTAACTTTAAGTATACCCTTTATTTCCTTTTTCATTGTTAGTATGATTTACAAACCTTTATTTTTTGTGTGACATACAGGATGTTCCAATCTTTTGGAATTGTACAACTGAGTCTTTTAAAAATATTGGATAAGCAGGATAACAGATCAGTGGCGTACGAAGCAGCTACTTCGTTATTTTGAATAGAACACTTTCAGTTCTCTGGTACTAAATCAAGGTAATATGGATTTCATATGTCCATTTCTTCCTTGTATTTAATTTCCAGATTCCTTCAAGAAATCTGGAAATCAAACACATTTCAGTACAAATTTTTGTGAGACTAAATTACCCGTTGAACGCTATCTAGACATAGTATTAAAACGCGCAGGATGTTTGGTACTGCACGCTTAGTTTCTGCATCCACCCCGTAGGACATCTATATCTCCACCATTTTTGGGATGGAAGGAAGCAGTTTTGAGCATTAACCGTAGATTGATAAATAAATAGTTAGCTAGTAAGTACTGCAAAACGAATTATTACGTTTGTTGACAGGGTGTTACAATTTATTGCTCCTTTTATATTTTGATTTGATTCAATTTATGCGGATATACTTATGTTTACATTTCCTGTTGTTAGCCTGTATGATCTTGAGTTAAAACTCTCTTTTCTTGTTGCTTTTTGCTAAAAACTCGCATTAATCCTACAATTACGTTTTATTTCTACATCAGTAAAATTAATATTCCCACTAACATAAAATCTTATGTTTAATTTGACCAATGTTGACCAGAAACCGTTTGTATATACATGAAACTCATATTATATTCGTTTATTTGGCAAAGCTAACAACATAATAATATACAGAGCGTTTCATTTGGTGTCACCAGGTACCTAGTTCACCATTTGTCGACGGAAGTATCTTTGAAAGATGTGATCTATGTGTTTTGTTATCACAAATTTTTAACACCGTACTATTGGCACAATAGGCACAATTTCAGAAGGTCGGTACAACCTGTACATCAAATTTTACTCGTGTTAATTCAAATATATATTTGTAATAAATCAGCTAAAGCACGCCTAAAGAAATGAAATGCCGGGCAAGATATCTCCCTCGCGATATCCATTCATCAACATTATCCGGTATATCCGAAAAGGTGCTATACAACATTTCTTTATTGTTCGTATTTATGCGTTCGCTAAAATCGGGAGCGCTTTCTGGACGAGCGAGCAATCCTCGCATAGCGGCAACAGTAAAACCAAAACAGTAAAATCCATAATATATCCATTCGAAAACCGAATACGGATAGACAATATCCGGATTGCTACCAAGTTCCTTTATCCTGTGGCTGTTCATCATGGTACACTTGCATATAATGTTTGTAATTATCTGTTGAAGCTTTTGATGCCGTTGTGTAGAATATATTCCCAATGTCGTGTACAGGAGACGCTCTTGTAATACATTGCCAATCGATTAACATTATATCTTTCGCTTGTATTTTCTTTTCGTCCTGGAAATATATAAGACAATAACTAGCACGTAATTAAATGTAGCAAATATCTCGACATTTATTGAAAAGAATAGTAACATAGGTATTATTATTTAAAAAAGAAACAAAACCCGCACGAATTAAATAAATTTCAAATTAATTTCATCCCAAACTCAAAAGATTCTAGAGAAGTGCTGCTACTTTTTGCAAAATTGGCATTAACAGATGTAAGTTACTAAATAAAATATGAGCATCCTGTAGATTTCACCTCACCTCAAACAAAACCATTGTATTGTTCATCCAACAATCAAATTTGGTTAATATGGAATATTCGGTTAGCGGATTTGGCAGTTGCAGAAGTTCCTCAACAACTCTCGATTCCAAATCTTTACATTTCTCCAGAATATCCTTATCCTCAAGTGGATCTAGTTTTGAGACGAACTCGCCTGCTAAACGACCGAAAATGTTTTCAAAACCAGTCAAATATGTATAAACATATGGAGCTGCATCACAAAATCTGTCGTGTAATTCCCTTTGTTGATCCTTTAGGGCGAAGGATATTGCATGGAATTTGGCGAAAGTTGGCAAGATCAACTCTAGCTGTTGACTGTTTAAGTGTTCAAATCTATTGAAGAGAGTGTAACCTTTCGCTCTTAAGTTTTCGAAAGCTATAGCTTCATGGAATTTCTTCTCGCAATAACCATAACATTTAGGAACGTTGCGGAAGCCATCCCTAACACCTTTTTCTTCTAAAAAATTGAGGTACGTCGGTAAAATGGTTTGATAGAATAATATCTCGTGAACGAATGCTAAATTCATGCGACTCGATAAATTTGCGAGTGTATTTTATGAATAGTTGTAAAGATTTATCACCATCACCATGATTAATGATTTTTTTATCACTACGATGTTTATACAATACTGTTATTATTCTAGCCTTGGTTAGAAAATAAACTTGGAAATTATTCCATTAGAAATGCTATTTCATTGCTTTTGATATGAAACAGCGCATCATAGTTTCAACAAGTTCACCGAATAAATAACTAAAAATAACTCACTTAATTTATCGTCAAGGCATACGCGATAATATTATCTTCAATATAGTAAACAGGAAAGTAAAGTATCAAACAATAAATGATAATACAGCATGCAAATGAAAGTCACGTAACAACGATTCAGTAACATAAGTGCAGAAATCCATATTTTATATCGAAGAATTAGAATTCTTATTTTGAATGACCTAAAGAAGCTCATGAATTTTGTTTGTTCTAGATATCCAGTAAAATTGCTTTAGCTATCAAAAAACGTAGATAAAATTGATGGACCACGTATTTTGTTATTTTGTTTTGTGTTGAAACTTGTTTCTCTCGGCAAATATGAAATTGGATTAGAATTTGCACCCTTCTAAAGGTGCGAGAACACCCACTCAAAAACGGTTTGCAGCACTACCAAATCTGGAAACTAGTCCCTTCTTTGTAATTTCACATCTACACACAAAATTACGTTATTTCTTAAGCAGAAAAGCTTAAGAAATAACGTAACGATTAGTTATTTCTTAAGCAGCGTTCTAGAAAAATCCACGGAAAGGACGATTTTTAATTTAATTTACGCACTCCGTCTTTAAGTTTTCGCTCCTGCTACGATTATATTTTTATGAATATAACTTTTTATATGATATCCAGTTTTGAATATTGCTTGCATAGCTTACTTTAAAATCTATTATACTTAAGGTTCAAAATAGATGGTTGCAAAAATGAGACAATATCAAAATATATACTTTCGAGTGTCAACGTGCGCCATATTGGTCGTACACTTCGAGTTTTTATAATGCCAGCTACAGCAAAAACTACAGTAACAATATTTGTTGTTATTTCTGGTTAGTTAGTATGTATTGTAATGTTTTTGATAGATTAATTTAAAGAAATTTTCGAAATTTTTACAAATGTCGGAAATTTACTAAAATTGGGGGTCGTGAATCCGGGAATGTCCTTAGACACTCTTTCGGCAAATGAAAGTTTTGTTTGAGGATAGTTTCAAAACGGAAAACGAGAAATGAAATAACTACTAACCTTAAATGTTGTAGCCTTTTTTTACATAAACAATATTCTTCAAATGCACTTTTGAATAACTTTTAAATAGTGGATAGAAACTAGGAAAATTGGAGCAACTTCTCAATATATTATGTCTGAATGATATATCGACATAAAGTTACCAATAATAATTAATTATTGTTAGTTTTCCTTGCCAACGGTTTTGTTTTCATAGATGCCTATGATAATTCTTAACAATTTGAAATATACGATTATTGAATTGGATTCAGAATTGAACGATTTTGCTGTAGTGTGACACAAGGACGCAACTGCTGCCGGGATTCTGTGTTCTAGGAAGACATATTTCAACACATGCAACACTACAACGTTAAATTGTACTGAGAATTTAGATGATACGAACCGAAAGACATTTAGTTGACATTTATAACTTTTGTACCACTAACGAATGCCCTAGAACTTGCTGTAGAAATTTCTAATGTTACTTTTCGAAAAAGAGAATGATATATATAAGTAGTTAATATATGTACGTCTCCCCCACGCTTGTCGTTGGCTGGACTTATGTTAATTTTCTATATTTACTTTATTTTTTACGCCCCTAATATATTCGGCTCAAAACAGGATTCTTTCTCTAGGGATCGGGCTTCCTACCAACAGATGGACCTTCATACCCGATAGGTGTGCAATGTGAACTTAGTACAGAAGAAGTGACTACGGCGCTGATGACAGCTAACCTCGTTGTTTTTAATAACATTACAGTACCTATTACTAATTACTGCCAAATTACTGCTACACATTTGATATCCAAAAATAATTGTATCATCATCAGAAGCAAAACCTGCAATATGAAAAGTACTCTGACCAACGAGTTCTCTAGAACACGTATGTATGATTTTACATGTAATAAATCTACTACTAATTAAAAAACTAATTTCCTTCTTTTCTATATCATGTGCGAGCCAGCGGGATTGCGAGTTAAATTGCTTGTTATAACTAATAGTCTTTATTTCGAAGATTTAGTGAGAATTAACTCACTTCCTTTTTACCAGTTTACTAATTCAAATTTAAATATAAATGAAATGTCACAGACGTTCAGTAAACTAAAGAAAATTAACCTTATGATTTAGCACTGCGCCTTTTCTGTTTAAGTGCACCCCGTACTTATATAAACGCGTTCTTTCAAATTGTCCAAAATGTTAACAGTGGAATTTTTAAATAATCTTTAACTCGATATTTCTATTACAAATTACTCGTAAGCACTTCCATCCTCTGCAGAAGCTAGCAGTAACAGCCTTCGACTCTCCGAGCGCCCCTGCACTCATCTGCTGTCTATACTATTTATTAATTTTCGATCAATAATAACTTGCCAGTAATAATACTATTCTTAAAACAAAATAACATAACATAGTTTAAGTAAGTAATATTAAATTACAAGTACCTCTCCAACCTGTATCTTTGCTTTAAATTTAACGTTGGCTGAAGATATAAAACCCCCGGAATTGAGAGGGGACCAAAAAGAGGGAACTAACTGCTATAAGTCCCCGCAACGTTAGAGCAGCGTTGCCGTTATCAGAAAGTGCCTCAGCACATACGGTTGATCGAGGATATCATCTGAAAAAAGTGGCTTTAAGTTCTATTCAAATTTACTTGTTTCCAATTTCTTGTTTGTTACGCTCAAGCAAGCTATCGGAGAACAGTAACTGTTTATTTTCGAGTAAGGAAGATCGCAGTTGCATTACGCGCGCTCACAAGTTCCGTATACGTCTTTGCGTTCTTCTGTTTCTAAATTCAATATATCCTCCATTATTTTCCGTTACTCACAAACTAGACTCGAAACAAGCCTGCCCGAATAATTAACAACAAATTCAATTACGATCAATACGCGAAGCTAGCAGTCCTTGTACGTTTGCAGCCGTAACCGATCCGATTGTTTGCTGAATATGTAACAGCATAGTTCTCCGATAGGACGGCAACGGCGGCGGCATCTGTCGTGGAGGACGCAGATAAGTAGTAATGAGGAATCCGCTACTACTATACACTTACAATGGACAAAAGGTTTGATAGGAATAGAATTCCGTCGTCATTCAGCAATTGTCCAATCGACCGGCCCGTATTGTTCTTTCTAACAACCCATACGAAGTTAATCTCTCTTCTATCTTCTATTATGTGAAATTTATTACGCTTGTTTTGATTTTAATTACGGACTCGATTCGAGTAAGTACTTACTTTACTTTCCACTTTCTATAGCCACATATGCGCCTTATTGCCTATATGTCCTGAGGTAATGGAAATTTGCGATATTATCAATGTATTCTGCGATCTAAGTCCGACTTTCAACTGTATAAAACATAATTTAATAATTTACAAACCAGAACGGATTGGTATTAGGGGTACTACATTTGACTGGTTTAATTACTACCTATCAATTTGTTCAAATAACATCAGCAGAGCATAACAAAAAGCAAATACAGGGTCCGGTAATGAAACGAGATGATTTGAAGTGAACTTTAGAGCTCATAAATTGGTAGTAGGTACGGAAGGTTCTTGGTACCCTATCATCAGCACAGCTTACCGTTTAGTTGACAATTAATCGTTGGACAGGTGAACAACGCGACTTCGCAGTTAAAGAAAAACGATTTTTATTCAAACGCGTCGCGTGTTTCCACGCTATTTCAATATACCACGCAACCAGCCTGTTGCGTCGGCTAACGCGATTAGAACGTGAATTGACAACCTTGAGGAAACGATAAAAAACGATAAAAAAAAGTAGTGAGAGTGCAAGAACAGTTCGAACCCATAACAACATCCAAGTTGTTCGACAGGCGGTGCTGCCGATCGGTCGTACGTCATGCTGCACACCTAGCAATAAGTGACAGATCTATCAGAAGGATTCTCCACCAGGACTTACATTTTCATCCGTACAAAATTCAGATCTCCATCGGGTGATAATGAACAACGGGGAAAGCAACGGGGATATCGTTTGGTCTCTTCGTTCTCCAGATTTATAGGTTTGCGACTACTTTTTATGGTACCTAAAAGCAAAAGTGTTCGAGGGCGATCTACCCCGAACTATCCAAGCTCCCAAGCAACGCATTCGAAAGGAAATTGAAGCAATACCCGTCACTATGCCGGGTATGGTCATGTAAAATTTCCAGGTCCGACTACACGAATGTATAAATTTCCATGGAGAACGTTTGGCAAACACAGTGTTTAAAAAATGTTTTTTTTTTGTACGCGAAATGGCTGTTCTTGTACTTTATATTATACATGGTCAATTAATAAAAAAAATTATTCTTTAAGAAATAATTAAAATCTTAAATCATCTCGCTTCATTGCCGGACCCGGTATATCAGTCAGGTTTATTACCGATGACAATCGGTATACCACAAGGCGTCACATTGTCATCGACTCTATTTTCTCTCTTTATTAATGATATTGCTACTTTTCTACAAGACTATAGTTTAATAATGTACGCTGATGGTCCAACTGTATTGGTAAACGACCAAATTAATACAATCCAGGACAAAAGTAATTCAATGCTCTGTCTATCAAATAAGTGGTTTGTCTTAAATAAGTTTTTCTTAAATACGTCAAAAACGAAATACATCATCTTTACTCACAGTTTGTACAACGGTTTGCAGAATTTAAGCGTGAACGTACTAGTGTCAATCAAGATTGTCCATCAACTGCAGTTATTTCGGAAAATCAATGCTGTGCGAGAAATAATTGAAGCGGATCGACGTATGGCATATAGAGAGGTAGAGGCATGCTCGACCATTTGTAAAAGTCATATACAAACGATTTTACATGGGCATTTATTAGTGAAGAAACTTTGCTGTCTTTGGATTCCACACAATTTAACCAATGCTCAATTAATGGCTCATGTGTGTTGGTGCAAAAAATGTTTCAAAAAATTATTGCCTTTTTCTCCCGTAAAAGTGGGCTTGTTGCTACCATCATGCTTCACCACCAGTTTATTAAAGGAGATTAACAATGAATTAATGACTCATTGTCCGCATTCGCCTAACTCATCACCTAATGACTTCTTCCTATTCCTTTTTGACAAAAACAAATTGCGTGGTGAGCGGCTTTCCCCACTTGAGATTGGAATAAATGTTTCGACAACTAGTTTCTTCGAATGCAAAAGTGCTTGAAATTTAAAGGCGAATATGTTGAGAAAAATAGTGTTTTTTTTTCGATAAAATATCTGTTTTTTTCTTTTTCCGAGAATTTCTAGGATAGGTATATAGCTGAGATTGCTGCATGGCAAAATTATATGGGATTCTAGTACTGCCGTGACTAGTCACCGTTATGGAACTAAAACCTGCCCAGATAATCACTCCACCTGAATTAGTTATAGGAATAAGTCATTCGACCTTTTGAAATACAAACCAATAAGCTCACAGTTGAAGAAATGATAGTTACCATAGAATATGCGATCAGTACTTTTGATGACAACGCTAAAAACTGCATTTGTGCCATTTATAAATCTCAAATTTTGGAAAACAAGGAAGAAAAATCTGACAAAGGTAATCCTGTGGTCAGTCAAGTCAACAGAACATTGTCACAGAGTTTTTGTTTCAAATTAACTGAAAATCCTCTGTTAAAAATTATCACAGAAACCAGAAAGACCATGTTAGAATGTCATTAGCGATAGTTTAAGTTATATATTAACGCTATGAAAACCAGTGTTACCTAGAATACACTGTTTACCTAAGATACATAAGCCAAGAAACAATACGAAACCTGGTGTTTCCAATGTCAACAGTCCAACTCACTCGCTTTATTTATCTACTATCTAACAAATTGAACAGCTTGCCAGCGCTGATCCCTAATTTGCCTATTAGAAACCTGTACGGAGTCATGACAACATCGAGCTGACTGATAATGGGGTCTTATTCTAATGTAAGTTCACTTTTTGAAAATTTGGAAAAGTTTTTCTCGTACAGGCGGGTAGTTTATTTTGTTGGCAAAACTTTGTACGAAACATTTTATCAACAAACGAAAGGAACGCCAATGGGCAACAGCTTTTCTCCATTTATGGCTAAACTTTTCATGAGTAAATTTGAAACCGACGTTAAGGATGCTTTGGTCTATTCTCGACATTAGATTAGACACGTCGATGACATTTGCTGCCCTTTGACATCAGAGAATATTCAGTACCTGATTTAATAGAACTACTAAATTCAAAATTTTCTTCTATTAAATTTACCCACGGAGAAGGAGGAACTTTCCTCTATATATTAGTAATAATAGAAATGATACACTGAGAAAAAAAAAGGTTGAACACAATGCAAAATTAGCAATGCATTTTACTTGTTCATAGAACATAGCGGCAGCAATAGGTAAATATAGGAAAAGTTTTATAAATTTAAAATGTAATAGGACTGCTTATAAATTTTACTAATTTATAAAAATCTGCTGTACACTAAGAAAAATGAATGTCTTGAATCAACTACCTAGCGAACGTCAAATTGTTTCTAGTTGGGTGAACTGATTTTTAGTTATATTAAATACCAGCAGAATCCTTACCGAACACTGCAAAAATAATTCAGTTTCCAAGCAAAAAATTAAAATGGATCGCTAATTTTACATTGGTTCAACCATTTTTTTTTCTCAGTGTAGAAGAACTACTACTAGTAATAGGTTCATCTTACACGATCCTAATCACTAATGAGAAGACACACCTTGGCTAACCTTTTGGCGCATCGTTTACTCTGTTAAACACAGGTATCAAAACAAAGAGTCTTGAAAAAATTCCTTCGGAGGTTCATCGCATAATCGTTCTTCATTAAAATAATAACCTCAAAAGCACTTTAAGAAGTCCTAAGAAGCCAGTTGATGATAACATGGAAAAGTCAGGAATTTATACAATTTCATCTAAATGTTCGGATTAAGTGTATATTGGGCAGTCAAGAAGATTAATTGGAAGGAGCGACAAATCTAATGTTGCTCTGCATATGCTTGAAAAAAATAGTAATTTTGTTAACGTAATGTTAGTTTAGAGCGTAAAGAGCAATGTGCAATTAAATTGTTATGATCCCAAAATTAGAGGTATTATTCTTTGTTAAATTATGTGTGACCGCTCTCAGTCAATCGCAACTTTTAAAATTACATGAAGATTGCTTTAGTTTAGTTTGTGAGTTCAGTTTTATTGCTGGAGATGACGATAGCTTAGCTATCGAAACATGTGCCCAGTGTAAGTGAAATGTTTTAGTAAAGTGATTCTATTCAAAAGGTATTAGTACTTGATCAATTCTAATCAGTTCTCTACACCTACCATTTTTTTTCTGTTTTTGCGCTGTTACCACATCACATAGAGTGGAACGTAGATTTACTAACTGAAGTGTTGTGGTAAGGGTTCTAGTGAAGTGTATCAGTGCCGCACTTTTCGAAGTACGTAATTAAATACTTAAAAAAGGCAATAGCAAATTACTTTACCCGGAATTTTTTTCTTTTTATACGACGAAAATCACTCATATGGTGTTGACGATTCATCAGAGAGACCACATGCTTGCTAATTTAGCTAGACATATAGAATCCAATTTAAAAGGAAATCGAGTATGTAGATTTGTATGCATGCGTATATGTACGTAGGCATCGTTGAGTTAATATGACGGGGCCACCTTTTCGCACCTGGAAGAGTTGCCACTTCATCTATTAAATCAGAACGCTATTAGCATGTATATTGACATACATTTACATAAAAGGAATTACGCTCTAATGCAAACCAAGAATTGAAGATCGCACGACAATACAAAATGGGGCACTCGTAGTAACAATTTTCTATTGCGCATAGCAAAATGTTTGTTAAACAACTTGTTGTTGTTGTTTGACGAACAGAAAATGGATGTTGTCTGGTGTTTCACCTTAAAACAACCTCCTAACTAGAAAGAGTCATTTGTATTAAATACTGGTTTATAAAAACAAAAGTGATTAGAAATTAAAAGATGAATGAGTACTAGAAAACTTCTACTAACTAGTTCGATTACAAGAATAAGTTTTATAAAGGAGTCTTAATTACTTAATTATACGAACTTATTTTCAAAATAAGTTATACTAATACTAGTATCTAACAATGGTAATAGTCGTATATTTATCTGAAAGGGTTCTTTTTTTTATAAAGAAACAACGCTACCAATATTTGGCGTAAACTCGTCGCTGTAAGTCTCGTTAAAATATTGGAATTTCGTGATTTATTATTGTTAACTGTAGTGATAATAATAATAATACACGTCTTTCCTACTTAACCAAGTCACATCGCCTACTAGCCGCCTTGCAAAGGGTGTATGCAGGAGGTAGTCTTATAATGTTTCTCCTTGCGCATGGAACAATGAACTCTTGAATTTAATCGTGGCACAAGGAAGTTCGTTCGTTGAAGTAAGAAGGGGCAGTCCATGTCATCTTTCTGTCGTGCTCAAAGGACTGGACTCATACCTCAAGACATATTTCATTAATCTTGTATGAGACATATGTGAGAAATTTTCCATGGATGCAATCTAGGTTTAGAAACCATATAGAGGATACCTATGTCTAGGGGATACCAGATTATAACAGCAAATTCTAGTTTGTTTATTACGAAAACGCAATGATTTTAATACGGTTGTATTCTTGAAGTATTTAGAGACACTCATAATAAAACCAAGAGATTTTATGGCTTCAGAACAGATATTGTTGATATGCGATTTAAAGATGAGAGTAGTATCACAAACTACATAAAAATCTTTAAATTCAAGAATACGTAAATTGGCACCACTGTTCTGGTAAGGAATATAAGAGGTGTAGAAGAACGGGAGAAGAACATTTGAAACGTTCACACCATTCCATTAGCACATCAAGACCACATTGAAGTTTTCCTATGTCATCAACTAAACATATTTCCAAGAAAATTTTAATATCATCTGCGTAAGCAAAGGTCGGAAGATTTACATTCAGGAGCAAACAATAATAACCCTTGGGAAACGCCAGAGGCAACAGCAAAGTTACACATATCACTTTCTCTCTTTCAAATACGATTTCAGGAGACTAACAGTAGCTGAACAAAGCCGAAGGAGCTCAGCTTTAACAATAGCAACTTACTTATGTTATAGCGATATCAATATATATTGAGTTTATTACGCCACTTGTCAAAATTTCACCTAAAGAGGACATATTTCACATTGTTACCCAATTTATATTGGAATTGTAGGCTACTCTAAATGCGATACTAATTGAAGGCACGGTGGTGGAGACGAACGTCTTCAGTAGTACAACAAAAGATGTAGTTGGTTTGATTATTGTAGATAGCTTAATAAAAAAATTAACATGTTTAAAATAACAACATTTATTTTTGGGACAATCAAACTAAATCATAACTTCTGGCTACATATCAACACTTTGGTTTTGTTTTTTGTCAACAAATTCATTAGTGTCATTTATCGTATTTTGTAAAATCATAATTCCTTTGTTTTATTTCATAAATTTATTATTTCAGTCCCCTTACTTGTGAATTAAAGGTTATTCCTTGTAAACTCATTTATATTGTATTTATATCCATTTAAGACATTGTATGTGTATAAAACATATACGCAACTGCCCGCACACCAAGCAAAAATGTGGGTAAATTAAATTGAATTCCATTAAATCAAATAATCGCCACTTCGGGAGGCGTTTATACTGGACATAAAAAATATAGACAGGGTGTCCCATAGGAAATTGCATCGATGTACATATCAAAATATGTTTAATAATCTGACACTTCCGGTTATACCGGAAATAGCTGCCAACTTTGTTAATTGAAATGGAATAGCCTCGATATTATAACATTTTTGATTTTTTTTCCTCTTCATATAAACAAGAGGGAGTTATATTTTTTCAATATTTTTTATTTTCTAATAAAGCAGACTGTTCTAATAAATTTGTTGTATGCATTTTCCTTTCGAAAGGTACTGAGCTATCGACCAAATAAGCAACTATTTTGTACATTTAAACAAAAGCAATTGGTGCTCCCTCTTCGGTCCAAGCAGACGAATAGCGGCATTGTTCTTCAAACCCCAAGGGAACGTGACAAAATCCTTCTAATGCAAAAATGACAAAATATCTTTTAAATATGTGATTGTGCAGCGTGGGGTAGCCACCCTTACCATTCAATTAAATATTTACAATGTCATGTCACTATAACGGCAATCCATCAATCTTAATTTTTAAATATTTTTAGTATAAAAGCGCAAACATCGTCACGGTTAATGTCATCGGAGGAACGTAAATTACATGGTGTTAAATTCCACAAGATGCTTATCCCTTCATTATGACAAATTGGGGGTAATCATAAATTATTTGTTTTATTCACGATCATTCGTTTCTCGATACTCCCCGTTTAAACATTCCCTGCTTTCTGAAATTGTCGCTCGTTTCGGAATATTCCGCTCGAACTTTGTGTTTGTTGTGATTGAGTTCAAATGTCAACCATCTCGCATACGAAATTGTTGACATTTGAACTTGTGCAGTATTACAAAATGCTTTGTTATTAGGTATATGTGGTATTGGTCGTCGTGTAGCCTCTTAGTATAATGCGCGAGAGTACATTTACCTTTGTTGAAATATGCGCTTTTCCTCGAGATATTAATTCCACTTTATTAAGGGGATAAACGGTTATTATGTATTAATTCGCGTAGAACTGCAATCCCGTAAATGTGATACGATTGAAATAGAGCCACTTATTGGTCATTATCATTGTCTTATGCGATATCTCTGCGTGGTCAAAGGTCTTTACATGGGGGATGTAGGTTTGTAGAATTTGCGGAAACGACTTCGAATGCACGAATCGTGTGTTGTCGGTTACCGTTAGATGTTAGATTCTTATGTGTTGTGTTTATGTGCGCTTTGCGTCCATACGACTCCAAGTGCTTATCCGTACGGATGCGCTGCACTCTGGACTAGTGAAGAATATGAGAGAAGACGCTGGCGGAGAAGGAAAAATCGAAGGAAGAAAGAACTGTTGAAATATGAAATTGTCTCTGTTGTGTATCTTTCCCGCTCTTTACTTATTACAGCCGTTCCGAAGCGGGCAGAATGTGAGCGCTCCAGCTGCGTTAGCGGCGTGAACTCCGGGACGTTGCCATTTTTCAAATGTGAAAACGCTAAGCTCTGTCACGATTTAATAGATTTTTCGTTACGTATTGATAACGGATGGTGAACTAATTACAAAAAAGCAATTTAATCGATAGAGTTCTTATAGCGTGAAGGAAGAAATGGTTCACATTGTCAAAATTTATTTCTCTATGTTTGCCTTTTTGGTTACTCAATTAAAATTTCAGGCAGTATGCGATTGCCTCATACTAAATCTGTAAATAAATGCCAAACATATAGTACTTATAATTATAATTATTTTTATTAATAAATAATACAAATAGCATTACGTAATTGATTTATGACCCTTAACAGCTAGCAGCTATTGCATGTTTATACTTTTAGATCACGAAAGGCGTAACAAATAGGAATGACGGTCAATAAGTTTCGTATTATACCGCTGATGTTTCTATCCAAAGTGATATTTTGTTTGGGAAATCATTTAAAACAACAAATGTAGGTCCTATTTTTCTATTTATAAAACTAAAGCAGATTTAAGTTAAAAAAAAGTAGAGATGATTATTAAAATGCAATTTAGAATAAATTAGAAAAATAAGTAACTCAAGAAGAGAACCAAATGGCTATGTAAGAAAATATTGCCTATAACAGTTGTTCAAAATGCCCCTCTTGATCTTGAAATGACAAACACTACACCTACGAGTCATTGAGTCATAAACATGTACTATTGTTGCACCATCTCGACGAATTTCATTAAGTCTGATAGTTATTTGGTCAGATCATTGTTTACGTGTGTTTATTCCGACACTATAAACCAGCTGCATCGAGTAGCCAAAAAGAAACATCTAACGGGTTTAGGCCGGAGTATCTTCATGTATTCAATAATTACCCTAGTGAGCTAGAGCGCCATCATGCTAAAACCACATTTGTTGACCATCAAGAAGCAGAGTATGTCTAATCTCACGAAGTGTTTCCTGTAGAAAAGTTAGCTGCTGTTCTGGATTTATGCTGTGTGTAACTTATTATTCTAGCAGAATTCTGTTAGAGATACTAGCCTAAGTATTCACACTAAAACGGTGTTAAAATCCAGAGCACCTAGCAGCATCTGGATTTTGCAAGTTCAATAAATGGTAATTGTGAGTATTATTAATATCATCTCCACTACATTAGGCTTCATCTATCCATAATATTTTAGTTAAAAATATCGAATAAATAAGTACAGAAGTACAGAACTCTACACGCTGACCAAAGTCTTCCAGTTGTAGTGCTTGGTTGCGATGAGTGTGATAGGGGAGTAACTTTTCATGTATTCATGATGTAGTGTTCGCCGCCCAAAGTTCTGAGAAATGCGGAATTTGCGCTACATGCGCCTCCCTAATGTGATTATCTCAATTATTACGTGAAACAATAATTGAACTCGCTTCTCTAAACAATATCTGCGTATTTAGCTGCACAAATTTCCTTCGTTTTGAATAGGTTTTAAAACTTTTAGTAATTTTTAGTACTACAGAAGTAAAAGCAAGGTTGCCTCTGTAATGTTATTAGTGCACATTTTAATGGTGTAATTCAAGTCGGAAGAAATAAAAGTCCTTAACACTATTTCATTCTGAAGTAAAACAATTTTGGAAAAGAAAACATTGGTAGTAAAAAAACTCTTCATTTTATAATTTTCTACCATCCCTGCAAGTTTGCCGATGATCTTTCGAGGACGTTTGTATATTAAGTGTAAAGTTAATCGACAGGGGCATATTCTCTTTGGAAGATTGGTAATATCTATGTTATTATCAGGCTAAACTTGTTATCATTACGATCAATCCGAGTTAGGTACAAAGGAGCATTTGGTTCATCTAAAATTCAGTAGGTTCGGAAAATTTAGTATTGCCCAAGATGAGCTTGAAAAGAATCGTCATATTAATAATTAGAGATGAGCAAGGTAGGGGAATTTTGCAGCGACCAGACAGACTCGTGTTTTATCAACTCGGTGAAACCAGTAGGCAACACGAACCCTCTCTCGTGAGTCGAATAAACACGAGTCTGTTTAGTCGCTGTAAAAAAGTAATAATTACTCCTACCTTGGTCATCTCTATTCATTATATAAAGTTAGTTAAGACTTCCTAAATTCCAGCCTCTGTTAGATAATGTACGACTGCTGTAATGTAGATTTGCATAAATTAAATTACTTTGTGTTAAAATTGCGTATTAGGTTAGTTTTCGCATGAATTGTTAGTTCGGTTTTACTGTTGAAGATGATAGCTTAGCTGTCGAAACGTGCGTCTAGTGTTAGTGAAGTGCTGCGACAATGGTTTCGGTGAAGTGCTACAGTGTTCCAATAGCACAGCGTTCAAGTACGTGAGAGTGTAAATTTTATTGTTTCTTTATAATTATCATTTCGCAATAAGTCATCAAATCCAATCTGTATTTGTGTATATTTTACGGTTGCCGACTCTCTCTACTGTGAACGGCTTTGTTGTTAGACGTTAGATTGCGAAGTAGCGTGACTTACAGCAGCCTATAATGTGATATTTATGATTAAAAATTAAAATTCTAGAAATATAAATTATTGCCTGTATGAACCGTGTATCGCAATTATACATGATTTATATTTGACAAATGTTATCGATAACAAACAAGCGAAAATACACCGATGCAGTTCGAGTAGCCTTATTTCGCTAAAGCAAATCTAAGTGTTGTGGTACTAATTTCAAGTTATTCAACTTTTTTCAATACCTTATTTTAAGACCAAAGTTAATTCAGATTTCAAGAGAATTCTCAGTCAAATTTTACTCAGTCAAATATTACGTTGTAATTTACCCTTTTAACCCTCATATTACCAAAAATTTTTATGGCACGTAATGCCGTGGTAGTGGGGTCCACAGCTACTCCAGAACTCTCTACTAAATAAAGTAACAATATTTAGAAAAAGTAAAAAGTTATTAAAGCTCAATCATTTATATTCGAGGCATGTTACATATTCATGATAGTTAGAAATAAATATATTGGATCTCTAACATTCTTTAAAATATTTCCTGTCCAAATTTCTGGAACATGTCCAGCATCTGCCACGTTTTATTCCTTGATTTTTGTGGCGACTCTGAGATGTCGAAACTTTCTCTGATGTCGAAGCGTGTTCTGCGTTTGCTTCAGTAGTAAGTAATTCTTTTCCTAGCTGCTTCAAAAATTCGCGACGTTTTTTCCATTAATCGTTTCAATGGAACGATATAATGTAAGCATCGCCAGACTGTTACTGGCCATCTTCCTGTTTGTCCTTTATCTTTTCATCTTCCAGAACTTCACCACTGTCATGCATGGTAGATAGCAAAGTAACAATTTTTCCCCTTTTTGGACAGTAAGAGGCTGCTAACACGGCTTTGTCTTGATAAACAAATTTTGTTGAATATACGAGTAGTCAATAATTCCTGAGGAAGTTCGAAATTATTTTTTCAAATTGTACCTGGCAAAGTAAACCTTTTCTTTTCCATTCTTTCCAAGATCTAAGCTTGTGAATAAACGTTGGTGAAAATATTTTTACCTGATTTTTCCAAATTCTTAGTCAGCTCTAGACAACTCGCTTTGGTTTGTAATTGTAAGCATCTGAAGTTTTACTAGTCGCATGCTGGCCGGATTTTTATAACATATTTCCCTGACTTAGAAGGTATGCACTGTTTGAATGGACACCGACCACGAAAAGTAAGCAGCTGCTCGTCGACGGCTAGATTTGCGTGAAGTATATATGCATCTTGTAGTGTAGGTAACCATAGTTCAAAAAAACTCTAATTGGCGATAATTTATCTAAATCTCGATTTTGCCTTCGGGTTGCGGCATTATCAAATTTGAAACTTGTAAACTCCTGCCAATATCAATAATCCAACAAAACGTAAAAATTCTTTAGAATCCAGAATTTTGCATAAATCTCGATATTTGAGTCTACTTTCAGCATTTTACAATATTATCACTAAAAAAAATGTGTCCACGTTTCACTTTACGTATCTTGTAGGCCCTTCTTCTTGATGCATTATGCGTTTTATGTGTTTGTGGATTTAAGTGCCACTTCTATATACAAAACTTTTATTACCCGCACAAAATCCGGGGAAGCACCGTACAAATAGAAACTCGTTACAAAACAATTCTTTGTCAAGAATTATTTAGACTTAGAATATCGAAAAAAAGAAATAAAAAAGGATAATAAAATAGCATATTTAATAAGTGAGGTCGCGGGTAGCCTAAATGGCATTACCTGTGATTTATTTATTTTTTTGCAAAGTTATTATAACGCCTACGATCAATTACTCTGGCGTGGCGTAAAATGTACTTGACCAATACTATGTGTGGCGAAATATCTTCGATATTCATTTGTCAATAGTGAAGATAAACGTTCACCTGAAAATAAGAACACTTGCTAGAATGGGCTTGTAATGTCTTCTAACGTCCGGACTGTTATGTTATGTAATGGGCGGGTGGACGGAGAGATGATTTACATATTTATCGGTTCCGTTTATACGCCGGGCGACAGTCGAAGCTCTCGGTCTTATTGTAGCTAAGACAGCGCGAAGGCGGTGGACTCCGCAAGCTCGCCGCGTCCTCGCTCCTTTTGTGTTAAGCGCGCTGGTGTAATCAAGTCGAATCCACAAAAGCCGACATACCTTCCTCGAAGAACGTTTATTTATCATTCGATTTATTGTAATGATGTTACTGTATGCGGTTGAGATTAATAAATAGACTGCTACACTTCCACTGAACTCGGCAGAAAATCTATTGCTTTACTATATGATACGTCCGGAGAAGTATCTCATATAACAATGTAGAGGAACATGAAAAAGAATTGAATCAAGCCTGGGATCGTGCATTGCAGGTATAAAAGGCGCTAATGACGTATAAGAAAGTAAACAGAGAATTGCCGTGCTTCACGTAGCAATAAAGAGGTGATAGCATACAAGTGTCAGGCTGCGTGTGATAAACCTTATACAGGTACCACATACATTGTAATACGGTAACTTTTTGTTTTCAAGGGAGTACATTCTTTATTGTTTAATGATCACAAAACACCTACCACGATAATATAAATAGAGCATTTGCTCAGGTGTAAATTTATAATATACGTCTAAGTAGGCAATTTATGAATTTTTGTTATGAGCTACAGTTACCTTTCGAAATAATACCTAAATACTCCAAAACATCAACTTACAATAATATTCGAACAACATCAAGTAAGCATTTAAAGAAAATGTTTATGGTGTACCAATAACGATCTATAAATAAAAAGTACGAGGATTTCTTTGCGAGAATTTACATAAATCGGAGTCAAATTAAAATGTATGTCTTTTAACCTATAGAAGGGTTCTTTGAATCAGTACGTCTACTTTACATTAAGCGGATTTCAACAAACGCTTCTTCTGAAATGTTAAAGAAATTAAAAACCGATTGAGCCTAGTAGACACTAAAGTTCTATGTATTCAAGAATCTCCAAAATGTATTGTAATGTTACAAAATAACAATAACGAGGTTAGCTGTCATCAGCGCCAGATTCGTTTCTGATCTTGGCATTTCACATTGTCCACCTATCGGGTATGAGGGTCCATCTGTTGGTAGGAAGGCCGATCCCTAGAGAAAGAATCCTGTTTTGAGCTGAATATTTCTGGGGTGTAAAAATAAGAAAATTAATATAAGTTCAGCCAACGACATCACATCGAACCCAACACATCGTGGGAAAGACATACTAACTACTTCTATATGTCATTCTACTTTCATCACGTTAATGTCTAAAATTTCTACAGCAAGTTCTAGTGCATACGTTAGTCATATCGGAGTTTTCTTTGTCAATTAAATGTCTTTCGCTCCGTTTCATCGAAATTCTCACGGTAGTTTAACGTTGTAGTGTTGCATGTGGGCAAGAGTGTCATCAAAGAACACAGAATCCCATCCTCAGTTGCGTCCCTGCATCCTGCTACAGCAAAAATCTTTCCCTTCTGCATATATTTCATAATAGTACATTTTCAATAAGTAAAAATTATCATAGGTGTCTATGGAATAAAACAATTGCCAACGTATTTGAACAATGGTGAAAAACAACGCCAATTTTATTTGTGACTTTAGGTCTAGCTGTAGTCCAGGGAAGTTGTACGTAGCATTTCCTCCAAGTTAAATAGTCTTGAGTAAATATTTCAATTTAAAAGTTTTTAATAAGTGTGTTCAGGATTATATTAGTGAAGAAAAGTGGAAGAAAGACATAAACCTGGTGTTTATGTATTAGAAAGTGTTTTTAAGGTGAATTAAGTGAATTAAGGTGAAAGAGTGCCTAGGGTTTCACGACCCGCAATTTTTGAAGAAAAATTTAAAATTTTCTAAAATTTCCACATAATCAAAACATTACAGTATATAATATATAACTACCACAACAACACTATGTACCAGATAATCTTAAACAAGTTATTCAGTTCGTGCTTCTTTTTCTAATTAATGAAATTAATAATTTGTAAAGCTAAAGCAATAAACATAGCGATTAGGTATTAATAATTGTAATTAGATAAAAGATAAGTTTCGCTAGTTTCGCTACGTATTACTTATACGTGCTTGTTAATTTAGGTTGAAATTGGGCAGCAGAATGTATTTTTAAACTTACCTCACTTATCTGCACCGTTCCATATCTAATTTGCCAAAAAGGAGTACATTTGGTCATAGAAAAATAATGAAACTCTGATAAAAAATTGAATTTCTCGGGAATACATAATAAATTGAAATATGAGATGCCTGTGTCTAACTAATTTTATTTTTCGAATAGAATGACATGAAAATTAAACAGCATTTAACAAAGTCGCTGTAGAATGCTATGAAACGTCAATTTCCGATATATCCAGCTTAGGACGACATTCTGAAACAAGCACAGCTTCATTTTTTAAATCGACAAGTAAGATTTTATCAGTTCAACCATGCCTAAAATACGTTACTTCGCTGGAAAGGACAACCTTTCAAAGTTGTTTTCATCTTTTTTCGGCGATGTTAACGCGGTGCTTAGCAAGCTGCTAAAAGAATATGGAGGTAAAATTTTAATGTGTCTTCCTTGGAAATTCGCAGGCTTGAAACTGGGCATAAAATATTCATAAAACGGTGTGTGTGAAAGGTGTGAATGAAAAATATTATTCTTTTATAACATTTTGCGCTTTTTTCGCCACTCTCTCTGCGTCGAAAGGATTTTCGGAGGAAACATAAGATTAAATGTAAATATTTAAAGGAACTTTTGGTTAAATCTTTAAGTGTATCGTCAGATCGTAAATTATGTACAGGTTTGTTTCCGCAAACTTAACGAGAGGTTCAACATCGTGACCTTTAGGAATTTTTAGTGAGAACATGGCTAGTTTTTAGGAGCTGTGGTCTTTATAAGCTAAGGTAAATGATGTGATCGCCGTTGAAAACTTACATCGAATAATTTTTTCATGATTTCCACAGAACCTCAGACATATGTACATATCGCGATATAAAGATCCGTAGTAAAGAGAACCATCAAAGTATATGGACACTGTTGCAGCAGTTGCTTGTTATGAAAATATAAGGACGGGAAGTCGTGCAAGAGGAATGAATCAGAATCAATAGTAACCCAACTGCTGTCACAAGAGCACCACAAACCTGGGTTTATGTCTTTAATTATAAAATTTCATTTGTCTGCCGAATGAATAAACTATTAAGCAGAGAAGAAAGACTCCAGTAGAATTTCATTAAATGGACATATTTCTAAGTAGAACTATTATTATTTTGTTAACGGATTTAAGGTGTTTTGCGATCAGTGTGTTTTTTCTTTTTCTTTTTCTTTATCTCAGTTATTTTGTCAAACACTAAAAACTATTGCCGAAGATATCTTAAATAGCGTAAAATAGGCGATTATAATTTAAGTTACTAAAATGCATTAAAAATGATGCAAAGCATTTTGACTTATTGACAATAAAAAGCTGTTTTGACTTTAGGCAGGTTCCAAAAATACATCTTAAGAGTTACTGTATCAGTAATAGTTACGGGAGCTCGACGGTACCCGATACTGTCACTCCTGTCGAAACAGTTACTGTAAGTACATATAGGTAATAATTGCAATCAGTTCTCGGCGAGCAGATTCGGTACTGGTGCGCGCAGAAAGTACCGAATACTTTTGTGAGCCGATAATATTTACTTCGGATGTCCGCTAGTAACGAATCATGTTATTTTCATCTATAATGATAGACAAGTATGCTAAGTTGTCTAGGGAAATAGGTGTGGCAATAGGTGGCAACGTTATTCGTGATATGTATGGGTCTAGGGCTTATAAATGAACCCTTACTAATGACAGTATATAACAAGATTTGAGAATTGCAGCTATAAATTTATATTTGAACTAAAAAATTATAGATTAAAATCCTTGAATGGTTGACAAAGTTTAATTGATCGACCAAGAGTTTTAAATTTCTAGACAGAAACCAAAACCTGAATTTGCTTGATCTTATTCAAAAAGGCTTGTCTGCAAATGTGATGAATTGCCTTAAATATACATATTCTTTTAGTGTGAACAATAATCTTCCTATCCAATGTGTGTATCCCAAATAAATAAGATATACCTGAAGCAGTCTAAGTGAAAATAGGTAGCTTGCGAACAATGGAAAATCTGACGTGAAATCACGAAAGAAGTGGATTGTTCACAACATATTAAGGAATAAATTAGAAACACCGAGTATAATCAACAAACCAAAGCCACCGTGGCTAAAAGGACCTAAGGAAGGGGATGATAATCATTTATGCCTCATTCGTTTAAGGAATCGAACACGACGATTGTCTCAGTTAGCTCAAGACCTGTAGAAGGCAATAGACGTTGCAATGCATTCGTTCACGGTATAGAAATAAATAAGGTCTGCGGTATCGAATTGCCAAACGAAAAGCACTGCTTAGACGTGGCGATAAGACTACATTATGCGCGAAATCACTTTCCATAAACAAGGAAAATTGTATTAAAGGATGGATGAATAAAAATTGAAAATCTTCGGCATCAACAGAAGACGCTGCTAGAAGGTGCCTCGGCGTAGCGTATGATCCAGCGTTGATACAGACAACGGTGAAATACAGTGGAAGTTCCATACAAGTATGGGCTCTATAACAACTGTTTGAGTTTGGCGCGCTCATAAGAAATGATGGCCGCCTAGCTACAGAGCGATATCTGCAAATTCTCCAGAATCAGGGAATACCTGCAAAAAACATGTTTCAGCCATTAATGATTCGAAGCATACTGCTCGTACGGTTTGCTGAAGTGGAGAAGCAGGGTAACTACACAGTGATGGTTTAGCAGCATCAAAGCCCGGATTTGAACATGATCGAGAATGACTCCGCACATTCTCGGATAAAGCGAAATACAGGAGGTAACCCAAGCATTTAAATGAATTCTACAACCGTGTGCCGAAGAGAGTGAATAGTGTTACCCGTGCAATATAAATTCTATCAAATTACTGTAAAAGTAGATAGTGTCTCTGAATGTAATAGGAAACAAGTGTATAGGGAAACTAAGTGAACAATTTTTTTATAACTTATGTTAAAATAAAACTAGTCTTTCAAAATTCTGTAGTAATTACTTTTGCACACTAGTATAAATGATTTGTCGTACTAGTACCTGTGCAAATTTGTATTAACCTTAATTTAAACGAATATATGGTATTTCTCATATACTGCTCAAATCGATACAAACCAACATTAACATAAAGGAATGGAAATACGCAAAGAAACCTAAAAATATGCCCGGCAACTGTTAATCTTAGCGCCTGCAATTTGGTGGAAAAAGAATTTAATCCTGTAGTACTTTAAATTTAATCAAAGTAACAAATAAAATCTCATTCGTCTACTGAATGAATAAACTGTTAAGCAGAGAAGAAAGACTCCAATAGAATTTCATTAAACGGACACATTTCTAATCAGAACCGTACTGTACGCTGACGGATTTCTTTGACAGAATCAAATGCTTGCAATACATCTCGACGTAAGGTGGTGGATTTTCAAGGAATTTTTCGATTTTTTCTCCATTTAACGATCTCTTGACAATGATTGATGCTCGATACGTGTGTATCACAACGAAAACAAAACCAATTGAGAAAATGTTAAAGTAAAATCAAGATAAGGAAGTATTACTTTAGGCAACAGTTTTTAATTTTGTTAACGGATTTAATGAGTTTTGCGTATAGCGTGTTCAATTTTTCTTTATTTAGATTATTTTGTCAAGCAATAAAAACTGTTGCCGAAGGTATTTTAAATAGCTAAAATGCGTTAAATGCAAACCATTTTGAGTTCTTGACAATAAAATGCTGTCTTGACTTTAAGCAGGTTCCAAAAGAGAGTTTGTAAATGTAGATATTTTAATTTACTCCGATAACTGAGCTCCGGAGAATAACAATGATAATACTTACATCTTCCATATCAAATAATGTGCTAATTATTTGTAGAAGAACACTTACCTGAAAATAAAAAAAAAGAATTAGAATCATAAAATAAAAGAAAAAAATCACGTATTAATGAAATCTAGATGAGATGAATCTACTGCTACCTTTAGAAGGTAAGCAGCTTTATTAATTACGTTAATTAACTTTCATGAAAGTCATAATCAATATACTCTTTTAGATAAATACTAGTAATATCGGACGACAGGATAGTGACTCTAATTTGTGGCAGGTATTATTTACGGCACAGCTTACTACGGAGCAATTTAACAATTACCCCAACTGAATTTCACGAAACCGTCTAACTGTAATGTTATACCGCCACGACAATTAAATTCTACTAACAATTATCCTTCGTCATGGGATCACGACGAAGCCCGAAATGACTGGCAGCATTTTACCTACTTTCAAGTCAATTTCGTTAACTTCCGAAAGAACTTAATACGGTCTTTTCTTCTACGTTACCTTTTGTTTCGCTTATAAAATGATAACCAAGTATCACCTATATACAGTTATATACGTATGTATATGCATAACACGTAACACCTATTACGACTTGTCTGGCTTAAAACAATCACGCTCGATTTAGTGATTCCGCAAGGTAAATGAATACCCGACCTCGGCATAGTTAATCCTTTCACGCTCAATTAACCACTCCCCGTGATATGACCATTATTGTGGCGTCCCCGCGTTTAATTTTAAATCCGTTTCATCATCTGTGTTGTAATAATAATGATGGTAATACGGATAATCGCCATGTATGCCGTACGAATATACTCCAGGCGAGATTTATTAGATGAACACGTACAGTATTACGTCTACACACGTATGTGTACTGTACAGTGCATTCGTGATAATTTATCATACTGTGCGTGATAGAAGAGTTTCAAGATTGTGTTTCTGTAATGAACACCGCGAGACATTAATGGTATCCTATATATATTTGTTCTTTTTCGTGTTATTAAAACTATTAAATTCATTAAGGCGTGTTTAATAAGTCTGCATATATTACATACATGCTTAATGGTATCCAGTACGTTAATAACGCAATGTCAAAGTCTGCAGGGAGAATAATTAACGTAAAATATAAACTAAAAAGACTTGCACCGCTGCAATCTACGACCATGAAAGTAATACTTCAGAGACGCTTCATTATTAATGCTAATAGACCTTTAATAGTCTCTCAGATTCACTGCTAATAAGAATAATCTTTAATATTCATTGTTAATTCACTTATAATAAAACAATTTAAATGTCTAAAGTTTTTCAAGATATCTTTTTAAGAGAGAGCTAGGAGATGTATCCTTGGTTGCATAAATTTATTCCATAAAAGCGTTTTATATAGTATAATATCGAATACTAATTGTTGGCTTTTGGGCGAAAAGTCACTAAAAAATGTATAATTTCGTCGTATGAAGTCTGTAATAACTGCGAAAATTAAATTGAACTGCTGGCGTGTACAAATTTTAAATTGCTTTGCACAAAAGTAAAAGGAAATGTCGACTGGAAACGTTTATTTCAGTAAAAAATACGGAGGTCATATGGCGGTCCGTTACACGATGCTTTCTTGCTGTATTATTAGATCTATGTATTTTCAACTGATACGTCCCTTTAATGCGATTAAAATCGAAAAACACAAGAGACCACAAAAAAGAAATGCGTTATAAAATCCAGTGAAACAGATATTCTTTTCTCGTGAAAAGCTCTAAATAAAAATATCGTCTGCCGATCAGCTATTCATTCTTGATTAACGTTGGATTTTGTGGTCTGATTAAACATCCAACGTCAAATACAAAGAAACAAATGGTAAAATGGCTTAATAAACGGAAGGTTTGTTCAGCTCGCACTATACAACGGCAGAACTACACAATTGAATTGAACGAAATGAATGCGGGTATCGTCAGATGTTGCAGGGTATATCGCGCACCCGCTTGCTAGTTTAGTAAATTTGTCGTTTGCACAGGGTGTCCTGTATCAGTTTTATGTGGATTTTCGAAAGTTTTTGAGAAAGAAATGCATATCCGGTTATATAATTATTTTTAAGAATTTTAATTTTTTGAGAAATTTCAATTGTTCAATCATTTTTACAATATCTACAATTAGTTGGGTGATAAGCTCAAAGTAAGCTCTTTAATGTTTGACATGACAAAAGCATTTGATGCGGTACATCATCAAAGATTATTATACAAATTGGAGCAGTATAGAATACGAGGGTCATATTTAAAATGGATACAATCTTACTTGCGGGATCGCCCACATACGCTTGTTATTGTACAGAAAAATATTACAGCATTTTCAAAAAGAACCTTTAGTGATGTTGGATGACCACAAGGGTCAGTATTGGGCCCTCTTTACATTTACATAAAAACTTTAGTCTTGATGACATTTGTCAATTTTCTGATGATATTACCACAGTAATATTAGCTAAGAGTTTTCCCGAATTAGCCGAAATGGGCAGTGGCTACGCTGAGGAAATATTGAAATGTGCCCAGGGTAATTCTATTACATTAAGTACGGCAAAGACAAACCCAATTACATTTGATTACGACTTGTCAGTGTTGATTCGAATAAATGGGATTTCTGTGCCGGAATCGTCATGTAGTAGGTTTTTGGGCTGTGTACTTGACAAAATATTTATCTGGAGAACCCAGACACACATTGACATTGACGAGCTTTGTAAGAAAGTAGCACCGTCACTATTCGCGATTCGTATACTCCAGGAAAATGTGCATACAAACAGAACAACACAAAAAGAAAAAGACTCTTTATTTTCAAAAAAAACTATCCTACGTGCGATTTGCACATTGGACAGTAGAGACTCGTGCAAAGAGCATTTTACTGAACATAGTATATTAACTTTAGTCGGTTTGTATATATTGAATGCACCCTACACACAAACGAAATTCGGATACTTTTGTACCAAACGATCCGTACAACGTTATGTACGCGACTCGTGGAGTTAGAAGACTTAATATACCACGCCATTATACAAAGTTGTTTGAAAAGTCCCTTTACTACAAAAGAAACTTTTAACAAATTGCCATTGGATCTGAGATGGATACACAGTACAGGTTAAGTGCCCCCTTACCTCCTGGAATTAAATCCAATAGAAAAATCTGGAAAAAAGAACCATATGTCTGGGAAAAGTGCAACATTTAAATTAAATAAAATCGAGCAATTCGCAAGAAGAGAATTTTGAAATGTACGTTGTAGAAGATTGAGGGAAAGTGTGGTGAATACCAGCAAAAAATTGTTGATAATGAATATCCAACATTCCATTCTTATTATTAATTTTGAAGAGAACATTAGTGATGTCTTCTTATTTCCATCCAGTGAGGATAACACTACCATTAACATTCAGTGACAAAAAAAAAACGTATCATTAAATCTTGCCGATACTTTTCTGGTTTGACATTACATTTTAATATTTACGAATTATAAATGCTACTCGTTGGATACTTAGCTTTTACCATTATACGCAAATAAAAGTGTTCGATATTCTATTTGTATTACTTCTTTCATAACTAGATAAATTAGATGATCTCGCTGGATGGATAGCTCCGAATTTCAAAAAGGTTAGCGTTGGATTAACATTTTTATGTTTTTATTATTTTGTTTCCACAAACACCGATAGCGAAGAAACATAATAGAATACAAAATATATGTTCTACTTCAAAAATATGCCGTATATGTAAAATAATTAAGATAACCTCTGCAAACAAATTCCTTGTTTCTGGTTTTTTGGTATTTTCATATTTTGGCGAAGGTAAATGTATAATAGTTTTGATAATAATACACATAAAACCATTGCGTACTGCTATTCTTATATGTATGTTATATGTTTATATCCCGAACATATAACATTTTTTTCTGCCTTGTTGAAATGTTTTATTTGCTTATTTACCACCATCCATAGCCATCTTAAAATAATGTGAAATGAAGAACAAATAATTTGAAAATTGTTTAAATAAAATATCAAGTGTGTTATATCATTCTAAAGGTAATTTTATATGCTTTTCAATAGTGTAAAAATATATACGGTGTACCATATAAAAAAACACAAGTCTTGATAATATCTCAAAAATAGAGCATAGAATTCTGCGTCAAAAAGCGCCCTAATATAGTTTTTATATAAATCAAGCATTTTCACAAATAAAAAAGTTACAAGGGTTTTTAAAAATTCCACATTTTAAGAAAACGCTCTGTATCTCTTATATTAAGGAAGATATCACCATCAGATTTCACCAATCGATTTATCTTTCGAAAATCGAGCTCCAGAAGCTTAGGTCAGTTTTTGTCTAATTCCTTTAGAAATATAAGTTCCCTATTAAAAGTATCGAATTTGGCCCACCTTGTACGGCCTACTTATTGTTCATGTACCTCAATATTACTTTGTAATTCAGCAATATTATTGAAAGAATAATTCAAATTTTGAGTGAACATTTTTATTACCAATTAGCTTACTTAGCTTAGTTAGTTGAGTTAAACATTTGTAAACATTTTGTGCAAGTATACCAGCATAACAAATTCCTCCCTTCACAACCGTTAAACCCCTTCTTGCCAATGTAAAAGAAATAGAAATATTTGGCTAGCCGACTACTACTTTCCTATATAAATATTCTTCCCAACGAAATGTAAAAGATATATGCTTTGATTGTAGTTTCAAAAGCTACGTAAAATTATTTCAAGCAAGCCGTGTTCCATGCCATTATATTTCGTGACGAATTCCATAAACGCTAGCGATTTCTACCGGCGCCTACTTCGTTCTTTTTGCTTTGCGCTGTTGATTTTGATGATCCGCTTACAAATAACGTCCAAAATAACTCAAGGCGTTTCACTAGACCACCGATGTAGATAATGTTTAAATAACATGACACAGCAATTCTATTATTCTATTAACAATAGCACCTTTAAAGTTCCATTTAGGTGTAGATTATAGGTGTAATTTTCACTAATATAGAATGGTTTCGTTTTTCTCCCGATGTGGTACTTTCTATTCCTTTTTGTTTATTTTGGAATGCACATCCAAGCAAGACCTGGAATTACAATTACTGGTTATTTTTAGACACAATATATAAATACAAGACTTTTTGAAGGGGTCGGTCCATTATCGAACACGAAAATCACTTGCTATAACATATCGCTTCTACTAAAAATTCGGGACATTAAAATGAGTTGAAGGAATTCCAGAAAGTGCAGAAGAACTTCGCAAGGTTAATGCGTTAGTTTGTTTGCAGACATCGTGAGTGATACGGTGCGCTTCCAAATTAAAAGAACCCCTAGTAAATAGAATCATGTTAAAGAACGTTATCAATTCTACAAGTCCTACATAATATATTAATTGCATTAAGTACAGAATATTCCAAGCAACCGACACTATTTATCAAATAAATACCACTTTTAGGAAATATATTCTTGCACAATAAAACAAGTCATATTAAGAAACCGACTTTTTGAGAACCGATTAATCATTCTAATAAAGGAAACCTCAGAAGGGGTTCGCTACTGCCGACGCTTTAACTACGTTAAATTAAATTTATAAGAATTTATCTATTAAATATCGCTGTAAATAAATCCTTAGAAGAAATAAGAAGGTAACAATAACATTTTTTTTCAATTATGTGTATTTGGATTTAGCTGGTCGCTTCCAATTGTTAAATATAATGCAACCTTACCACAAAATTCTAGCATGTGACGCAGTGACTTAGCATCGATCATATCTAAAGCACTAGCCAGATATACCCTCTTGATCTAAGTGTATATGGCTGCAGTAGATGCTGGCATCTACTTGGTGTCGTTAACTTTAATTAGGTGATTACAGAAATTTATTACCATCTACTTAATTTAATTGCATCGAACCTTTTTTCGCGACAATTCTATCTTGGTGTATAATCTATTGGCATGTATAAATACAACAGAGGGCACCAAACAAAGAGGTAGCCGATCAAATGTGAGTATCGCTGGTACACACTTCGCATTCAAGGTGTAATGAATTATACAGGGGCGCAAGATATTTGTTATGGTTGGCAATAGTAAATATAGGTGACTTCTTGGGAACAATGCTGTTTTCTCTTGTAGATATTTTCTTTATATGCGTATATGTCCGTACACTGTTCGAAAAATAGAATTCAGTAATTCTATGAGTAAACTATGTAGTACTTTTTAATGAAGCCAAGTGAACAATATGTTCATTCTAATTTTTTTAATGTTCAATTCGGGAGTTATTTTCGCTCTCGCTTTCAGAGTAGGTTTTTGCATCTACTCATTATATATATTAGCTATTTGATTTATTTCGAAAGTACGCTTACAGTATATACATTTGTAAGAATTGTTATGGGAACCTTATAGTAACTTTTAGTCCAAATACAGTAAGTACCAATATAAACTTACTACCATACTACTATAAGATATGATTAATAACCCTATAAAATGTTTATTAAATAAGATTCCCCCTTCTTCACACCACCGTCATTTTTCGTCATGCCTCGATTATATAAATATAAATTAGACTATTAATATTTTCACATGCACTTAGGTAGTAGTAATGAAAAGATATACATACATACGTAGGTACCTATTTGAAAAGAAACCAAACGCAACAGACGTACCCGCTTGTAGTTTCCATGAACTAAGATCTAGTTTGGCGTAAAATGTTTGCGCGTTGGAGGGGACAAAGCCAAGTTTACACTATGAAGAGTTAATCGGAGTGTAATTCCACTCTACTTAATCGTTTGACGTGGTTGTAGTACATTTGTACATAAGAGTCCATCTCAAATGTCAATACTCCCGTACGCCTCTCACTCGCACCAAACGAATTTTTTACAATGTTTAAAAGAGGGTCGTGTAATAAATATCGTGTTTGTTTAGTAAAATTATGTGTGTATTAGGAGTTTCCTACTTGAATATTGTAAATATGCTTAGAAATTCTATATGAATCATAATATCGTATGAAACACCTTTGATTTTTCGTCTAAAATGTAAAATTTAGGTATCAGTTCAGGTCAGTTGTTATTCATAGTCTTAGTTTTAATTTTAATATATTTGTATTAAGTTTTATGCCGCAAAAAAAATCTAAAAAAAGATATATTGATTATTAGAAATAAAAGAAGTCATATCAAAATCAATATAGTGTCATAAATGCTTATTAAAAAGTGTATATGTAGCGCAGAACTGATATCAAAAAGACATAACATAATATCAACAAGCATATATATAAAAAATCAAGAAAACCCTAGAAAGTAAAACAAAACTGAATCTTGAGTAGTGATACAATATAGAACGAAAAAACAACATAGTAATAAATAAAATAAAAAAAAAATAAAAACAAAAATAAGCAATAGTTCCAATAAACGGAAACATAATTTATCTTAATACCATGTGTAAGAACTCCCACTGGGAATTACATCTTCCAAATGCCGTGGCATTGAGTTCACAAGATTACAACACAGGTTTGATGGCAATTAACACCACAAATGAAAAATGTGTTTCAATAGTACGTCCCTGTATTACTAGTACTACTAGTAGTACTGTCCCTGTGTTCAGTATGATTATTTTCATCCCAACGGCGAACAACTGCTGTCCATAAATTTTCGATTGGGTTGAGGTGTGATCTTGATGGTCAGACGATCTGTTGAATTTCTTGGTATTCTTCAAAGCACTCCTCCACAGTTGCTGCTCGATGCATTGAGCTGCTGTAGCGAACGAGCAACAAATTATTATTTCAATACATACATCTTCGCGGCATCTCGACCAGTTCTCCAGATCCATGCGACGCCATTCACTCCCAATAGGCTAATGAAATTCTTCCACTATTGTTTCTGCGATAAACTTATTCCTCCTGAAAACGCGAATTTCGCGGTAACAATACAAATTTGCCCAAGTTTTCATTGGCACTAAACATTTTCTCGTCATAAAATACGACGTTTCACTCTCTGCAAAACCAGTTACGGAGACTGGATATCTGGTTACTATGCCAGCATTCTATAAATACCGCATTACTGTTTGTCGTGAACAAGCAATTTCAGTGCTCTCTAATATTTTCCCTTTTATATAAAATGGATACTGGTTAGCCATTTGGACCAACTCATCCTCTGCTGGAGTGATTTTGATCATCCTTGCAGACAGTATTCATTTAGGTCTTGTATGTTTACAAATTTCCAGAATTATGATGTATAACTCTTTTGAGAATAACTATTTTATTCATCATAATGTCATTATAAGAAAATGAGATATAAATAATGCGTTCCTATATTTTACTTAATCTTTATGTTAATATTTATGTTCATTACAAAATAGAGGGTAATGAAAAAAAAATTTTAACCGGCTGGCCGCTTTCTGCATTTATTCCTTCACCGTTTGTTTTCAATGTTCAATTGATATCCAATTATCAAATGTGAAAATATTGAGAATATTTGTAATTTGTTCACATCTTTTTCCATATCTCTACTATGCCTTGATAGAAATAAATAAATAAATGACAAATCGTATTGGCGATTATGAGACGAATCTTTTATAACGGAAAAACCGGGCAGTTAGCTATTGTCCATTGAACTGATTGTGAGAACAGGAGTGCAAAAAAAAAAAGAAAAAAAGTACATTTGTACTACCTCTCAACTGTACCTGTATATACATATCTGGCGAAAAGTATAGTGACATGGAATTACGAATATATCACATCTACAAGAAGCTCAAATCACAATAAACTACACACCAAAAAAAAGCTTTGGCGTTTATAACTGTGAGCTTATGTCTAAAATACTGTACTATAATGTGCTACAATTACGTCAAACATTACTATAGCATTACTGGAATTTGTTACATATTTTTACAGTATGCCTTTTGTACTGAATTCGACTGCATTATTCATTAACTTTGTTGTTGTGCTAAAATATTGCACAGGTCCTGAATGGTTGTAGTCCTTCAATGCATGAACAAAGCCATTCCAAATCGTGAAGTTTATATAGTATATATTGTAACGTTACAACTAGACGTCCATAAGGTTATCTGTCATCCATCTCTCTTTGTCATTTCACATTATCCACCCATCCGGAATAGGGACCCTTATTCTAGTGGTAGAAAGCCCGACTCCTAAAAGAAAATTATTTTTCTGACCAATTATCCTGGAGGCGTAGGTAGTAAGGAAATATTGTAAGTCCAGCCAACGACGGTAATGGTGAAAACAGACTAACACTCCTTTTGTGTATCATTTCGCTTTCCCAGAACTGCCAAATTAATGTGAAATCTTTAAATTGTAAAAATCATCAGAGGTGGCAATGAAATTAAAACAATCGCCAACGTTATTAAACAATGGCGTTAGACAACGCTGAATTTATATTTGACTTTGGGTCTAACTATCATCCAGGTATCTTGTATCTCGATATGTCCAGTTAAAAAGCGATTTAATGTGAGTTAATTTAAATTAATCTGAAGTAGTTGAATCTCGACAGAAGTACATAAATATAGGGTTTATTAAGCGAAATTTCGAAAATTAAGGTTGGTTGTCATTTATATCTCAACATTTTTTTAAAAGTTTCACTTATCAATTTCTAAATTGCAAAAGAGTGTTTAGGGACACTCCCGAATTTCACGACCCTAAATTCCATATAAATAACATGACGAAAATCATCACAATGTATATGCTATATATTGTAATGTTTTTACGTGGGGATAGAGAAAGATAAAGAAGGTTTCGACATTTTTATATATTTCGGATAATAGTTTAATAGGCCAGAAGTGCTTGCTACCACGAGACGGACCTTTATTCTGGATAGGTGGACAAACTGAAGTGACAAGAAGGGATGTGTGGGTGGCGCTGATGACAGATAACCTCATGTACGTTCATTTGTAACATTACAAGATATACAAACATTTTCAAATATGCGATGTAATTTACGTCGTTAAAGCCATTCAATTCCTTTAAGCGACAATCTTATTAAAAGTGATTTTACGAGCACGAAAACGATAATTAGCCAGTATTATCTATACCGTAATAACTAACTGTCATAGGTCAGGGCAGCCGTCACAGCAACAATAGCGATAAATACCTCCCTCCATCAGTCGCTGATCCCGCGTTCGCCCTGATTAGGTAAAAGCCGAAGGGATCACCATACATTTTCGATTGATTCGTTCGGAAACCGCTTCGTCGTCCGCAATTTGTTAAACAACCGACAATTAATCCGATCAGCCGCTAAATGAATAGAAAAGCGTTTAACGGCGGCCAATGCAGATCACAGAACGATTAACTATTCGCCTAACGGTTCGCTTGTAATCGCTGTCTCGCTAATTGATAAAACCCGTACTACTTATTCGGTGCTTCTGGTGACCAACGAACGAAAATTTTAAATCCCCGTAATACCTACAAGTGAATTTGAGAATAACATCAATAAGTCAATTACATCAATATTATCAAGATTGATAGCAGGTGGCGCAGTTGTACTTAAATAAATTTGAACGCATATTTTTACATACCGAGTGACAACCAAATTCGAACCAATTTGAATTTTGAACCAAAACGTATCTAGGACAAGTATATACTTCATACATTTATCGAAATGCAGGTAGCAATACACATTTGCCCCACCACAACATCCGTCTCTCTGGTAGACACTATAGTCACATCCTGGCTATTAAATCAGATTTGGCTGTCAATCGGTATATGCATACGGGTACATCATTGACACTTGAAACAAAAAATTGCAGTAACTTTCAATAATGAACTGCTATATGTTTTGAGTAACGAAATTCAGCAACGTTTAGAATCTGATTTTCTACATTCCGTGTTAACATGATGTTTTGAACTGTGACGTCAACATATTGCATCAGTTATTGAGTATCATTTTTCAAATAAATGCGTTACGCCCACCCATTTAATGTTTTATGCTTTCCAAACTTCCAGGTAAGTTGAGTCCTTTGTTATTTTCTTTAAAATCTGTTCGAATACCTTCTGTTGCTGGAATTTTAGTTTCGTGAAATAGTTTTCATCTCACCTCGTAATTTCTCCTATTACCGTGATTTGCTGCCCTTCAATGCTTCTTCGGCAGTTTATGGTTCTTCATCGAGCTTTGTACCAAAAATACCTTATTAGTACACTCTCTTGTATAAATTCTTTTAACGAACCACGTTACTTATTTTTCATTTTTACTCCTTCTTTTTGGGAAGGCAAGTTTGCCCGATAATTAATTTGATCTTCCTTTTTGTTGAGGGTGAAGTTCCGTATGCATACATCGCTGTAAGCCTAGCGTTGTTTCTTATTTTAGCCATCGCTTCTTTCGGTACTTTATTTTCTCCTGGAATTTTGATTCGATTGCATTGTACATGCGCATTAATTTGCCTTTCTCAGTTTCGTCCGTAAGATCTCCCTGGTTGTTGATTACTCCTAAGTAATTCACTTGCTCATAGCCGTTGTTCCGGTCTAGTTTCCGAAGTATTTCAATGTTCAAATTGTATATGCTTTACTAACTTCCAAATAACCATAGTTTGTATTTTCTGTGATACGCATCTTCAAAGTCTTCGTAGTTATCACTGCCTTAGTTAGCTGAATTCTGTTACAGCTCTTCTGCCAGCTAAATATTTTTGATTTACCAGTATCCCCTTAACAATTTCTTTTTCAAGTTTTTGGAAATTATTTTAAAGTGCAGGATCTACTTATCTTCATTTGCTAATAGAAATCGAGTAAAAAACTAAACAATTTAGAACATTCACATGACGCAATCCATATCCAGCAGCAATATCTATGAGCTTATTTAACATTTTGAAATTTTAAATTTGATTTTGAGTTGAATTTTCTTATTTATTTGGACAAATAATAAATTATGTATCTGCGCAATGAAATTCTTCTTATTGTCTACATGAGTAAATGGATCTGGAGAAAATTGGAGTGAATAGGTCACCAGGATTACTTCGACCCGTACAGTCTGTTTATAGATGATGGAAGTAGCATGGTGAAAACTTTTATCTTGCGTTAATGGTTTTTTCGCTTCAAAATTTTGGAAAATTAGAAATGTCGAAAAAGGATAATAGATAATTTTAGTTTATCTTTGTTTCCCATTTTTAATTTGTAGATCTTGTCAACACGGTCAAATTAAAATGAATAATATTGACGATAAAATAAAAATTACCAATGTGAAAAGTCGGAAATCTTTACTTCCTTTACTGGATAAGTTGTTATATTTAAGAAGAAACAGAAGTAATGAATAGATTTTTTTCAAAAGATCACTAAAAGATAGTAAAACTAAAATCTAGAAAAATGTCCAAAGAAAATGTTCAAACTATTTATCGGAAGCTGCTAAACAATTACCTAGTCTATCTTGGAATTGTATCTTATTTTGCAGCTGCCTCACACTAATTCCATCAGAAGCTTGAAGCATTGTAGTTTTTGATTCCCCTAAATCTCCAGGATTGTCTAGATAACGCCAGTAAAAAAACCGAAGGGGGTCAAATCTAGAATTCTAGTTGGCTATTCTAGAAATCCAAACCGCCCAATCCATTCATGAGGAAAGTAAGTGTTTAAAAATTCCTTAATTTATCATGCAGTATGAGGAAGAGCTCTATTGTGATGAAAAATTATTCTGCCAATTATTGGAATTTTTGTATAGCTGGCACAATCGTATCAGTTAACGGCTCCTTTACAAAAAATGGCACAATACTATTACTTCCAACTATTCCTGCCCATAAGCTCACTTTCCTGCGTGTGTTTCTTGAAATAAATAAGGATTTACTCTAGACCGTATTTTAGTGTTCTGACTATTGACGCTTCCATCGAGTAAAAGTATTTTCTCAACAGAGAAAAGATTTAGGGTCATTAGTTGCTCTTTGAAAGCATTATAGCAACAACTTCTAGAAATCTGGAATGGGTGCGATAATTTCCTTCTTCAATTGCCAAGCACACATTTTCTTTGAGCAGTTCAATTATGGCTTGTATATCATGATTAGCACACTCCAGGATTGCTAGGTCAGAATATCCCATGACAATTTGTTCACTTATGTTTCCAAGAAATTAACCGCTATTCCAGAATTACCAGTATGGTTTCTTGTATTTCTATTCTTGTATTAGATTTTGGGATGATTGTTTCCCGTCCATCCCAAATAAATTTGGAAAAGGAAAATCGCTGAGTCAACTTCGGGTTTAGACTAAGTATTGGTTCTTGCCGAAAAGATAAGGGCCAAAATTAGCATACTAAGATCAAGATGAGGCTAAGTTGATTGCAAAAGCAACCAAGAATAAGCCGCTCACTAATTTAATAGTATTACAGTTCCCATTTCTTCCAATATATTTCTGATAAATTTCAAATGTATCTTTATGTGGCTTTATACTTAGCAGCGTTGATAAAATTAGAAGTTTAAAAAGGGAATATCGGGAAAACACAACACGTAAACAAGAATACTAACGATGCTAAAAGAATCACATAAACTACCGAATAACTCCAATGATAAAAGTAGCCATGGCGGTAACTGGCAAAAGGTACTGAAATACGAAACTGCACGCGGTATTACGTAAACGCGTATCAAATAGGATAAGTGTGTTTGTAGACCTAGTAAAAATGGGGAGCCGCATTAATGTTTTTATAGCTGCATGAGGTTGTTGCTAAATAAGGTACTCGTTATTTTGAAAATTAACTCCGTAAATTAATTAAAGAAATGTATACATTAGACAGTGTGTATGGTGCCGGTATAAGTTTTCGTAATTATGACGTCCTAACAATTTGCTGAAGATTACTTCCATATAATCTCAACTTAAACAAAGCTCGTGTATCATCTGGGCCGCCGCTGCGTAAAAATCCGCTCGTAAGAAGCGCTTCCTTCGCTAATATTAATTAATGTTGGGCTGCATTAGCTGCACGTAAAGTCATCGTCGGACAATTTCGTCTCCGGCAATTCACTGACCTAATAGCCAAGAAACGCGGCCAACAGGCGAAATTTATAGCCAAACTTACATCATGACACGTATAATTAATTCGCCAAGTTATCGGTTACTGCACTAGTGGTAACTAACAACTACTAAACTTAACAATATAACGAACTCTTAATGTTCGTACGTCCTTCGTCCACAACAATTATACTGGTTATGCTGCGGTGTCCTAAACGAAAATAACAACCTTTCTTGCAAGTAAGTTTGCATCGTATAGGCGTAATAGAGAATCACTATTACTTGTACACAGCACTTAGTTTACTCGAAAATCAGTTTTGCTTTAGCTTTGGAGAAGTTGTATTTGCCTACTGTAATGATGACGTAGATACTTGAGTATTCCGTTGTGACACACAAGATAATTTGCCGTAAAGGTTTATATGATAATGTTGTTTGTTGCTGCGAAAGCTCGAACAAGCATTGAGTTTAGAAACAAGTTTAAAGCTTACCTAAATATTATAAACTGAAATGTAGCCAGAATTTAATGTGAAATATCTTCCTTTACTTTTATTACTTAACTAAAATTAGCAGCCACGTACGTGTAATTGGATGTCTTCACAACCTACAATTCCTATATTTTATATATATATATATAAATTTTTATTCAATTGGTTTAAAAGAAATCACAATTAATTCCAAGACATGGGTTCTATTAGTGTACTGGCTTTGCGCAGTACAATAAAGCGCTCCACCATACATAAAGGCGAACATTATCATATAGTAGAAATCGATGACAGGTTTTGTGAGGTTAGTAGAATTTATTTTTAAGACTGATACCTAAACAGTTGAAAGTATCTAGATTTTATTCACATTGCAATAGCTAAGACTACCAGCATAGGAACAATTCCTATATGCATGCTCAACCTTTGAAAAACTACGGGGGTTGTTCGATAGAAAATTATAGAAAAATAATATATTTTCCGTAGATTTTTATTTATTTTTCAACATAGTCTGCATTTAACTTTATACACTTTTCCAAATGTTTTTCCAGCCTTTTCAAGCTCTCCAAAAAAGCAAGATATCAGAAGGTCTTCAAAAGAGGCGATGACTTCCCCGTTCAACGTGAAACATCCGCCGAGTCATTTTTTCAAATTTGGAAATAAAAAGAAGTCACTGGGGCGCGAAATTCGCTAAATGCGGTGGATGTTGTACTAATTCGAACTTTAATTCTATAATCTTGGCAATCGAAACTGCGCTGGTGTGCACCTGTGTATTGTCTTGAAGGAAGAGGATCTTTTCCTTTTTCAAATGAGGCCTTTTTTTCTCGATTTCTTCGCTCAACCGGTCTAATAACGATGCATAATACTTTCCAGTTATTGTTTGTCCTTTTTTCAAGTAATCGGTGTAGATGATTCCGCGTGTATTTAAAAAATCCGAGGTCATCACCTTGCCGGCGCATTTCGTCGTCTTCTTCTGAGCCTGTTTGCCTTGAAAAACCGACTGCTTTAACTGTCCCTTTGTTTCCGGAGTATAGTAGTGTACCCTTGTTTCGTCCATAGTTACATATGGACGGGGAAACTCGTCAAAACGGCCTCAGAGTCGACCACGCGATTGTGTTTATTCTCCACTGAGAGCAAACACCGCACTTATCTTGACGAGATTTCTTTTCACAACCAATTTCTCGTGTAAACTTGAAAATATTGTACCTTGCGATATGCCTGTGGCCTCGACTACTTCGCGCACTTTGATTCGTCGATCATTCAAAACCATATCGTGGATTTCGTCAAACATTTCGAGGTAGTCACTTCGATTGGACGTCCAGAACAATGTTCATCATTTGTAGATGTACGGCCACGTTTAAGCTCGTTTACCCAATTATAAATATTTGTTAACATATGACCAGATGTGCCATGAACTTCATCCAATTCAGGTTTGATATCTTTCCGTGTTGAGCCTTTTGTATGTAAGTGTTTAATCACCGCTCAACTCACTTTTTTCCATTTTTCTACATAAACAAAAAATCTTTGCTTAAATCGACAATAAAAATGAAACCGTGTGATATATATAACTGAGACTTTGACAGCTGTCTAGTGACTAATGATCTTTAGTACAAACAAACCATTTTCGATACTACGAGTGCCATCTCTTTTTCTAAGAAATTCTTGAACAACGGTCGTATTTTTACGTAAAACTATTTCCAAAGCTCTCATATTTTGATTCGATATCTTAACGCGATTACGATCTAGACATGATAAATAAAGACACCTTTACGTTGGTCAAAAACTTAATTTGACGGAGAAAGAAAATATGTACTTATGTAAATGAGAAGCATGCTTATCTATGACAGCATATGCGAGTATTTATTTAGTTAATATTTTCATATGTCACGTAATGATTATAGATTTTGTATTAACGCATTTTAACTTGACGCGAATACGACATCAAACCATTAACAACTATTAAAATAGAAAAATATTCTGCAGAGTGATGTATGTATATGTGAAAATGTTTTGCATGGCATTCTACAATTAATAGCAGAATGCAGAAGAAGCAGTACAAAAAAAAGGAGAAGTTAAGTCAAGATGGCTACTATTTCTGGAGGAGTTTCAAAAGTTATCCGTAATAGACTCTGTGCTGAGGTTAGCAATAAAAATGAAGCAATGGTATATGATTTGTCTACAGAAGGCATTTTTTACGTCTTCAAGTACTATAAAAACAAGATAAAATTAACTCCTGGAAAGTAACATAAATTCTAAAGGATAATACAAAAACACTTAAATATTGAAATGAGTATTTACCATTTACATGCCTAGCAAAATCCCGTATGATACATGAGTGATTACTAAAATTGTGACATCAAACAGTAAGCCGACAATGCGAAGCCAATATTAACATCAAGCGCTGATCGAAGATTCACATCTACACACAGCATTTACCGATTATCGTATGTGTAAGTTACTATCATGCAAAGATAGCAATTCATGTATCATGTTACGCTGGTGATCTTTCACTCTAAAAAAAAAGGAGTCAACGGAAAATACCTACAATATTAAAATAAAAGCGTATCCACGAATCAGCACGTCACCAGAAGGATAGCCCAAAAGAAACTGTTTAGCAGCTGGAGGAATAAAAATATTGAGTTACCTTTTCACTCTTTTTTCTCTAAACATTAACTTTTCCGTCGGAGCTAGAAAGCATAAATTTACTGTCGTTAGAGAATACAACTTCTTCCCAGAAGTAAAACACTTTATGTTGGCACTCTATTCCAAACCGCAAACAAATGTGTTTCCATTACACATAACATAAACAGTTCCCTCCGCACCATTCTTCCATTTAATCCGGCAATTCCTAATATCCTCCAAGCAGATTCTGGATTTACCCCTTTGTCTAAAACACGCTTGTAGTGTTGATTTTAGAACACCCAACGTTGGGTTTTTTCTTGACTGTTTAACAATCCATTGTTCGTCATGTTTACTAAAATATCTTAATTTTTTCTACGCTTGTCTACCGCTGAAACTTCGCCATTATATCACTCGATGATGTGCTGAATCCTGAATGCATTTTTATTTAATATTTTTATTATTTTCCCCTGCATTTTTTACTTTGAATATAGAAAATTACCCAATCGCGCACTCCCGATGATAGTGAATTGCAAATTCTAGTTATGTTTATTGTTATTATTATTAGTAACTCATGCAAAAAGTGATTTTCTTACATATATATGTAGGCGTTGAATATTGGGGTGGATCATTTTCACTGTGGTGTTAAATATTTAGGTGCTGGAGTAATATCTTTTAGAATAGAAGTTATTTTTAGGAATTAATATATTTTTATTTTGTAATGCACTTCAAGACCGGAGAAATGTTTTTTTTTTTCGAAATAATTACTTTTTAGGACGTTTTTATCAATAAAATAAATTCTAAATATACTGTGTGTCTGTAAAAGTTGGCAACAAATTGGAAACTTTTTTA
>LR737391.1:7949716-8033749 GCA_902655005.2 Marronus borbonicus | reverse complement strand
TAAAAAAGTTTCCAATTTGTTGCCAACTTTTACAGACACACAGTATAACGGCAACTGAAAATTCGTCGCTAAGTATGTACATAAAATTAATTTACCTTATAAGTATCTGCTTATTTTCTTGGTCTACGTTGTCCTTTATATTAATTTCTTTTCACACAAGCGTAACAATTATACAACTTCCATCCGTCTAAGGAAAACATCTTTAAAGGTTACAACTTTTTCGGTATTTAACGAAGCGATGCCCTTTAAATTGAAAGGGAGAAAGAACGTCGAAACTTTCTATAGAGCGAACCAAAGAAATACATTTACTTAAGAGCTCTTCAGCTCAATAAATGTTTGCACAAGATTAATAACATATAAACATCGTAAAAGGATAAGGTTGAATAAAAGAGAAGCAAGTAGGAGGTTTCGCTGTAAGATGTTACTATAGAAAATAAAGGACACCTAAAATATAAATGTTATAGACTTCGAAAGTTTTCCGCAACGGAGAAGTGGTATAATGGTATGGCCTTAGTTTTCCCATTTCACCAGATAATAATAATGTTCGTGTTTGAACTTCTGAAAACGCTAAAACTTGGCCGTCCGAATTGTACACCTTTCTATATGCGAGGACTGACGTCAATGAATTTCAAGTGTTATTCTGATTTATCTTTACAGGAACCATACATAGGTAAATTTATCTATCTTCACACAAGAATGTTGATAGTAAAACATGGATAATAAAAGTAAGCTAATAATTTTTGTTATCATGTTAATAAACTTTCATATCTAGTACGTGCTCTCCAATGTATTAACATGTTTTCTAAAATGAAATATCAAACCAAAAAGTAACCACAGGTACTGTTTATTACTTTCAATGATCTACTTATAGTACTTATAGTAAATTCTGATGTGTGTTAGTGTTTCAATCTTTTACGTCCTGCGATCGCTTTTCTTAGCTTTTTGTGTTCATTTTCTTGCCTATTTCCTCCAGAATAGTTTTTGAATCACTTTTAGTAGTTTTGGCAAGTATGATCTTTGATTGATTGAATTTTGATTTCTAAATACGTTTTCTGAAGAAAATGCCCCTTATCGAAAGTACGTTTTTCTATTGGTCCACTAATTTACTGCGTGCTTTTTACAAAAAGCATTCTCAAGATCTAACTTATTAAAAAGAACTTGTCACTTTGATTGTTCCTCATACAGCCATGTTAATGAAGTCTCTTAAGAACTAAAGAACTAAGTACAGATTATCGAAATGCCAGAATTTGAATTCCAATTCGTGGACTAGACATAGACTTACTATACATTACCTAATCTACATTCATGCAATAACAATATTTATAATTAAAATCATTCTTTCAAGTAAAGTTTCTTCAAGTTCAATTTTTACTGTAGATATCTTCAACGTTACTCACGGGGGACAGTTGTTTTTATTGGCTATTTGGGAGCTATTATATAGCTATATAGTCCAAATTATTATTTTCTTCGACTGCATATCTCATCCATATTGCCGTAGTTAACACGAGCAAGTGTTCTGCACACCCCATTCTCAATTTATAAATATACAAACCATGCTTGATATAAAAAGAGAGAATGTTAAGTTTTCCTCGCATCATCGCAGGAATTTAACAAGACAGCTAATTGCATGTTTAGGTGGAGTAATGCTAATGAATGATAAATCAACAAAGGACTTTTACATTCGTCAAATATGTTCAGAAAAAATATTTATATAAAATCTCTAAAATTACTTATTTAGCGGAATACTGAGACCCAAATAAGTTGGAATAAGAAGAATTTATATAAGCTATTATATATAATATAATAATGACTTAGATGTATTTCTCTTAACTGCCTTTAAGTATTAAAGCTATTTTCTAAGTGTGATCTAGATTAATATTTCTAACAAGTTCTGAAATATTCAAAACCGCAAAGTCCGAAGCTCTCGTGCAACTTGCCCATAAATATGTAATGGAATTAAGCGTCTCTAATTACATTACATATTAATAAGTAGTTTGAACTGTAGCGTTCATCTACGCTATCGTTCAAACTACTTAGCATCTCTGATAAAACATAAGAAGCGGCTTCTGTTTTGCGAGTAATTATTGAATAGTTATGTCTTGTGCAAACTTTTAAGGATACTTAGCCAACGCTAAGGACTTTCTATTCATTGAATATTAACAAAAGCATTTAGTTTTGTACTACCTTATTCAACTAGTGCAAACATTTTCATTAAGTAATCATGGTCCTTCGAACTTTAATCGTTTCTTTTGTAATAAAGTTGCAACGTAGCAAATAAAAACATTAACATTAACATTAATTATTTTGACATCCAGGAATTACCTTTGCAAAACTGTAGCCACAAATACATCTAATATAAAATAAATAGAAGAGCGCTTGAACGTATAGGCGGTGATATGCGACACATGCGAGAATAGCATGTACCGGTTCCGGACTACGTCCTCATAATCCGCAATATTTATTGCCCGTATCCCACGAATATCTGGTTGCATCTCGCGCATAGTTCTAATATTATAACATTACGGAGACAGAAATTCATATGTGGTCCATATAAGGTAGTTGGCGAGTTTCTATGTATAGACCGAGCGCCATGTCGGTTCGATAGAAAAATCACATGCGAAATAATTAACAGTTACACAGGTATCCTGCGGTAGTTATAGATGCCGTGGCATTAACGCAGTGATTTATACGCCGCGTAAATCAGCGCTCTGCGTTAATATCCCTGGGGATAGATGATAGTTTGTTTTCTTGGTTTGCTGGATTACTAAGCATTCGTGTTAAGAGCGGTCAAGATCATTAGGACTTATGAAATTTAATCTGGAAACGAGTAGAAGTTCACTTGAAAGCAATCAATATTAAAAAAAAACCAATAGTAGTTACAAAGTAAGCTAGAAAGAATCCAAGAATCTTAAGAAGGAAAGCGAAAAAGGAGAACCTAGAGAAAAACTACAATCAACAGACGGAGCTGTAGGCGTACAATACCTTCTATAATCATAGTTACCACAAATAAGCCGGATATTCTCCGAATAAATAAATATCGAAGTAAATTCTATAATCATCTGTTAGAAGATTTTGAAATTCCATGTATTTTTTATATTTCACTTGTAATGTTATTCTGCAATAAATTGGTCTTATGTAACTTGCGTCCAGTAAACAATTATTTGCAGATATACGCACGTGTCCTACAGTAGCACTGGAACTCCTGCTGTGATTAACACCGCTTCACATCCATATTACAAACAGGCTCAGAATGAAGGACTGCAGCCTGGGGATCCTAAAGGTCATCTCAGAATCCTTGAAGATCCCAACATAAATTATCTGATGCACATTGCGAAGGACATGATTCCTATGCAATACAATGTTGATGTACCTTATAAGGTGATCATTGAAAGCCATACTAAGTGGGCATCCGGACAGTCTCAAAGCAGAAAAGGTACCCTGACATGATACCCGGACGGCTCAAGAATAGAAGGTGTTGGAACAGGTATAGGCATTAGTAGGCCTAACTACCACGTTACTTTGCGGTGGATCAGGGATCGAAGGTAATGAAAGGCAGACAAGCTGGTTAGAGAAGCAGTGAACATGCCTTCATCGGTTCTAACCCCTTCTGTGGCATATAAGATAGCAACAATAGTACTATCGCTCAGCAAAGAGGACCTGAGATTACTGGAAGAATTTCTGACAGGTTATGCAGCTCTAAAACATTACCTTTTCAATTTAGGAAAAGCTGAAGATCAAATCTGTGATACTGATAATACTAAGAAATTATTTGACCTTCATAAATAAATGGTTTAAGCGTTTCAAGAATGGATTAAACATATTACGCTACAGAAGTACAGGAAGCAAGTACCTACGTTAAAGTGCGTTGTGCTTTATTTGTTGCGTTTATTTTAATTTGTTAGAATGGGTTGCCATGGCAAATATTTCAGATGCTATTCACTTACGTATGTATATTTTACGGATGGATAACGAAGGTCGATATTAACGTTTTTTATAACTTATCCATCCGTTCTCATCTATCAGTTGGGAAAGCTTACATATACGCTTAACAAACGAGCTAGTTACGCAAAGCCTCTCGGTAATAAACAACTTATCAAGACGCGAGATGTAACATGACGCGACGCGCGCTCCAATCTTTTATAATTAAGTCCGCGTCTTAGTTTCGTACTTGCTTACTCGTTGGCTGTACACTGCATGTGCTTATCCATCCGGCGTGCTAAATTAATAATGTTCCTAATTAAACAGTGTGCTAATAACATTTTGCTGATTAATCATTAATTTGATGGACATGATTAATCAGATTGTTTGTTCGACGTATTTATATGCTTCTCTGCTTTCGCGTTACTGACTTTCTCACACCCGTGTATTGATGAAGACGTAGTAAACAAATAGGTGATATTAAATGTAATATTCTGTGGGATTTCAAGCAGATAAGAAAAAGAAATAATTTGAATCCAAAAAATCAAAGTGACCAATTAATAGAGACTAGCTTCTATCTTATGGACGACAATTAGGATTCAGCGTTTCACCTAGGTTGATATAGTGGGGCAAAGCTCTCAGCAGCGCGCTGATTTACATGCCCGTAGATACTGTATATGCAGTTATATATATTTTGATGATACGAACTTAATGGCAATTCTAAATTGTCCGGTGTGATCGATATAGTTGCATCATACATATAGGAATTAAAAAGACAGTTGGATGATAAAAATACGCAAATTGGGGAATTAAAGCACAACATGATTCATTCGACTGTAAACAAAAGGACATAAAACCGACAACGAGAAGCAACTAAAGGGATCAGAAATCTGCGAAGAAAATAGCTGATGTACCCAAAATACATCCGACAATTGGTATGAATATAAACTGAAAGTTGGAACAGCATATGGAGTAAATGGAGGAACACTTTGTAGACAAGCTTTGCTCCATTTGCAATAAGAAATTAAAACTAATAGTAGCAATGATGGTGGAGCAAAGAAGTATATCGTAGAGTATATTACTACGGATAATATGCATATATTTGTAGGACTAACAAAGTCTACAACAAAGGTTAAAGAAATAAACAATCGCGTAAGAGTCGTTCGCAATCAATGGGATAGGTAACCAAACGCGCAAGCAGGTAAAGAAAGTAGCGCGAAAATAAGTATAGCTGGGAACAACTAAGAGAGTACAATGCATGGAGAAAGAGAAGAATGCTGGAAACGGAAATAAAATAAACGGTACGCAAGAGGACCATGATATAGCATTTAGGAGAAACTTATACCTGGTTTTATGCTGGAAAATATAAATCTGAATTTAAAATATTGAAATGACTAAACAGATGTGTAGGTTCGAGGAAGACGATTATAGAATCCAGACTTTTGAACGTAAAACAAAATTCGCAAATCAGGATTACAGGTACTTTAAAATTGGTGCAGACAAAAACTTAAAAAGTGAAGTTTACAAACCTGGGCATTGGTCAAAGAATGTCATAATAAGCCGTTATCCTTTTTCTTCGTGGACTCAGAGGACTCAAGCATAGTATACAATATGATCACCAAAGCAATGGACAACCGAAATACAACGTGAACCAACAAGACCCTCAATATTAACGTACAGTCATTGAAAAATAAGATGAACTTACTTTCTATTTATACTTGATTAATATAGATGTTGCTTGAATAACCGAGCAAAGAAGGTAACAGTGCTTTAAGTGTGGACGGATATATTGCAGGGGGTATAACTGAAAAGGAACAAAATATGGAGGACTAATTATACTTGCAAGGAATAGGTACAAAACTATCTACTTAAGAGAATGTGAGAAATTAACAATGGACAGACAATCTGAGGTAACGTTTATTAAACAGCCAAATACTGTAATTATATCCACATACAGACTACGAAACAGTAATATAAGTACCTTCACAGATAAAACATATTAAATACTAATCTTCTTGTTCGCGAACTTTCCAAGTGCGGAAATAATCACAACTGGAGATTGTAACATAAATTTTTTGGAGTTAAGCAACGAAACAGATCAGATGTTGCCCTTTAATTCGAAACCGATTTTCTGCGAACCATCGCCAAAAATCCAACCACATTTATCGGACCATTTCGGTCAAATGCTTTATAGTAGTAAGTGCCGCCTGAAACCCGACAACAGAAATTATATTAAACTAAAAATTATAAATAAAAACCACATTTGCACCTTTATTCGAGTTCTTAAAAAATTCAAAAAAATGATAGCACTAACTAGTTGTGTACATGAAGCAAACAAGACCAGTGCCGTATAGGATATTGTAAAAACGATTAAGGAAACAAACCGCAGAAACAACGAAAACGATTTGTTGACGAAAGAGGTCTACAATAATTACAACTTGATATAGATGGTCTTGTTTAGGTGTGCAGTGCACACGCTGTGGGTGTGGGCCAATTGTACATCTAACAAATATGCCATATTTGGGGACATATCCAGCAGAATTAAAAAAAGTAAAGATAATATCTATATTAAAGTGGAAGGGGCTATCTGAAGTAGATTGGTTAAGTTCTTTGAGGACGAGTGACTCACAACATGGCTCTAAACAGAGGAGGTCAACAACAACGTCTATGGTGGAACTTGTTGATGTGGTGGCTAATACCTAAGATGAGGGAGATCACGTAGACAAAAGGCATTCGACTGCGTGGACCATCAAATTCTATTGGATAAACTATATTATTACACAGGACAGAGAACAGCAAGTGTTATAAAGAGGAAATATCGGGAGCAAAGATTGTCAACAGAAGGGTACCACAGAGATACAAATTGGGACCGATTCTGTTTATAGTGTACATACATGACTTGCCATCGAATGTCAGCTCCTTCAATAACGTTTGCAGATGATACATCCCTACTACTGCGACGACATTTATCGGGCACTGCGGCGAAAGTCATGGGTGATGCTACGTAGTGGATTGGAGCCAATAAATTGAAGTTAAACATAGAGAAATACGGCAGTACAGTTTTCTACCGGTATGAATGGTGGCGAGTCAGTGAAGTTTTTGGTCATCTGCTTAAATGGTGGTGTATACTACAAAGAGCAAGTACATACCATTCGGTCGCAGTTGGCAAGATCAGTATACGCCATTCGCAGAATTAGAGTAGTGGCAAGTTAAGAGGCTGCTCCATAAACTTTCAGTCGAGAGCAACATAGGGCACTCTTCTGTGGGGAGACTCCAATGCGGCGAAGACCGTATTTCTGAACAAGTAGTTCGCGCGACAATAGGTAACAGTTCGAGAACAACATATACTTACAAAAAATACAAAACAAAAACCAATACGCAATCCCTTACCATCGACTCAACAGAGCAAGGATGAGTAAGAATTATACATCAAAACTGTATAATTATCTTCCAGATCATGTGAAGAATATGAATGTGGTACGTTTTAGAAGAGCCACGGTGAAGCTTTTACCCGTTTTGCGACATCTAACAGGAAGTGGTCTTCTGTTTGCCATTTCTATTTTTTTTTTTATCTCAAATTTCATCTTTTTTAATGTTTGTCTTTTGTATATTGATATTTGTATTATACACTGAATCTGATTTATTATATGATTTAACTTCATATAATATTGCATTCATTCTTTCACTATTTTGATTTAGACATGTGGGTATACATAATCATCTGGTTTAATCTTTGATTACAGTATGTTTGTATGGTAGCATTTCTCTCACCTCTACTATTATTTTAATGGATTTTTTCCGCTTGGGAGTATTTAAGTAAAACCGTGGCGGTGCCTTATTATTCTGAACTCAGCTTATTCACTGGTAGCTCTACTATCTCTTTCTTCCACTTCCCATTCTATGCTGAACTTCTTGAACGCCCAAAATAACATCTCTATTTGATGTCTTATATAAGTAAATCTAATCGTACATGAAACTATTTGGTCTTCTATTAATTTAGAACATTGCAATCGAAAATATCGAATCTTTGAAAGATTAATTCCACTCAAGGAAAAAATACGCATTTCATAATCTCCAGAAAGTTTGTGAATTAAAAGCAAGAAAAGTTATTTTATGATCTCGTTTTATCTTTGAATCTAGTGCATACGCACAGTTTAATGGTATCTCGTTTAACAAGACCGGTAATGACACCTTTACTCTCTGCCATCTCAGCATAGAGTAGATCCCACACATAAAACCGCTCGTTTCGCTGCATTTTCTCACAGCATAATACCAAGGCTTGTAAAAGGCCATATCGTACGACATTAATACAACGGATCGAGCAACTTCAGGAACGTTAAAAACCCGATAATTAATAATTTCAAGCCGTGCACGGAACAGTTAAAGCGATCCATTTCCAAGTACTCAAAGACGTCGCCGTCGACACAAGACAGGTTGCCCGTGGCCGGGAGAGGTTCAAAGGTTATTGAATGTGTGTCACTCTATAGGTCATCGGAGCCCCAACGACATAACGGCGGTCGCTCGGACCTGTAAGATCGGCTCTGTGAAGTGTTGGCGCAGACCGAAACCAGCAACACTTTCCGCGAGTATGTTGTATGTACAATCGACGCAAACCGAGAAAAAAGAAGCAACTACGAGTTTATTCAGCAGGATACTTTACAGGAAATCGTGAGAGCATGCTTTCTTTACCTTCTCGGTTTTAATTCGACCCGCTTCTCGAAGTAGGTTTTCGGCATTTTTTGGTGTTTACGTGTTGGATACGTACTTCGTAACCCTTTCCGTTTTTTGATACATGATAATCGTGTTAGAAAGTTTCTCATTGCAAATCTGGGAAGATGTGTCACTTTGTTAATAGTTTCAGAATCCCATGTATAGACATATTTTTAGATCATGAGATTAATGTGCATATACCTCTCATTTTTATATACAAACACCAAGCGTGTTGTAGAAATATTTCTACCTACATTATTCAGTAAAACTAATTGTGAAGTGCAATACCAGTTACACACAAAATGGAAAATGGTCACATAGACTAATGATTATAGCAACGAATTGTATAAAACTACACGTAGGAGTGTGTATTGTTTATGTTGCTAACTATTTGTATTAAAGTACTACGTAATTACTAGCGAACATTGACAAGGCTCGCAGACACATGCATGTTCATGACACAACTGTATGTACTAAAATGCATTGATTTCTCCAGAATTGTATGTATGCTGCTCTGTTTTGTTACTCCCCAGATAATCTGCATAGAAAATTGTATAAATGTCAACCATTATCTTATGATCCACCGGTGGGGAGCTCGTCGAAAACTTAGCTAATTGCAATATCAAAAGTCCAACAATCCAGAAATTTAGATATATAAATGAGAAATTTTAAAATAGATTATATTACTATCTCCACAACTGAATATTTAAATCAAATAATTTTGGGATATATCGTAAGAGAGCGTACTTCCCCTAGCGGCATAGTTAGGCATACAGTAATGCATTTTAGTCCCGCAAATTTTCCGAGTGGATCCAATACAATCCTAATTTGTATGTTTGGAAACAGCTAACTGCACTCTGCCCTTACCCTGAGGGAGTGATGGTAATAAAGTCACACAACAGTTTACATGCACTACTTACACACTAACGGCTCCTGAAGTTATGTCAAGCTTAATAGCTTATGTACTCCGTTGAGTCGTTACCTAACCCAAAAAAGTCTCTATGCGTATCCTTCATAGTGTCGTATCATACATTATTTCAAATGCAATGTACGATGCTTCTAAAATTGTTGTTAAGGTTGATATATAGATGCGAAATACCAGCATAAAAAAATATCACCAAACATATGTATATTGTAATATTATAAAAATGAACTATATAGAAAATATACAACAAAATAATGGCGCTCATAACAATTAAATTGGTAAAAAATAAAAGGAAAGAAAATAAAAGCTATCTTAAAAATTTAACGTTAACCTCGCGCTTTCTGACAAAGCACCACTCAAGAAAAACCCAAAAGAACGCGTCCTTTTGAATAGTCAAACCTAGATTAAACCCGTACTTATATAGAACATATCAGAAACCTAGAAACCTAGAAACAATAACTAAAAACATAATGCTAAAATGGCTTCCTCACGCAGAGAGAAAACACTACCCACCTACATGTTTCTGCCTACCCGGCGTCATTGTTAATAATTTTGAACACTATAATACTTGAACTTGCTTGGAAAATTAATCACTTAGCCAAATGCGTATTCTCTCAAAGGCGACTCAAACTAAAGGGACGCCCCATCACTTCGCTGCTTTGTTCCCAATAGCATTTGTCAAAATCACCGCACATTTCAAATAGATAATGTTCAATCAACTAAAATTTCTTGTTTCTAAAAATATCATGTTACAAGCTGCAATATGTCATGGAAGTTCACAATCTAATGCCTAACTATTTAACATTAGGGGGTATCGCCAACTGCTCAATGTGGACATTTACTACTGGAACTTGCGAATTTATTGTAAATACAAAATAGGAATTCATTTAGTAAATGTTTGTAGGAAAATGTTATATTAGAAAAGAACATCTATAACGTGAAAAAATAGACCGAGGACGAGTACTATTGTCGTTCCTTGGCAATTTATGGTTGGCTGAAGATAACCTCGCATAATAAAACGACGGAAATTGGGAGAGGCGGTGAAAAATAAGTCGTTGAAAAATTGGAAACGGATCAGAAACAGGATTGCTCATATGGGTGAACGTTACTTCACATGGCGCTAATGACAATGATCTTCAACCTTTCTTAAAAGAACTTAATCATTGATATAGTAAGAAATTCCAAGCTCGAGTTTAAAATACTAAGATTAGCTTTTATTATACATCAAATTGTTTATGAAAAAAAAAAAACTCAAGAATTCCATATAGTGGGCTCCTAAGTTCTGCAATCTGCCATATACACATACCACATTTCGCCTTCTTTTGATACGGCTTGATAACCCTTAGATGGTTAAACGAGGAGTTTCTGGACATGGTTTCCGTCTTTCGTCTTATCGTATCATGTGGCGATATAGGATTTACTTCCAACTCTTAGTATTTCAATACAAAATTAATTTAATGGAGAAGTAATAAAAAGGGTCATTGCCTTACAAACTGTGTTTAATATCGGATAAATTATTCAAAATTAAAGTTGTTTCAAACGATCCTAGCGTAAATATAAGATATTTACGTTATGTAATTTGATATGTGTTTCAGATGTAGTAACTTCTGGCGATACCTGCGATTTAATAGAACACAACACGGAAAATAGTCCAGCAATTCTAACGACTACTGTGTTCGGTTTGCTCAGTTATGTCTTGGGATATATTATGTATTGGTATCTTTTAATTAGTTTTAATCAAGTTCATTAGTAAATTAAACATATCGACTTCACGGACATGTTACTACGATTATTACATTGACTAATGATACTAGCTCGGAGAAACAGAAAACTCCAGTGAAAGCTCTCTGCTTGTGTAAAAGAATCGCAAATGTTTGTTTTTATAGTACGCCGTTAATTTGTCGCATTCCGCTGTAATTGTCCTTGATTTTACTTTCAACATGTTTTCTTGTAAATAGGCAACAACCATTTGCTGGAAGAATAATTAGATGCCAGACTATACGCACATGTGTTTGCTTTAAACTGCGAAACAAGATTGTGAATGGTATCGGTGCCTTCATGTATAACGGTTTCCTTCTTTGCTTTTCCTGTTTGGCCTGCAGGACGGTTGTCAGAACGCGCCATATATGGTGATATACATATATTTAAAGATTTTATTATCGCTCTTAATGCTTTGAGCAGTGTCCTTATCTCTTCCCTTTTGTACAAGGATGTTACTGTTATTTCCGCAAATGTAGAAATAGTAAAAGATCCAGATGAGTGTTTAGAAAAAAGATTTGTTAAATGTTCTGCAAAAAAGTGCATGAATAAATAAATATGAAGGTAGGTATATTCTTGTATGAAAAAGTGTCTTAGTTAATTAATATTTTGAAGCGCACGCCAAATAAGAATAAATTAAAGACTGAAAATAATTTATTATTCCTCAGCGAAAAAGCAGTTCTTTACAGAAACGTCCCACATTTCTCCGGTCACGAATTTCTTTGAATTATAACGTCTTTTATTAGGTAATAAGTTACGTGCATTATACATACCCGTATTGTTTTCCACGCTGCTGCTGTAAAAGTTGCGAAATTAAAAAAAAACTATGATTATGTTTATTAGGCGGAACGCCTTCGAAATTAAAATGGGAATTGTTTGTCTTACTGTAATCTCTTCATGGTGCCGTTCTTGACAGTTACTACACGAATATTTGAATTATTTTTTTGGGAAACAAAAACTTCCGGTGAAGTCGAACTCGTACAATGGTATCTTCGCAAGTGTACTTCTCACTCGTTTTAGACGAACTAAGATAAATATTTGGATAAGATGTCGGAGAATTGAATAATTAATGCAAAAGTATGCGCCGCTACGTATTTTTGTGACGCCTCTATAACAGTTAGAACGTGAGTGTTCTAATTTTACGGAATTCTATTTGTATTCTAATTGTACGGAAGAATATATTTGGATATCGATACAAAAATATCTAAGCTAAAAGGATCCTATCTCAACATGGTCTCAAAAATAATTGATACCGCTATTTTACGTTGCTAAGTCAGGGAGCAGCAACTCCAAAGCATTCTTAGACAGATATGATTCCCTATTACAGTATGGCAGCTATGAATTTTAGAAAAAACAACTAAAATAACAAATATCTAAAAATTGGATGTTTTCCCAGAGCTTGTATGCAAATAACTTGGTTTGACTGATTTACTCCAGCCAGGATTCTTCAATTATTTTGTGTGTATTTTTCATCATTTATACGCTTTCCTCATTCTCCATTTATCAAATATATTGCAGCGTAACTGCTGCGTATTGCTACTTTGTACTAGTGTTATAATTTAGAACATCGAGTTTAGCTGTTATTAGCGCCACGCATAGCGAGCTCAGTATGTCCACTTGTTCAACGTCAACATCCTTCTGGATGCAATGAGTTCAGTAGTTCCACTACGATCTTGATACCGAAGGAGTTATAAGATTATATTAAGTCCAGTCAACAACAGTAGCGGTGGAACGGATAAATAACCTCTTTCCTGTTCAATTGCCTCACATACTAAAGCTTATCCGATTTCATCTAATCTTTTCCTACGACAACCTCTGGAATAATTTTAGCCGTATCTCAGTTGTAATCTCGTAAGTTAAGTATCGTTCTTTAATAATCGTCTTGTCTGTTAGTAAAATTAAAATAATTAGCTGTGTTTAAACAATCGCTACCGCGATTAAATAATGGAGTCAACAAATCTCTGACTTTAAGTCCAATAATTACCCAGGCAGTACCTGTTTGGCTGTGTTCCCATTTTCCAGGTGCCTGAATTGTACTGTTAAATCGAAGTAATAGTTAAGTGTGGTGGTTTCAATAAGTTGCAAAGGCTAATACTCTTTCCCCTGATACACAGCCATTAAATCAGTTTTAGTTGAATATCGGTACATCAGTACCCTAAGCTCCTGAAAACCAATAACTGAGAGGGAAACCTTCCTCTTAGGGCAACATTGCGCAAAAACAAGAGAAAGTGTTTGGTGCTGATATTTAAGAGTGTTAACTAGAAGTAAAGTCGAAAAGTGAGCAGAATGTGCAACCTAGAAGCCAATCAATTTATAAACTATTCAGCAAATGTTGCTATACAATTACGCAACGAAAACGCTCGAAGGGTTGGAAGGGTGATATCAGAGGTCATCACAGATAATGAGTTGGAAAGGTGACTAACAGAAGAGAGTATCTACAATAGCTACTAAAACTATAATTTGTTGCTAAATTCTGATGATCAATCTGGAATGGTCTTCATTTGATTTTTATAGTTCAAGTGATTATCAGTAGCATCAACGTGCTTAGAAAGCCAACAATGAACACCTTACTATTACAACTAAAGTATACCGTTAATCATTTTACATGGCATCAATCTACGAAGAATCTACATCTAAACTTTCCAAAGTTCTGGGAATTGCAGTCTAATTGAATTACCCAGCACTTACATTAGGCAATGCTAGCGGTGATAGGCAAGTCCTGACGTGTTTATTCAGCTATCCAGTGCAATATGGTTCAGTCTAACTCAGGTGTTCCACTGATACAAACGCGTATTCGTAGCACAAAACAGTAGTTTTTATAACCATGGAAGAGGCGGTTAAGTCTCAAAGAGCAATAACTTTCTTTTTGTTGAAAGAGGATGTGAAAACTTCAGAAATTATTCAACGTCTGCAAGGAGTGTTTAGTGAGTCTGCAGAATCTAAAAGTAGTCTATATCGGTGGGTCGATCGTTTTAGGACTGATAGAGCATCGATCCACGCAATGGTCGCCCGAATACGTCGGTAAACGAAAGAAACATTACTGCCGTGGAGGACCTACTGAAAGAGAACAGACTATTCGTCAAATTAGTGCACGCCTAGAAATAGGTACACGACAAGTTTATGACATCTTACGTGATTGTTGGGGCGTAAGCTAGGTTTGAGTCCGCTGGGTGCCATGACTGTTGGGACTAGAATAGAAACTCAATAGGTGTAACACTTGTCGTCAGCTTCAAGAGCTCACTCCTTATTTCAATCCTGAGACCAAAAGTCAATTCAAAAAATAGCGTAAAGCTGAAGACAGACCTCCACTTAAAGCGTGTGCAGTTCCGTCCGTTGGAAAGGTAGTGCTTAGTGTATTCTGGGCTTGCGAAGGGATTATTTTTATGGATTATCTGCCGAAAGGTACTACAATTAACGCAGAATATTATTTGAGTTTATTATCTGAACCACTGCGGCAGACACTTGTCAGAAAACGGAAGTGCCTGGAAAGTTGCACAAGCGTCCGTTATTACAACAGGATAATGCAAGACCCCATACCGCAAGAAAGACAAAGGATGTTTTGGATGATTTATGATGAGAATTGCTTCCGCATCCACCTTACTCACCAGATCTCACACCCAGTGATTTTCACCTGTTCCCGGTTTAAAAAAAACCTTTACGGGTTGTCCGATTTGAGTGTTTAATTGACGTAAAATAAGTGGACTGCCGAGACACCGAAAAAGGTCTTTGAAGACGGCTTGAGATAAATGTGTACAGTTAAATGGAGATTATGCAGAAGAACTAGTGCTGCTATTACGATTACGATTAATACACGGACACAGGACGAACGTTGTTTTATCAAATAGCAGGCCGCGCCATCGTCGAAAGCTAATTTACAAGTGAACATAATTCATTAGGCAAATCCACTTACGCTAGAGATATTAGTTTGTATTAGATCACGCTTAATATGATGTCCTGTACTCTAAGGCAGACTTGCGCGAACATACCACAAATACGAAATCACTTAAATATGTAAATGGAACTGCGGCGAAGTCAGTATTGGTTAATTAGAATACGTATACGTGTATATATAGAAGTTACAGGTTACTTGGCAAATAAGAATATATTCCAAGGTAAATGAAGGAATGCATATCAAATGGACAAAAAAATCGCAGTGCGGAATTTCGAAAATGTTGTGATAAAATAATTTCATTTTCTCTAAATTAATACAAATTTTACACTGACGCTTCTTTGAAACACAACTATTTTGGTAGCCATGAAAGTTAAGTAAATAATAATTTTTGAGAAACTGGTGAATTTGAATTTAGATAATTTTCAATCATTTTCTGAATTTGGTTAAAAAAATCAGCTTTAGAGGAAGTACTTTGACTCAGAGATACAAAATGAGGTCACGTGATACCTATTAGTAGAATACGAAGGTATGGCATCGATCCATAGTTTCCTGTTGGTTATATTTTCCTGATGCTTTTTGTTCTCCAAATCTTGTAATGTTTTTGCGCAATTTACCCTTCTTCCTTATTTCTTCAATTGCTCCTCTCTTAATTCTATTGTTCTGTAGATGATCTTTCCGTGTGTCTAGCTACTGCAATATTTTTCGATAACAATTTCTGCGATACTTCTAGGTTAAAAAGACGTAATTTTCTATTGTCCCTTCAAATGCAGTATTACTGACATTCTGGTGAACCCACGCTTCATACCCAGTTGATCGAATTAGTTCTGATACATACAGGGTACTTGACAACAATCGTCAGTTAAAAGTATATGGGGAAGTGGATAAAATAGAAATTTGAAAATTTACATACATAGGTTATCCTTAAAAGCTACTCAACGAAGATATTTTCAACTGTCGCTGTCTCTTTCTTATACCGGAAATAGCCTTTAACTACTCTATTTTAAATACAACCGGAGCTGTGATATTTTTATTTGTAAGATTGAATTTTATTTAAATTTAATTCGCAATAAAATTCGCAAGTTTGCTCAGTACTTTCTTTCTAATTTATACTTAACCGAATTTTCCGATGTTCATTTACCGCGTATAGATCGATTACTACATTTTGTTTAATTTCATTATTAAGAGATCTTCTGTAATTTTATATACTGAACATGTCCTTGTACATAGAATTGCCTCCGAGCTTGATTTTTTTGTGACGTAATTTTACGAATTACCCTAAATAACATATGACGAAAATATTATTTCCTGAAATCATATTAAGTACTGGTGTCAATTTTATCGAAGATAATAAAGATAAGATGAATAAAACTATTTTATTCGTAAATTTGCTAAGATTAATTTTCCATAATTTTTAAAAACCTAAAATTCACCAGAACCAACTCACGGGTTTCCGCGCAAGACACGTTACAAGTATTCGTGTGATTGAGATCATTATTACCCCCTTTACTCAATACGAGTCGCTCATACAGAGTCACAACTGATTATTTTACTTATTGTTTGCTTGGTGGTTTGATACGTGGCGATCTTATGTTTTTAGATCATTTTTATCACAATTTCATGAAACATAAAAAAGCCATCTTGGGCGAAAAATTTACTCTATTTCAAAGATCTTCGCTAAATAATTCTTGAGATACTTTTCCGGATTTTTTGGCCACTCTGCGCGTGTCTCCCTTAAAGAGAGAATTTAATTACGAATAAAACATACTCAGCTTAATATTAATAAACACTAAATATCTATAAAGTTAAAAAATTTTTATGTGTATTTACGAACGTCTTTTCTGTCACTTGAACCGACCGGCACCAATAACGTCTTGTCGAATACTCTTAACCGAACCCTACTCCGTTGCTGTTTTGCAACGGAGTAATGTGCTCTTTGCAGATGAGTCTAGGTTTTGTCTACAAGCACTCGATAAACGTGAGCGAGCTTACAGACAGCAAAATGAGAAGTATTTGGTCATATACCTTATACTGTATCCGAGCTTGTCTTATACCGAGAAAGTTCTGTTGTAGTATTGTTATAAACCTTTGTTTGTGGAAAACGGAGTTCTAAATGCCAACCGCTATATTTCGTTTGCTCCATTTATTGAAAGTGGAAGAAGAGAGGGGAATTCGTATTAATGCACGACAATACAAGACCACAAGTTGCAAATATCTGGACAAGGTTGTAGTCTTGGCCTGCATATACCCTGGATTTCAATCTCATTAGGGGCACTCGATGTCATCCTATCCTGCCAAATGCCATGCAAGATCCACGTATTCCTCTGAAAGGATATGCAACAATTCCGAAAAAAATAATTTTTAATTTAATCAACATTCTCCATGCATAATTGCCTAGCTTGGTTGCTTTCTTAGTCGTTATTAATTGTTGTATTGCCGTTAATCTGTTCATATTGCAAATTCGCATTTTCGCAAGACACTCAATTTATTCGTTTATGTTATGAAATTTTTTGCGTTGATTTTTGTCGGTTTTCAATGTCCCAGAGCAAGAATTGTATGCAACTATAAGGTATAAATTTGTAAAATCAAGACATTCTGATAACAGACGGTGCACCCGTATATTTTATATTTTCGTTGGTTGCTGTAAAGTTTGAAAACAATAGCGGTTACGATTCTGTGTTCAGAACATCATTTTATTTCCGAGTTGAAATACGTGGCAGTTGTATATACCCAGTAATACATGTAGTGCATTCTTTGTGCTCCAAGCTATTATTCCGTATTGTATTGGATCGTAATGTATTGTACAGATGTTTAGTGAACTGCATTCACATATTCCTGTACAACGACCATTGAAATAAAATATGCGTTTTCATTATTACATTACACTTTCTTTTGTTTTACTCTTATTAGCTGTATCGCAATAACAACGCCAGCTACTCGATAGTTTTCGCACGTCATTCAGAGTGCAATCCTCGGTAATTGAATTTGCTGTGAGTTTTTTTTTTACCATCCGTGTTTAGTGTACTTTCGATTGCAATAACTCTGATTATACAATTACAATAATCATGTTAAATGAAAAAAAAATAAAGTGAAACGCTACAACTGTATTCCTTATAGCAACAAAGTATACATACAGGAAACCGCACCTGCTAGGCAATTTGGTTTCAAGGATGGCATAGGAAATTATTATACCTAAATGGCTATCAACGTGTATCCGCAACCAGTCTTTATAACTGGTCAAAAGGGGAAGTCCCACGCACAAAAGTATATACGATTTAAACGTGTCCTGCTGAGAAACTGGTGTCATTTGATGCTGATAGCGTGGCATTTCTATGATATTTGTTCCCCCAGTCGCCTCTAAACCTTCTTGACATAAACAGCACACTTGATCGTCATCTTTTTCTAAGTTGCATAATAAATACTTTGGAGTTGCGTATCTTGTCAATAATGCTGCTATTAATCTGAGATTCTCTTTGCTGTGAAACAGCATTAAATTTGCTACACTTGAGTTTTGGTAATATTGATATACGAAAGATACTAATACAGTAAGCACGGCATGAACATGGCATGGAAGCGTTAAGCAGAGTGGGGACTTATTAGGTAAATTAGTAGTGGACAGTAAGAAAAGGACAATAGATATTGCCCCCGCAGGAATTTCAGCTGAAAAGAGATTAAAGTAGCTAGTAGAATAATTTTGTTAAATCTTTAAATTATTTTTCTTAATTTTTATCTTGTCACTTACCTTTCGATACCCTTGTTCGCGGCTCTTGAGCAATAGTGCATATAACTTATCGAAATCGTTTTACCTCCATACGACATGGACAAGAAACAATACGTCACACGAATTTTAAATATATAAAGCAGTGCAGAATTTCGTACGCGTTGCAATACGGACCGTTAAAGTTGCCCGGGATTGAACCACTTCGCAGACGGTTCGGGCTGTCTCCTCTCACCTCACAGTCGGCTAGGGCTATAATTGGTGCGGATCCCAAGACCTCGCATGAGAACACATTACTTTTACCATCTCGTATATACATGTTCTTCGCAACAATCTTGTTTTCTTTTGGCTCGAACTTTGCTCTACTATCTCATAAATAAATCTGCATTATTATAGTAACTTAACTGTTTCATTTCAAGAATGAGCGCTGTGTACACTATCACCGCATTTCAGTATTATATAATAATACCCGTAGCACCTTCTACTAGCGATAGGCGCCATTTTGCTAAAGTTACTAATATAGAAGTTTTGTTGTTATTGAGAACAAGCATACTTTATAGAAAATAAAGAAAGCAACTATTGATTTTATTTACAAATACAGATTAAGTTTATTAAGAAAATAATAAATAAGATAACGTTTCGTTTCTACAAAACTTGGTCATTAAACAGATGCAATATCGGGTCCAGAAAGGAAGAAACGGGTTGTAAGTAGATTTTAATTGATGTTTTAGTTAAATACTTTACTTTCATCTTCCCTACTTTCCTACTGTCAAGGCAATTGGCGCCATACCCATTAAAACAAAGCAAATAGAATATAGTACCATCTTTTATTAATCATTAATCATTAATTAGTTCTTCCAAGTAACTGAAAATTTGCCTAAGGTGCCTATAAATGACAAACACTGCATTATAAAACAAAAATGATGTTTAAAGGCTACTGCAATCAGGAACATGACAATTTTAATTTTATGACGCAAATATTAATAATAATAACCTAATAGAGAAGGGAACTATACTTAGAACAGACGTGCTGGTTCTACACGTCAACAAAAGATGATAGAAACGACAATAGAGAGAATTGCAGCTGATCGCGAAATAAGACACTTTCTTTTATAGAACACCATCAAAGTGAGGGTTTTATTTTATGGTCGATTGCAATCCTCCATTGTCCTCTCCATCTCTTTTCCGGAAAGTCATTCCATGATTATATAATGCATTGGATTTGATTAACATGCATTACGTTGGTAATGCTCTATAATCAACTGTACACAACAGGAAAATATTTTGCAATGTTATTAAGACTGTAATAAACATTTATGTTGCATTTAGCTGTTAAGCCAAATTTATAAAATTACTCTGAATAAATGTTGATTACCATAAAAAAATCTGTTAAATTTTAACGAGAGCGCTTAGCTATGTAGGCACTTCCTAAGTACTTTTGTAATGCGTATTATAAAAATTATACTTAATGTGCTCCTTTGCATAACAAATCCATTTTACCGTATATGACTACTTTTTGTACTAAAATACTAACCATTAAGAGTAATTGCCAATATTCCACACTTAATCCGAATATAGCGGTTTATTGCGGTTAATTCGATAAACGCCCGTTAAAAATGAAGAGGCTGCTAATAATTGTACGGGTCAGACGCTAGTTACGCTGTGCGCAAGCACAAGCAAATTATGGTGGTGTGTAATCACGTAATCTTATTGACTTCACATATCTAGTACATCGTATGTATGTCATATATGGTCATGCATGACCATTGGCAAAATAAATCTGATGTATGTAAAGATGTTGGTTCTGTTGGAATTAGAATAAAGACACTGTTCAAAATCAAAAATTATATTTAAAAATTAACAATTCCTTGTTTCTTTTGGAAGTTATATACAACTAATTGGTAAAATTAATCTGATTTCTGTAAAGATGTTGGTTTTTATTCCATGAAGAAGTTATTGTATATTATTTGTTTAGGGCAATAACGTACATTTTATGTTGCTAACAAACATCGCAAACCTAGTTTAAATGAATAATGTAGAGTAGAAGATATTGTTGTTTAAGTGAAACTGTGCAAATTTTTCAGGAAAAATTTAATATACCAAGGGTGACACATCCTACGCATATGATGTTGTATATCGTTGAACTTGTCTTTGAAAGGTATATCTTACTATGTGAAATAAGAAAGTTAATAACTGTTTCCGGTTTAACCTAGACTGCCATGAAGTTGAAAATATTTTTAGTTAATACATCATTATCCATAATATCGCCCATTTAAAATTTAAAAAAAAAATTCCAAAGACATTTTTAATAAGTCACGATCGCGGATGATTCAGTATATAAGCAACTATACATCTATTCTTGATATTGACGGCCTTAGATGCTTTATTTGAACAGTGAATAATGACGCTAGTGTAAAGATTTGGCAAAACGTGTGCAATAATTTTTGAGAATGATATTGCGACTGCTATAAGAAATATAATGATATACAACTATTTGCCACAGGATTGAACATTTGCTGAACTTTAACGCAATAACTCGAATTCCTTAAAGCCACCCTACATTTTCGTTTTCGCTATTTTGTACATAACTTCACGCAAATCTCTTACATTCAATACTAAGCATCAACTACATCAAGTGTTCCTTGATATTTTGTTTGAAGTCGTTGAATGCAATGCAAGTAAACATGGTAGCTTACGAAAAGGTTTGCCAACAATGTCATTTAAAGTCAGATTAGTATAGTTCCGCGTACAAAATTCTACGTAAACATGGAAGCCTCTAAACTGCTCACAACCACATCAAGCATTAATGGAACCTAACTGCAAAGAAGAATGACCTCTTCTGAATGGTAAATAAATTTTATTGAAAATTGGAGACATGTACGGTTTCAGCAATTAATACTACTAGCATTTAAATATGCGTTCACCATTTTGTTGGTACTGTTATAAAATTAAAACTGTATACAAGGTTTGTAGCTCAGAAGATATTTGAAGGTATTGTCATTATGGCTATTGAACATAAGAACAATGTGTTTTGCATTTCATATCTTCAATAACCATAATATTAAATTGCCATTCAGTGTTTCATTATAAAGGTATAAGTACAACATGGCGCTGTCAATTAAGAAAAACTGAACGAACTTTTACCTGCCAAAAAAAGTGAAAGAAAGACGAAAAAGAAGATAAAGTGGAATTCTTAAAGCAACTGTCAGCCATGGTAATGGAGGGAGATTTAACCGTAAATTGGAAAGAGTTTAAAAATAATTGCGTTATACAACCATCCACATTTTTACGTTATTGGTGAGCAGTGTCAAGAAATATTAGAAACATTAGAATCAAGCAATACCCACAAGAAAGATCCAGAGACTATATTAAAGACATTTGAGGAATATTTCACATCCAAGAGCAATCTTAGTGTGGAGCGGCAAAAATTTAACACAAGAGCGCAAAAAATCGAAGAAATGATAAATTTATCTGTTGGGGATTTGCAACTAATAGTAGCTATTTCTGAATTTGCCAGCATTAAAGAGAACTTAATAAAGGATAGTTTAATTTGTGTCATTAGAGCTGTGAAAGAATGAGATCGATTATTAAGAGCATCGGACTTAGATCTAGAGAAGGCAATGAACACATATAAAACTGCAGAATAAACTCAAGGGCGCGTAAAACAGCTATTAGAGAGTCAAGAGGAGAAAAGGAGGCTAGCAGAAAAGTAAGATACGGGGATAAATTGCAATCGTTGCAGAGGGTAACATGCACCAAGAAATTGCTCTGCACGCTAAACAATGCAAGAAATGTGAAAAATTAAGTCACTTTGCAAGACAATGACGTACGTTAGGTGTCTACATGATTGAGAAGCATTAAAATTATGTGTTGGGTTCGCTGTCAGTACTTAAGGAGAGTAAAAACTGGTTAGTTCCAATTACCATATTAGACTGTCACAAAAATATTTATTTCAGGCTGAATACAGCAGCTCCGGTCAGTCATTCCGAAACATGTTTTTGATACCTGTTTGCTTAATTATAGACTGTGTGATAGTAATGAATAATAATGATAGCAAGGACCGTGGCGTAGTATGGTAAACAACACATAAGTATCGGCACCCACCGCGCCACACAAGTTTAATTTATTATATAGTAATATAATAAATAGTCCGGGATTCGGTGACCGGTTGATGATGAGGACCATTCGTGTCCTCGAAACGACCGTCCCGGACTAATTATTATATTACTATATAATAAATTAAACTTGTGTGGTGCGGAGGGTGCCGATACTTATGTGTTGTTTACCTGTGTGATAGTAATATAGGTATAACTAATTATAATGGTAACAGCTTAAATCTATTATGGTCTTGTAATTTAAATTGTTCAATAGATGGTAGAAAAGTAAACATACATTTTGTAATTGTAAGAAATGAAAGTAAGAAAGTTGTCCCGATATTGAAATAATAGAAAAATTATATCTTCTAGTTGTTAATAACAAAATAAATAGTATTGCTGAATAGTAATTAGAAAGGATGTATATAAGTTATGTTTAATCTATTTTCATAAACCATATGAAAGTTAAAATAGAAAACCATACAACTACTTTAACAAGATAAAGTACTTTATATTTGGCAATTTTTGAATACTCAAGATAACAATCGGGGGGCAATTTAATTTTGAATGCAATTATTTATAGTAAACCAAAATGTAGTTCCTTTATCATAAACAAAAAAAAACTGTTATTCTCAACTAAATGTTATTTTTACATCTTGCAACAAACACAAGGAAAAATGTAAATTAGGAATGGTGGGTGAAAAGTACTTGGACGGCTGACAAGCGACGAAGCAGTATGGGCAGTGTCACAAGGCTCATTTTCGTACAGGTTAACTGCGTATCGTCCAAGTTTGCTTTTGTGCTATCATACATATAATCTATAAAATAAAGAGAAGCCGTAATAGTTTACGGAAATACTTTTTCTCCATGTTACTTTACAGATTAATACAATTTTTCTTATGAAGACTAACTCGTAGTGTTAAACATTTGGACATCATTTATTGTGTGTTTATTTATTCGATAAAAAATACCAATTTTCCCCAAAGAAAATTGGTATTTTGGAATTAATGATACAGCTCAATTTTGTATTAGCGTTTGATTACCTGCATAGTTAATAGTTTTATGAAACCCTACTAAAGGCAAAAGAATAGTGAAAGAAGTTTATGTTATGCTATTTCCAAAGTACAAGATGATTGAATAGAAATTGCTGCTGCTAGCATACCACTCCAAATCATCTGCAATCTATATAATCTTACACCACTTTCCCAGACGTCTCATTTTTGTTAATAATCAAATATCTTTTTCTGCCAGCTTCAATTGAAATAAATTACGTTTTCTTGTACTCTTGTAGCAGTTTCACATGTTACGCTAATTTTAAGAACTCATTTCAAGATTGTCTCTCACAAGAAAGATTGCTTTAAAAACAACAATTTAGACCTTGATACGCAGTAGCGCATCACTACGACTATAACAAACGTTATTATATTATTACTTGCAGGTGTAATAATAAATAAACACGCACTATCACAAATTACATTCCTATCACATTGCGTTAACCGATACTTAATCACGGAGGTATGCGTGTTCCAGTGGCGCAGAGATTTTTGGCTAACGACTTGCTTTTGTGTTCCAGATTTTTGCACGTCGTCTGCTTTGTTTTCGTTAGAAACGAGATTGCGAGAGAGGTCAAAGTCTTGATGTGAGATCTAGAATGTGTAAAATGCATATGCATGTTCAAGGACGTTAAACGAGATAATATTGTGCCGTGTTGCTATCAATGTACGAGTCGACTACTGTACTGATAGAACACCTGTTGCGTACAGGTTGCTTTCTCACGAATAGGGACCTGCAAATAACTTTACACCGATGATTTCTGGGTAGGAATGGGATATAGTGAAGTCTTTTGATTTTAGTTTTCAAATAAATGCCTCGCCATATTGAACATCGTTTAATCCGAAGCTGTTGGAAACATTGCAAGCTTTACTTTAGTGTCGATGCCCTTGTTACTATACTTAATCTCAAGTCTCCTTTATACCTCTCAAAATTTCAGAAACAATGCCGTCCTGATCAAAAAGCTAACAAGCGAAGCTATTACAATGATATTCAAGCAACGATACTTTTACGAAAGTGGGTCTCCAATAAATAAACAATATTAAAATATGCAGTAACTGAAAGTTAAAGTAAAAACAAGTCAATTTTATTTCGGTTTCCATTGGCACTTATTTCACTACTGTGTAGTTGTTAACTTTGAAGGTGAATCATACTCGAATATCTAAGATTCATTTTAATACAAATTCGTAGCTTTACATAATGTAGTGAGTATGTTTTTTAATTGCACTTTAAATTCGAACAAATTTTACTCCAAGAGGTTGCGAGGTGCGATGTGTCAGTAACGAGTTTCAAAAACCGACATTCGAACAATCCGTCAGCGCGGCGCCACTGTTAATTTAGTTACCTGCAACAACAGTTCTAGCAAATGCGCAATTCATAAAATGAAAGACAGCGAATACCTTTCTCTATTAACAATTGCAAAAATTGTTTCTGTATTTGACAACAGCAAGAGAAAATTAGATGGAACTATTAAAATTTAAAATTAAAACTTTTACATCACGATAGTTGCATCAGGAAGACTTCAAGAAAGTCTAAAATTAATATCGATAAAAAGTAAAAAAAAGGCATAGTCAGAGATTTAGAACAAACCTGTTTGCAGTATATAATTGGCTTCTATTTCAGTATAAGTTACTTGGGATAATCCTGCTTCACAGTTTTTCCACACTAACCAAAGCACGCATTAAACTAATGAGAATGCAAATTGACACGTGTGCTTTTCAAATTTGAATTGTTTAAGGTCTTACGTCAACCGTATTAGCCGCCGTGTTAGGTCTGAAGGAGATGTTCAAACAACTTGGTAAATCGGTTCGAGCAGTTTGAAAAGGTAGCCCTATTTTACTCGATCTAACTAAAAAAAAAACGCATTTGGTGTTGCGCAAAGGCCAAAGGTTCGAGCAGTTAGAAAGCACATTGAAGGATCCTATACACAATGTAATGAAAAAAATAAGTAAGCTACATCGTTCCAACGTCGAATATAACATTGCATCGCCATAACGAATTTCTTCTTTTTGGTCTCCTCTTTCTATCTTGCTTTTATTTAATGGATACATGTTCAGGCAACGATAATCCCAGGAAACCGAGAAAATAACTTGCCTTGACCCCATAACACATATTCCAGGCAAGACAGCCTTCTAATTTTAAGTAATCTAACACACTAAACACATACAATAATTCTCTTTGGTGTAAGACAGAGCATATTTCAAGATTGACACTTTGCGGTGACGATATACGGGCAACACCAGCGTATATTACAACACGGAAAGAAGTCGGCAAATAAAATTAGCCGTATAAATATAAATATTTTTGAATAGAAATTGTCATAAGTTTAAAAAAATAACAAATTTTTATCGAAAACAGATGAGTAGGCACAAGATAACACTAAGAAGGACTTTAGTGCAAAATATGGGGGATAGCTCTTACTTTTAACTAAAACAATGAAAGAAAAAAAATTAGTACAAATCGTTTTATTGTTTTTCTAGATATTCGCCATTAAGATTTACACACTTTTGCATACGTTTGTTGTCCCCACACTTTTTGATTGACATTCGGGAGCAAATACGGACAGTGAAACATTAACATAATGCTTTTCTCCTTCAAATAACCAATTGTTTTATGTGCTGCGAGAGCTGGCATTGTCATGATGGAGGATAGTGCAACGTTGTCGATTCCTTCTCCTAAGTTCACGGATTTGTTGTTCCTGGCAAACAAATTATTTTATACCATTTACCATCAACTGTTCTTGGATTCTCCAAAACAATACTTGCGATATGTTCAGAAAAACAAAAGGAACAAGCAATAACTTAGCTGAAGTGTTTCGTGAAACCTTTATTCGATTCGATTTATCTGAGAATATCCAAGCAATATATTGCTTTTCTTAAACGCCCACTGTAAACAAACCGCTCGGCCGATTTGAGTGCCGTCGCCGCTTCAACAACAGCAGTGTCAAATTTACACGAGAATAGTAATGTAAAATCTCAACAGTGCCATCTAGCGGTCATTTGTAAAAATTCAAGACGCTCCCTCATTTAACAAGAGACAATATAGAAATACATACCAGCTTGAAAAGCTTTTTTAACCTTTGGAGATATTTCAGCCGCGACTCAAAATATATGATACGTATTTATTCTGAAAGGTTAAAAATATCATGTGGAAGTAGAGGACTGTACGAGCTATACGACTACTAAGAGAATTTACATGCTACTTCAAAGTCTACAAGACACTTTTTAGAAAAAAATGCTTTTTTCCTTCTAAATATTAGTAGTCCCTTAATAATCAATGTCGATGTATTCAAATCTTCCAAAACATTTAAATAAGCTTCCGTTTTTTCAATAGGTTTGGATTTTGTGCCAGTTATTTTTCTGAATTAAAATTAGTGAGTTTGCTTGGTTCAAAATGATTTTTCATTCCAATGAGTTAAATCGAGAGATAGGATTTCGCCATCGACGCACGAAATTAGGGGAACGAAGTGTACACATGTAACTCCAAAAAATGTACATGAAAACTTTCCGTTTGTACGCATTGTACGAATACATGTTTTGAAAATCAATATCCGGTCCCCCAGAATTCAGGAAGTGTGCGTCTGCGGGAAGGTTTGTTTAAACTTTGAACAGGTTCTCGGTTTACATAATGAATCTTTTACGAATTTTAATTAAAAATTTAATTCTGGAGGGCTTACACCGCGAATGTAGTATAGTGGTCCGTATCAAACAGACCGGAAAGAGCGAACGCACTAAACAACACAGAAAAACAACAAACCAGAAGCTAATCAAGTTATTGCTCCGTACGGTATGTGTAATTTTTTTTTGCGGAAGCGTGAGCGACCGTGTATGTTTAGTGAGAATCCTCTTCCTTTTTACGCCAAGTGAGCGTTTCTATTCTAATTTTCCACTCCGCATAAATGATTCAACTGTTCAATCTAACCGAGGTCGCCTTAGAATTGTAAACGTGTGTAAAAAAAATAATATTACTTCGCATTTTCTGTTAAGCATTTCGGTTTGTTTTGGGTACGAAATGAAGATGTAGAGAACGGGTTTCCCATTATAATTATACATGCCAATGTCAGAGCGGCCTTTAGACTCTAAAAAAAATGGCGGTGATTTTACTATGGTAACTTTATTGTAATATTACTGGTAATAACGTTTCAAATTTACAAAGACAAGCGATGTAAATTTTAGTTTACTTGTATTTTAAGGGACTTTTCAGATGTAATACAAATACTCCAGCAGCAGCTCTAGTGCAGCTTTTAATATTCATTGATGACAAGTAATATTACAATTATTATAGTATAGGTGCGTAGTACATATCTCACAATACAAGTAAAATTAAATTGTAATTTTAGCACCACTAATGTGTTTAGTTTCTTTAAACACATTAGTGCTTTGAAGGGCTATTAATTGAAAAGCTATTTAATAAAAAACTATGTATTTCTGTGCATTTCACTGTTAGTTTCGGAAGTTGGATTACTCAGCTCTCATCAACGTATCGAAAGATATAACACATAAACTGAATATTGGCTAAAGTGAAGAAAACGATAGGGATACAAATAAGTACATTTCCTAGTAGTGCGAATTACGCATAGACATCGTGAACAATAAATAACAATAAAGCTGGGGATCGTTTCCGATGGGTGTTGGAGAGAAGATGTCTGTTAGGAGAGGGGTAGGTAAATATTACCCGTGAAGATTACATGCGCATTAAAACCACTAACAACGCTACTTTTGCGAGATGCATGTGGGTATGCTTTTGAATGCCTCAACGGCCTCTTCTGGTGTCGAAAATCGCTCACCACGCAATTTGTTTTTGACAAAAGTGAACAGAAAGAAGGCATTAGGTGAATATGGATAATGAGTCATTGATTCAATGGTATTCTCCTTTAAATAATTCGATGTGCTATTTGAGAGCTGGCGTTGTCGTGGAGAAGGAGGTTGCTCCGATGTCTGCTGTTTTTCTGATTTCATCGAAGACTTGAGGCAAACAAATTGTAATATACCAATCAGTGTTTAGAGTTTTTCAATCCTCAAGAGTAACGGTAGCAACAGGCCCAGTTTTACAGAAGAAAGCAATAATTTTTTTTAAAAGCGCTTAGTGAACAAACAACTTTTGTTGGTTTTAGTTCTCTTTAGAACACCCAAACAATGGATTGTTTTGTTTCTGGTTCATATGAATATATCTACAGTTCATTACCTGTTAGAATACTGTATATGTAGCCAGAAGCACCGCGATAAAATTTTTGAAGTATTTTTTGCACCAACTCACACGAGCCATTTTCAGGGCTTTGGTTAAATTGTGTGGAATTTACCGACTGCAAAGTTTCTTCACTACTAAACGCTCATGTAAAATCGTTTGTATTCGACTTTTGCCAATGCTCAAAGACGCGACTATCTCTCGATATGTCACATGTCGATCCGTTTTTATCATTTCTCACACAGTAGTGATGTTTGCCGACACAACGGCAGTTGATGGATGACCTTCACGAAATTCGTTACTGACACTAGTACGTCCACGCTTAAATTCTAGAAAGCAGTTATAAGCTGTAGATGTGGATGGCGCTTCATCACCAAAGGCAGAATGAAGTCGATCGATGCATTGTCGTTGAGTTGAGCCACTTTCAAAATCGTAGAAAACCATCGCACAATTTTTTTTTTTACTAGAAATTTCAAATTTTTTTCACTTAATTAATTTCTTTGAAACGCTATTAATACTAAACTACGCACCCGACTGTTTTTCTGTCAATTGTGTTTATCACACTAAATGTCAAAGTTTAATATCAATTCTGGAAATTTTTAGGGTTCCTTTTGTACAATGTTGTGTGGGTAGCGATTGCCTTCGATGGGGATGGACAGAAATTATAAATTGTTGAACAATATAAAGAAAGAAGATTAATAAAAAATGTAACACATCTCCACGTGTAACAGCGCCGGATATATTCAGTGCTTGCAAAATTACGTATCCCTGGAAGCTCTTTCCCTAGTTCCACCAATTCACCTAGGGAGTTGATAATGCACGTTGCACACCGGTGCTCTGGTCGGATACACATGTTTAATGAATCCTCACGTATAGAAATCCGTTGATTTCAAATATGATGTTCGTAGCGGCCACTGCTACTAATTCCATTGTATGATAGAGCTTTCGTCAAACCAATCCTGTACTACATGTGCACTATGAATCAGAGCACCACTATGTTGATACACACTGCGATTTCGTAAACGTGGTATCAAGCGACAATGGCATTATAAGCAAATAATTGTATTTCAAGTCGTTGTGACGAAAAATGGGCTCAATGAAGGTATTCTCAATAATTCCAACCGTGCACTAGCACGAAAATGTATTTAAGATGATGATATTCTTATTCTTATGATGGAGTTTCTGCTCATTCCATTGGGAAGCGTCGTACATATTAATAATAAATTTGTGAAATGCAGCATATTCACGCACAGTACTACACAGTCTGTAGATTTATACGTTGAAAATGTCTATTTTGTTGAAAAATAACTCATTTCTGAACACAACGAGATATATTGTTCAGTATTATGTTGGACATCTTTGAGCAATTAATACTGGAACACCTTATATAATGTATGCAATGTTTAACGCAGTACCTTGAGTCTGATGTTACGGCAAAGACACTTTGTACAAAAAATAACCTACAAAACGCCTCTTACCAGAACGATGAATGAATCATTTCTTGTTGCATTCTACAGCTTTTTACAATGAATTATGGGTAAATCAAAATTTGAGTCAAAGTTTTAACTAAACGTTGATGTTTCAGGAGATAAAGATTAAATAGGTTATTACTATAGTGAGCAAATTAGGGTGCGCACCATCGACGTAGCTAACAGATGGACTCTTGCATGCGAAGGGCGTCAATATGCATATTATCCCGAGACATATTATCCCGAACGATGGCGTTCCGGTGCTAGATACAAAAAAGTTTTTAAGATACTTTCTGGAGATTATGAACCCATTTCGATAAATTATCTCTATGTTACAGAATGAACAGAGGAAATTGCCATCTCTAGTCATATGTTTAAAAATAAAATCGAGAGTGTATGTAAAGTGTATGTAACTGGAGAAGCGAGATTAAATATTTTTAACATAAGGTGCGTTTCCAAAGTTATTTCTGCAAAATGCGTCCGCCGTGAGGAAAATATGTTCTTGTATAAAGAAAACGATCGCTCTACATCTAGTGATGTTATATTTGCATAATTAAAAAAATCTTTGAAACAACTTAACGCATCCGTAGACGAACCTTCACAAATTTGTCTAAGTGTGGCAAAATCTGAATCTTTGTCTAAAACACTTTCAAACTTAATTAGAACATACTCATTTTTTGTGTCTTCTACCGAACAAAGCTGAGCGCGTACATTTTTCACAATTTGCAGTGATTCCTCTAACGACAGTGAAGAATTTTATAATTTTTCTATTGCTTGCACTACTCCGATGTAATTGATGTGAATAGTTTGCAGATCACTTTTAACCTGACTATCTTCACATTTTTTCTGACTTGTTTTGCTAGCTGCACATTCTTTCGGATTAAATAATAGAACCACCTTCCTCATATTCTCAAAATATTTATAATAGTAAAATGCCGCTTTGGGGAATATGGTTATTCCCAACGTGTAAGGATGGGTCGTGGTGGCTCAAGGGTATGAGAAAACAGTCTGTGAAATTCGCGAATACGTTTTGAGGATTTTGGAAACACCGCTTTTGTATTCGCAATTAGCGCATCCACCTGTGGATGGCATCTACGAATTGTCTCTGCCACGAGATGTAGAGCAGGAATTTTACATGTAATATGTAAAAAGTTACCACATTATTCCTTCAGAGACCGGCGCCATCTGTCATAAACATTAAGACTTGATCCCTGGATATTTCAAATTTTTCCAATGTGCTTAACACCACTTTTGAAATTACTTGGTCAGTACATTCTTCTATTCGTCTATAAGCTAATAAAATTCAAGATGACGATTGATGTGCTTTCATTTTGCGCACCATAACATTAAGTTCAGATCTTTCTTTGTAATCGGTTGTTTCATCCACACACAAGCACATTTTTTTATTTTTCAGTTCAGCCTTAATTTTATTTTCCAAATGTACACGCACAGATGATATAATTTCGTAGCGTGGTCCTGCTCGGTAATGTAATATTGGCACTGTGCACCTATTCACTGTCTTTAATGATAGCTGTTTTCTCAATCTACGTGTCTTCGACATTATTAAGAGCAGAACACAGAGTACTTCGCTGCTACTATTACGTACGCTCCAGGCGGCAGCGAACTAAGTACTGACTAGTGTTTCACATGCGAGAGTTCATTTGTTAGCCGCGCCGATGGTGCGCACCCGAATTTGCCTACTATAGTTATTACTGTAATAGCGAACGAATTGTATGAACATGTTCCTTGAAGTTGGCACCTTCTGTCCTTAACGATAAATTCACTCAAAGTTTGATTCATAATTGTTAGCTTGAGGCACACGGTAAATTGTGAGCTTCCGAAGGATAACAATTTGTATGCAACGAAGTGCGCCGATAAATTTTCCGTACAGATAAAATGGATTTGTCACAGCAACAAAATTTATTTTGCTAGAGGTATTTATTTAACTCAGAGCGTTGTTAGTATTAGTATTATACTAACAACGCTCACATAGTGATTTGTTTGAAATAAACAAATATGTGTTTGCCCATATACAAACACACCATTGGTGGGGTTAATTAATATTTTGTGGAATGGACAATGTCTTTTTCTCCGTGCGTCAGAAGAACTTGGCGAATATTATAAGAATTTGCACCATTAATAGGGCATTTCAATGTCCAATTATTATGTCCAAATATTGATCCTACCTTCAATATGCAGCAGTTGTAAAACAAACTGGAAATGAAATTTACTAATCAGTAGGGCAAAAAAATTCGACAATTGAGTAAAACACAAATTCAAAAAATTTACCTTTATGCTTTAACTGCTGTATTCAAGCAAATAGTCTCTATCAATTTGATCGTGTCGTAGTTCAAAACGAAATATGGTGAACAGAGTTGCCTGTAGCTTGCAATAAGAAAAAGAAGTTGAAACCACCAAACGTCAACGATATTAAGCGACATCTATTGTTAGCGGCAAATGTGCAACCGTGTACTTCGTCTCACTTCAGCTATATTTTGTAGAAAATAGAAGTATCAAGAGCCGCTGTATAGAACCCTTTCGTTGCTAAATATAAAGTTTAGGTGTTAGGTGGCACGGTATTCATAAGCAGTCTACTGTTCAGTATCGATGGGTAAGTCTTGTACCTTTCAAGAAAGTGTACATTGTGCAAGAACTAAATCACTTGAGAGCTTTAGAATGAATGTACGTATGTACGCACTATTGTGGAAATGATATATATATATATATATATATATCTTTTCCATCATATGTATATATATAGCGTAGTGCTACATTCACCACGAGTTTATTTCTTTTATAAGAACTGTTATCGAGAGTATTGTGCTGAATTCGAATGAAAAGGATAAACTAAAGTACATTTTAAGTCTTCTTCATTGTACAAGATCCACAACACTGTTTACTGGAATACAAAGAAAATTATACGTATGTTACGATAAAAAAACCATAGAAATAATAATAGAAATAACTATGTCATTATTATAAGATACACAAAATAGGTAGTAATCTAACATGCAGTTAATTGCGCTCGTTATTAGAATGCCAAATTTTGAATGTCAAGAGTCTATTATGTTCTTAGTTCTTTAACGCAAACCATAAATCTGAGACGCTCTGGATAGAAATACGTTATGATTGTTTTCACTTTAAAATGGTGTTTGCTTCACTTTTAGATTTTTTTTAGAAATATGTCAAGACATGTAGCTGCCCTTATATGAGGGTTATTGTTACAACATAAAACAGCTATCGACTTTGAGTTAGCTAGATTGCATGCAGACCTAGTTTTTCATCGTTGCATGTCCTTTGCCTGGATTGATAATGGAAACCAAAAATGGTTTAAAAGTGTTGGAAGTCAAAGTGCAAATGCGAGTAGTCGATCTAGCATTGAGACTTTTTAAAAGGAAGATCGTTTGACTTTACAAGTCCCACCAACCCGACAAGCCTGTTCCACTTCTCAGAAGATTGTATTATTAGTAACACCAGTCGTAAAAGTTCACGGAACGATAATGCAATGTTTTCTAATGTTGCTGTCGGCTGAAGTTGCCAAATATGCGCGCGTTTTCTTTATCCACCGGACAGGGGATTTGTTATAGATGCATCAGTTATCATTTTCGGTTGTACTGATGGATTGATGATAACTCCACCAATTATCAAATTTTCCGACATGCTTTTAAAGTCGGTGGGGAAATTATCAGATGTTAGATTGATTAATTGTAGAATTCATTAAGCAAACGTGTTGGATAAAATAACGGGCATCTTATGTTGGCCCGTGTTGGGCCGGGCCTACATAAATCTCAAAATGCGCACCTCTAGTTGGAAGCTCGCAATGTTGAAGACAAGTTGAAGTTTGAAACTTGTCCTGCGCCAAAAGTGTATCCACGTATATTCTAAACAGAATCGAATTCAAAACACAAACTGTCTTTATATTATAGAAATTTTGTGTTTTTACACATTTCCATTGTGTGTTTTTAATGTACCACCGTAAATTTTTCGCTCATGCCATCTTGGAACTAGCAGTCTAAGAATTACTCGACAGTTGGTTTGCCACCTGTACCCGGCATTTTGTCACTAGTTTCTCGACGGATATGTGACTACATCTCCTGGCACTAGGTAGCATCAGGAAATATTTTTATTGCTTTATTTGAAGATTAATGACAAGCTGAGAGGCAAATAGGCATTTTTTTCAACGATAATTTAATGTTGAAAATTATCCTTCACATGCTGGGAGTCAAACAACAACAGATTCCAACGTGACGTATAAGTGCAAGAGTGTGACAGAGAGCGAATGGAATCTATTCTTCGGTGTGTATTATTGATAACTAGGGTGAGGCGAGTGTTAGTCAGCCACGCGTCGATCGGATATATGCAGTAGCGTAGATAAATTGAAAATTATATTTTGTTAATCGTCAAGTACGTTTTCGATACGATTGTAATAGGAATTAGCTATGATATATTTTTCTAAATTGTTCGCTGTAAATTAGTTTCGTTCGTAAGTTAATATATTTTTAAATCTAGAGAAAGATCTTTCTACGTCACATGAAGTAACCGGTGCGCAATGGGAAGTATGCAATTAAATCCTTATATTTTAAACATAAACTTTCATTCTGGGTAGTAAAAGTGTTATTGGAAATTTCTTTTAATAGCACATAATCTGGATTTCTTTGTAAAACCGCATTAATTTTGTTCCATATCTTTTCGCCAATCGATCCATCTAAACTTTTTAAATTACTAAACAATGATTCTAAGTGCTGAAGGGATTCGGTTAATTTAAAATTTTTGTTTTCAAGAAACTTGAACTGCTCGACTAAATCTTCTTTTACAATTAATGCTTGGACTGCTGTAACATTGGAAGCATCTCGTTTTAACTTTAATACAAAAGGTTTTAAAATACGAAAGTGTTGGGTATAAAAAATTTCGGCGTCTAACCATGTACCCCATCGTGTTAATACGGGTTCTGACGGCAGAGGTATATTTGGTCACATTTCTTTAGATAACTTTATCCTAGTTGGTGCTTTCAATAAAATCTCCTTAAATAAGTTAATTAATGAATTAACATCGGGAAATTCTTCACAAATAAATTCAGCAATGCGATGTATTCCATGCACAACACATGTAACATATTTGGAAAACGTTTTTTAAGCTCGTCACCTGTTTTTAACATTACGCTTGCAGAATCTGAGAGAAAGAGTAGAACTTTTAAGCAGTCGTTACTAGCTACATTTTTTACGCTGTTAATGATAACGTCGATAATATCGTTTGCAGAGTCACGCGATCTGATTTTTGCAGCTACTAAAAATGACATTGGAGGATTTTCCGTATGCAATGTGCCAACCATTACATTAACGACGCACCTTCCTTTAATGTCTGTCGTTTCATCTGCGCTTATCCAGAGATAATTTTCACCTAGTTTTGACCTGATTTGATGTATTATTTTGTCGAATAGCTTAGGTACATAATATTTTCTAATTGTCGATGGATGGGGAATATCTTGGGCGGTATATTTTTTAAGAAACCCACGGAAAGGTGGATCCTGTAATTTATTTGATGGGATATTGGCACCAAGAAAAGCTGCAAATAAATCAATTACAAATTTATGTGAAATACCTCTTTGGTATTCAATATGCCTCGTATTTTTCAGATGCCGTTCAAGAGTATATTTGTCCCTGAATCCTAATTTCGCAGAACAAGTGGTGCAAAGGACTTCTTTTTTGTTAATGACAGTAGAAATGGTGCATTATTCTGAAACAATGCTTGACATTCTCGGCACGATAAACTAAGAAATACTAAAATAAAACGAAAGAATACGAAACCAGTAAATGTTAAATAAGGATCAAATATACTAAAAAATTATAAAACGAAATACAAACTCTAAAGAATACTCCAAAAATATTAGAGTACCTAACAAAATAAACGGAAAATGAAACTTCTAAAGTAGGGCAGTAATGAAATAAATGAAAAAAGCACTCTTAAAGTCGCACAGTAACAAAATATACCAGAAAGGAGACCTAGAAATGAAATGCTAACGAAATATCTAGATATTTTAAGCTGAACGTCGCTACGGTGCTCTCCACTCGGTTACTAACTACGTAGTGGCCAGTACTGCCGTCGTTCTCTGCCTGTCTCCTACGTGGCGAGTTACACACATGCGAGAATTAGCCTGCCACCGAACGTAACGCCAATAACAAACTGCACGCAACGTCGCCACTCTATTGATAACAGATAAGGAAGGCTATCGTTCGAAGACTATTACGCACTACTCGTCAACATTCTAAGCAAGGAGAGCATGTTAAGCCTTTCGCTACTCTAGAGGAATAAATTCGCACACGCTATTGTATATTCTGTGTGACGACTGAAATATTTCTGCAATAAAATGGTTAATATTGTTAGGCGCCTCATTATCAATGATATTTTTAATTCAATGGCCATGTAATAGACACAATTTTTGCTATCAACCGGACATCAATAAGGAAGCGGCATTGTCCGCTATTTCGAGATCCAGATCAGATAAAAAAACAGTTACAGCTTCCAGCAAGATGGCAGTATGAGGTATGTTCTCCCATGAAGGCCCTGCGAGAGCTTTCCCTGGACGCTTAATTTCAGGATAGTGATTTACTGTGGCCAGCGAGATCATCTGACCGACCACACCTGATTTCCTGTTATGTGGTTTTCTAAAACAAAACAAACTCTGGAATACCTAAACAAATGCTGCAGGATGTAACGCATAAGTTTATGTGCGTGTGGTGTTTGGGGGAATATAAGGGAAATTGAAGAACATACTATATTTAATTGATGATTTGTTATTATTGTCAAAAGTACTACTAAAATTTAAACATGATAATCGATATCTGACGCTCTCTGAGTAATTTGCTGTACCACTATCGATCAACGGAAATTGATAAATATAAATTGAGGTAATAAAGCTCTCATTTTTATGTTATTTGCTCTACTTCATACTTGTTTTTAAGTCAGTACAGGATGTGAACTATTCCTCATTGCGGTTCCTCTTCGTTTTCTAAAGAATTTCGATTTAAATGCCTTCTAACGTATTTTACATATTTCTAGAAGCAAATCCTTAACAAACAAGTAACTAAAAGCACATCGTACAATCCCGATAAGACGCCGTACTAAATTGAAAATCAGCATTCATTGCCCGGAGATCAGAACATCGGCGAATACTAATCGAACGAAACGTTTATGGGAAGCTTAACGACAGTTGTGAATCGTGCATTTCCGCCACCGCCATAGTCGCTACCCCGCTGAAAAATGCCCTTATTATTCTACGTGCTCTCCCGTGAGCGCACTAGGAACGAAGCCAATCAATTGGCTTGCGTATTTTTCTCCGGTAAAATTTCTAGACCGCAAAAGGATTATCTCCGGTCTGGGAATATTTGAGCAGCGCAATGCTGCCGGCGGTTCGAGTTGCTCCTTACGGCCAAGGCGACTGGGCCGATCGAAATTACCATTATATCGATAAAGTTGCCTACATGTGAGCGTTAGAAAGAAGGAAGCCCTTGGGTCTCGGCTTTGGCGCGATGTTTATTAGCGAACGCGTAAAGTTTTCAAACAAGAAGTTAAAGGAAGGTCATATATCTTTTTTAGTACGCGTCAACAAGTTATTTACGTCCAAACTGTACTTTAGTGGTTATAAAGAAGAAACTAAGGTGTAGAATTTAATGATTTGTCGTTGCCGACAGATTTATCGATGACAATCTAACGAATATTCAACTGCTAATAGTACGTGCTGGACAATATATTATGCATTTCACAATAACGATGTGGTTAAGGTTAACAAATACACCATCTATAGTTAAGCAGGGGTACAAACTTAGCACAGTTTCCATCAAGAAGTGCTAATTGCGGCACTGAAATTTGAAACAGAATTGGATGCAATGAAAGGCAATTTGGACGTAATTCCAAACTAATTAGAACTTTATACTTACCGTACCAACAACTATTTACTTGAAATTGCAATCAAAAGCAGCTTCTTAACCTCACAAGCTGTTACCAAATCTTTTGCAAAAATTATTGGTTTTAGCTCATGCGGATCTATCATGTACAAATATGGAGAATAACCAATGTTGTCGACTCACTATTGTTAATATTTAATTATTTCTTGAGGCAAACAAACGTTGAATACGGCAATTATTAACTGTGCTAAGTGATATAAAACATTGAACTAACTTGTTGGATTACTGTTTTAAACATTTTGGGTAACATTCGACTATTACTATTCTATTCTATTCTTGCAAACGCAAGAAAATTGGATTAGTGGCATAAGAAGCTCTTAAATGTTTTGTGTCTTAAATAGATTACTAACTAGTTTTTTTGCGAAGGGATTTTATTGCAAATTTGCGATGTCAATCCACAAAACTTAAAAATGTATCCACGGAGGAGCATATTGTACAGATATTCCCGATTATATTGCCACAGGCCACGTGGTAATCATCCGAATTTCGTTGCGAATTTTTTTTTTTCAAGAAAAGTATCTGGAGCCCTAACATACTCTTTCGATATAGCCTCAGATAAACATAATTAAATTCTTCAGACGGCCAATTAATCCCTTCTCATTTTTAGACCAGAAGGTTTCATGTTGGTAATAGTTTCTTATGCTTCACATCTTGGAATCTAAGACTTGACCAGAGTACAATACAATCAATAAAATTGTGTGTATGTATAGTGATTTTAAGAGAGTTTCAACTAGATGCACGTTATTTTTCAATAATCTGATTTTTTGCAACCGAAGTTTCAAATTTAAACTACTTAGATTGATACTTAGATCGCGACAACGCCTATTTATCAGAAAATTCATAAACAGAAACGCAAAACTCGATTTCCTTTACTATCTTATGCTATCAAACGAAAATGGTATAAGAGGGAAACCGGGCAACCAAGCAAAATCCTGTTTATCTGCTTCCTGATTGCGTCTTTAATTACTTCCACTGTTGAAAGCACGTTTCACTGCCGATACTATCGTTGCTAAAGTTACCCTTAAAATCTAACCTGATCTAATATGACACCACGCTGTCTCGTGAGAATATCGAATCACTCGAAAGTTTGTATTCTAACGAGACGTTCGCTAGTTCTATTTACAGACAGACGGCGGCTTGTTTCCAACTTCATTGTTACAGCGTTACCTCCCTCGTGTTTCTCGGTTTGCGGTCTCTACACCACTCATAGCTACTCCCAAATCTTCGTTTGAGATTAGACCGCAATAACGCAATGTTAATACTCGTACGCTTTCTGGTCGGGATTATGTAAATACGCTAGCGTATGTGTACAGATTTTTGCTTGGATTTTAGTTAATTACAATTATAATATTTTGACGGTAAATATACGTGGAAAGATTGCGTAGCTATATAGGGGATTAAATGTGTTAGATACGGAGATATATAGTAAACAATCTCTAAGGATATCGTGGGCGAAATTCTATAATTTACACCAATTTGTTATACCAGTAATTAAAAAATCGACTTTGCGCCATTCTTGCATTATTTTTAGTATTGAAATTTTTTAAGATATTTTAAAACTATTTTTTGTGTAACGTGTTACAACAAAACCCATAATAATATCTATATTGAATATGTTCTCAGAAAGTATTTCTCATTAAAAGATTCCTTTGGTTCAAGTTATTTAGCTAATAAAATTTGATTTTTTTCGATATAAACACCTACAGTGAAGAAAAGCTACTGTAGCTTTTTTGCTACAGCTATTTTGTACTATAGTTTTATCTATGTACATGCGCAATAGAAACTTTATGTCGCTAATGTAGGCAAGTTCTACAATAAGAGGATTATCGTAATACATTTTCTCATTTTATTGCGTAGTTTTTTTCTGAAGTAATAGACAATAATAGAGTTCATAATAAAAGAGTACTGAAAATTGTCATCGTACTTAAAAATATACGGACTTCAAGGAGTGGTAAGCTGCTAAGAAAATAATATTCCACTATTCCAAATATGAGAATAAAGTCAAAATACACCTTTTAATTCAATCACATGTCAAGAAAAGCAAGAAGTTCTCTAATTCTAACAAATTTTTTGTATTCGTTAAAAAAATACTGAATTAACGATATAAGTAAAAAGAATTCGCTAAATATAAAATTGGAACAGATTGTTTATTAATTACACTGAAAACTGGAACATCACCCAACATGAACCAATAACAAATTGACTACCGATCAAGTCTAGATGCCATTCCCTTAGTAAATTTATGCGGGAAAACAATATCAGTAGTAAAGCTTTACCCATACTTGTACGATAGTAAATATACGACAATTTACTCGAAACTTGAACATATTAACTGAATAATGAATTATGAAATGTTAAAACGACACGTTTTTAACCACGAAATAATGCTAAAATAGCTTCTTAATGGTACCGATGGGATCATTTACGGCAACAGCAATGCAAAGAGAGAAAACTAGCCACGGACATATTTATGCTTACCCGGCGTCATTAGCGTGGTTCCGAGAGTGTTTTTACTCTACCTAGTGTCGCTGTTTGTTAATATCACAACATTCAATAAGACGAGCTTGACAGTTCTTGGCACCCTCTAGTACCAGAAAACACAAACCTGCCGTTTAGAAAGCAGCGACATAAACCGAGTGCCGTTACCCAAGCCATCTCCCGAGTAGTTCTCGGTCTGCTTAACACGAGATGGGATGCACAGGAACGCTTTGGGAAACTACACATTTAAACGATTTCCACATGCTTACTATTATGTATTAATAGAACACATAACAAAATGTCTAGAAACAATAACCAAAGAATAATGCCAAAACTGCTTCCTCGTGGTATTGATGGTATCATTTACGGTAAAAGCAATGCAAGGAGAGAAAAACACACCGCCTACGGGCATGTGCCTGTCTACCCGGTGTCATCAGCGTGGTGTTTTTATCCCATCTTGCACCGCTTTGTCTCACGGTTAATACCACAACATTCGAAACGACGCTTTCTAGTGCTAAGAAAGCGTGTGAGACAAACAGCGGTGGAGTAGAATGGAGTAGAGAGAGTGGAGTAGGTGGAGTAAAAACCACCAATCCATCAATACCATAAGGAAGCTATTTTAGCAGTAGTTTTTATTATTATATAAAATTACAAAAATCAAAAGTAAATAATTGAATTGAACTAAACAACTATACTCCATAAACTGTCGCGTCGCCGGTTCGACGTTGTGAAACAAAACCTAAATACTAATAATATTCAATTATTAGCTCAAAAATAAATATGTATTTATCTTACAGTCTGAAATAATTAGCGATCAGCCCTAAACACTCCTTAATTACTATTAACTATTTAGATAAAATTTATTTTGGGAGGCTAAAAATAATAATCTAAAGTAGAACGCTTATAACACATTCTTTAAATGTGCAATCATTAGATATTTCGTTTCTCTTGTTAATTTGTCCTATTCTATTAGTGGATATAGCCTATTTCAAATCGGTACAACTTTGTTTGGTCCCGCATTGTCATTCAGAAATAATATTTCAAGCATCGCCAACAAATGCTTTAAGCTTCTTGGATTCGTACATAGAAGTTGTAGAAAGTTTCGAGTTTGAAGTTTTAGTATTCTGTTCTTCTCAATGCTTAGATTCCAACTAGAGTATGCATCACTTATTTGGTTTCCTATTTATAACGTACCCAGATAGTAACTCTATTAAATTTATTCAGAGGAAGTATCTGAAATTTATATGTTAGCTACTTCAGGGCTTTTACGTCAAAGAGGCTCCGTTTCTTTTAAATTAATTTGAATTTAGTTTTAGTTCATTGCAGATGAACAGAATAAGTTCAGAATAAGCTTCAGAAGTTAAGCTTCTCTGAGAGCCACTAGTCCAAGAGCCACTAGTCGTTTAACAGCTACCTTCCAGTGTACTCCGCAGATCTCCTATTAACCTTGCTTGTTCATATTTTAGTAACATTTTTAATCTATTAGTACCGACCCATGCCACACTATTCAAGGAATGCTAATTATTTTCAAAACTTTTTAGTTGTGAATGTTTTTACCAGTTTTTAAGTTTGTAAGCTTTGTAAGCTGTAGTTATTGTTTGTTTGTTTTTTTCTTTATGGTTTTTTCTTGCGAGAAAATAAACGGTTATTATTAATGTTATACAATTAAATGCTACCAGTTTTCTGTTATTATTCTTTGTACAAGTCTTGTATGATGTTTTAAATGAAAAAGCATGTCTTTATGGCGTCTGCTGTACGAAGCGAATTTTGTGGTTGTTCTAAAGGTAATATGTTTTGGAACACAAGCAATGCAAATACTGGTTTAACTTAACAGAAATAATTGAACCAAAGCTAAGGTGTTCTGTTAAGCTGCAAGATAATTTGAACACACTCGCCAAAGTGTTGAATTAACATATTTTTAGTAGAAGGCGCACGTACATGTGCAACATTTCGTGGTTTGTTGATATGAACTAATGTCTTTCTCTCACAATCAGTGTATAAGCTGTCATCCTGTGGACGCATATTTTCTCAACTTTTGATTGATTGAAACGTCTTTACGTGTTGGTAGTTGTTTCAGCAATAAAAACGTAATTATTTCAAATTTTACCATTTCAGGAAGCGCCCGTACGTGTAATTTTAAGTACATTACCGTTAGATCGGTAAGAGAAGTAAAAGTTCCAGCCTCGCATATTTATTCTACGCGCAAAGATCACATATGCGGTTGAGAAAGAGGGGAATCGAGCAAACATGGTAAATACTACTACGAAACCAAGATTATATCTACGTGCGATAACTTTACGGAAACATAATTATCATTTTGCTTAAATTGAGTACCTTGCTTTGTCCAGTTAGGAAATGATTATGATACGGTAATGCGAAAATACGAACGGTAATGTAGCGATCGCAGATAACACTACATTACGCTAGAGAATGAACGCGAATTATAGTTGGCAGAAAATGAAATTAAGCCATATATATGACTCTCTGTCAAAGGTACACATCAACATCGTATAACGCCTAATATGTATAACTGAACACGAACCACGTGATACTTTAAGAAATAATTTAACCGTTTTATTAATTTTCCAAATTGTATTTACCCGTTTAAGGTGCGTCCTAGATTTAGCTAAAGATTGCAATTTGAAAAATCTGCAAAAGACATCTTATTTTGAATGAACCGTGTAGTAGATATAACGCCACAAACTATTTTTATACGAAACTCATTACTTTTGATTATTTTGACAATATCCTAGATAAATTCTGATACAGCATATATTATATCTATATTCGAAGCTGATACCAAGGTGTAATTACACTAGAAGTTAGGACAATTAAATTACTGAATTAATTCTACATTACATTGGAATTGATGATTTCGGTGTAAATTCATACTAGTTAAGCGTAAATGAAAAAGGGGATATGTCTCACAAGTATCTTTATTAATAAATTAGGGTATCGGTTTCATGTGTAAGTACACTGCCGTTCAGTGAAGTTCGGTCATACAATAAAAATCTATTATATCACACTGTATACAATTATTAATACATAAAATCAGAAAAATATTAAGCATATACTCTTTTCTAAGGGATCAAAGCCATAAATTATTATGTAAAGTAGAAATATTGCGACAACCACAATAAAGCCTCTTTTATTATCATTCCAAGAATTTCCGATCTTTTGAAACGAGTCCTTTGGGGATTATTAACGAACAATATATTTAGGAAATATACCGCAATATCACCCTTGTTTATTTATCACAGGCGTAAAGATATAAATTTGCTTCACTTTACTGTTAAACGTGTGTTGGTTCATCAAAGTTGACTTCAAAATGGCACGTGGCAAGCCTACCAGTGTAGAAAAACGTTCACGCAGTATTACGCTGTTTGAAGAAGGATATTCGGGGCGACAAATTGCTGATGAAAAAATAAATATGAGAAGTCCAACAGTAAATGACATCATAAAGCGATATCGGACAACTGGAACTATAGAAAATCGTGTTCGTCCTGGAGCATCTAGGAAAACAACAAAAGCTGAAGATTTGACAATTGTATTATTGAGCAAACGCAATAGAAATTTAACAGCGCCACAAATAGCAGCCGAAGTCGATCACGGCCGTGAAGAACAAGTTTCGACGAGTACGGTAAAACGTCGACTTCAACAAGCGGACCTTCATGGGCGCATTGCTATTCGAAAACTCTTATTACGTCGGGGCAACAGAGCAAAACGGCTACAGTGGGCCCGTTCTCATCTAGATTGGTCGTTAGATGATTGGAAACACGTGCTTTGGAGTGACGAGTCAAAGTTTGAGGTTTTTGGGCAAAATCGACGAGTTTATGTCCGAAGATTAAAACCGAAAAAATGATCCCGGACTGCATTGTGCCAACAGTGAAGCAAGGGTGTAGTTCTGTGTTAGTGTGGGAATGTTTCTCCTTTGCTGGGACGGGAGATTTATGCAAAGTGCAGGGTGTAATGAGGAAGGAAAATTATTTTGCAATACTCCAGAATCATGCAGTGCCATCAGGATTGCGTATAATAGGCCGTAACTTTACATTCACGCATGACAACGACCCATAAACACGCATGATAAGACGCCACTGCGTTAGCGTGTGAGAACCATCTAAAGGAGCAAGAAGAACAGCACACCCTGAAAGTAATGGCAAGGCCCCCCACATAGCCCAGATTTAGAGTTGTTGTGGGATGAACTGGACAGGAGGATCCGAAAAATATGCCCAACTTCACAAGAACATTTATCGAATATTCTGCAACATGAATGGATTAATATTCCACAATCCGTTTTAACAAAACTTATCGAAAGAATGCCTAGAATAGTTCGAGCGGTAATTAACAAGCAAAGGAGGTTTTTTCGATGGAAAAAAAAAATAATGTTCAGTATGTTATATTAGGCCAGAATAACTTTTTATTTATTTATTTTTGTCTTTTTTACCTGTACATACAATAAAATCGCATTTTGTTTTTAGTTTCGTTTGTTTCTCTAACCTTTTCGTGTTTTTTACTAACCGACCGAACTTCTCTGAACGGCAGTGTACATCGCACATCATTAGGCTCAGATATTTTGGACTAGATTACAAATGAATCCAAAGATGATTAATTTAAGTTATAGGACGATCTTATACAAGTCTTTGTACAGTTGCAAAAATTTGTACTACACTTTGTAGTAGTACCTACAGTGACAAGTACAATTTCTACTAAAATTCTTTACAAAATTGCAACACTAATATTGTAGTAACAGTTACTACAAGGTGTAAGAAAAGCAACACGAGAGCAAACACGTTTTGACCGATTCCCCATAGCAAAACTTTTTTGCACGAACAATTCATATCTTAGTATAATAAAAGGAGTTCATAGTGTAGTATTATTCATATTACTTAACTGAACTGAATTATTGTGTGTAGCAAGCTATGCTATAGACATATTAATATTGGATGCAAAGATAGTTCAAACGAGATAACAATAATGAATTCCTATTTCCGCATCTCCAACAGCTGTTGCCACTTACAGGCTGAGCTATGGAATATTATAGCCAACGCTTATACACTGTCTTAAGGTATTTGCCTCTGCAGCATTCGTCGAAATTTGGGATAAGATATCTATGGAGGACCTTACTCGGAGATGGAGTCTCAGGCTGGAACTCGAAACTCTGAGGTTGACAGCTGGTTATGCTGGTCATTACGTTACCAGCATCATTAATGATGAAACTGATTGACCTATATAAACTGATCATTAATTAGAAATTAATAACGTTTTCGTTGTGACATCTATTGGGTCTGGTCCTAAGACGGGAAACATTTAGTTCGTATGTATATTCATTCTTATAGTTGAAAAGACATATGTAGGCCAATGTAACCTACCTTTTATACTTTTACAACAGATATTTAACTAATCCATAATATTTATACTTATTCAACTATGTATATATAGGTCAATTCTTGCACTTCTCTTGCAAATCTATTACTGAATGTGAGAGCAATTACGAAATGGTTATGCATTGTGCTGTAAATTTTACTACAACAGCATATCGTTTATTTGTGAGTCTAACTGTAACTGTAATCCTTAGAAAAATATAGAAAAACAAAGTATTTTTCGTAGATTTTTATTTATCTTTGAACATAATCTCCATTTAACTCCATACGCCTTTTACAGCGTTTGTCCAGCTTTTTTAAGCTCTTCAGAAAGTAGGATTTCCTCAAAATCAAGGCATCTGCTTGTGTGACGACTTCCTCGTTCGACGTGAGCCATTGTCCGTCATGCCATTTTTTAAAATTTGGAAGAAGTCACTGTGGGCCAAATCCGGTGAATACGGTGGATGTTGTACTAATTCGAATTCCATAATTTTGGCCATCGAAACTGCACACGTGTGCACTCGTGCATTGTTGATGGAAGAAAATCTTTTTCTTTTTCGAATAAGGACGATCGCTCTCTCTCGATCTCGATCTCTCAACCGGTCCAACAACGGCGCATAGTACTTTCCAGTTAGTTTACGGGATGTACTAGTGTATCCATGTTTCGTCCATAGTTATGTATCGATACTGAGAGCAAACGCGGCACCCGTCTTGCCGAGATTTTTTTCACACCGAATTTTTCGTACAAAATTGAAAACAATGTACACTTCCACTGGACGTTCAGAATGATGTTCATCTTTTGTAGAAGTATAGCCACGTTTAAAGTCATTTACCCAATTGTAAACAGTTGCTAATACAGGAGCAGATGTGCCATGAACTTCATCCAATTCAGCTTTGATCCGTTTGGATGTTAAGCCTTTTAAATATAAACCATGTGATGGATGTGATTAAGACTTTAACAGCTGACAAGTAACTGATGACCCTTACTAGAGACAAACAATTTTCGATACGACAAACAATTTTATCTACGATAAAAAGATTTGTAGTACAACAGTCATCCTACAAACCACTATGTGATATTGCCACAACGTTCAATAAAAAATGAAAAACATGTAGTCTAACGTAAAATACGTTATATTTACTCTTATTACAAAATCCAACTATTACACAGTGTTACTATTTCCCACACCAATTTCTCCCAGTGCAGGCATTTCTGATCCTGTATTCATCCTCGAGGTTGAAATTCTTTGGATTTTTCATAACTTACAAAGATTCGCGTACCATTCTCTGATGGTACTGGATGGCTCTGAATAATACCGTCACATTATGACCGATGGTTTCTATTTTGACAAATGTGCGCTGCGGATTTGTCTGTATATGTAAGCTGTCCTGCTGGTGTTTCTCTACTTTTTGAATGCTTCTTCCCGTTTAACCAGCGTATTTGCATTCTAGTGTGTATACGCCCTTTATCTATAGTTTCGGAACTAAATCTTTGTTTAATGGCATCAGTTGGCCTAGTTTTCTCACTGCGCTGTAGCGTGTGTGTTTCCTATTATCTTCATCAGCCTGCCAGTAACATCAGCAATGTACGCAATGTACATTTAGCCGTCTCTTCCTTTTTCTCCTTGTTGGATTTCACGCAGTCTATACACTTTATTGTCTCTTATCTGTTCTTCTTAGAAGTGTGATGACAAGAGATTTCTTTCTGTTCTGGGTGTGCATCTTACAGTATGCAGTATAACTCACTTTATTGTTGGCACGTTTCACGATATATTCGGACAATTTCGAAACCAAATTTCTTGAATTTTTGTAAATTTATTACAGCCATTACTTTATGATCCTTGTTTCATCACAATAGTGATACCAATTAAAATTAATGCAAAAGATTTAAGGATTATAGCATGTACTAAGTGTTTCTGCTTTTTTATGGATAAAGTTAAATCGATGTTACATTGTAACCAACATGCCGATTGGTTAAAAACAAGCCAAATGCTTGTTGAATAATATCCAATAAAACCACACGAAGCATTCTTTTCATTTGGTCGTGAAAAAGTTACAAAAAAGGATTATTCGAACTAACTATCGATTACAATTCAATTTCTACAAATTTTGTAATTTTTGTATCTATACTGTTGTTTGTTTCGAATATTTATTTGTTTATTAAACCTGGTAATTATAGTGCATTAATGCTAATGTTGTTTTCTTTTGTCATATTGGCCGCGATGGTTTCATTACAAAGCAAAGACCATATAAACATTGTACGTACGCGATCGGATCGTCTATTTCCACATGGCGTACTGAATTATAAACAGAACAAGACATTTTATATGAAATCGTCAAACGGTAGTTATAATTACTTTCCCCCTACTTTTATATACTTCTCGGTACCACTACTTGAATTTTAACTAAAGGAAGTATTTCTAATCTGCAAAGTGTCGCATTTCTACTAGAACATGTATTTACCGCTAAGAGCGTACTTCAAAAGATAAATACGCTTTCCAATAGATGGCACCAAATCAATTTTACCAGGCACTATGTACACGTTGCGCTAGATTTGCATTAAATTTCATTCTCGAGAGAATCTTATTCAATTTCTTTCTCTCGGTTTAATCTAACCATTTTTCACGTTCTGATCGCCCTAATGTTACACGTACAAGTACAAATGTAGTCTTAAGGAAGCTATTCACCTCGCAGTTGAGTTTAGTCAAATCTGCGATCAATAAGTGATTATAAAGTGCGTGTGGATTGTTCACGCCGTGCAAATCCCATACTTAATTACGATGAAGTATCAATACCGAGCGGCTCGAAAATACATTTCGGTCCATGCTGTTCGCCGCAGACAGCCGGCATATATCCTCATAAATAGCGCAAAGCCGTTTGTTGGATTTGTCTTCCTTACTTTCACGACGTATATTCATCAAAGCGGAATTAAAATATCAAGCAAATTAATTACAAAGCCTAGCGGGAATATTGGGATAAGTAAGAAATAGATGAGATGAAACAAAAAGAGATATAACGATTTGTAGGACTAACTTACTGTGCTAATTGTTATGGGATTATGTAGCGGTTACATAAGAATGATCACGTAGATGTAATCCCATTACAAGTTAATGATAGTTCTATAATATAACGGTAAATTCTTGGAAAGGATCTAATATGCCTAGTTTTTACATTTGATTTTATCCATTTTCACAGCCCTATCTCGCTTAGTAAGCGATCTCATTCACGGTCTCCACCAGCGCTGTTACTGTTACCTGTGCGAAAACCATACCGTGCATCACAGAACAGTTTGTTTTTCTTAAAGAAACTAAGCAATCTATCCTCTGTAACTGCTTCGAAAACCTTTGATAGCACTGGTAATATCGAAACAGGCCTGTAGTGATCACGTACTGCATTACTGGAACGACTCGCCATTTTAAATCCATCTGGAGAGCGAGCACTGTCAACACATTTGTTTCACTAATTTGTAATTGTCAAAAAAACCAAGTGATACTCTTTTTAGTAACGTCGCAGAGAAACCATATACATCATATGTGTGTTGTGATTGTTTATTCTCATTTGTAACTATGTAACTATTAATTTTTCTCGTTTCGCATTGTCTACTGTTTTGGTACTCTTTGATATAGACTGAGACCTGTTTTTGCTACTTTAGCAATAATTCCTACTGCTCCAAATGCATTGTAAATTTAACGTTATCGTTGTCCTAGACAAGTAAATTCACTCGCGTTATCCTATATTCTGAATTGCAGTTGAAATATCTCCGCAGTGATAGCGCTAACTGTAACATTAGCTGTTTATTAACTAGCAGCAAAGCTACTATTAGATTGCTAATGTAACGCTGTCTTTGTAGAACCAATAATAATGAAGATACATTAAAAAAAAATAGATACCATCAGGTACGAGAAATAAAAGACTTTTTAAAAAATTACAGGACGGAAATAGTTCTGAGGCAGATGTGACTAGTCATTTCATGTATTAGTTTTCAACGATTGCTCAACAAAAACTGAACGCTCACTTTAAAGATTATACATCTCACAATTGTACAGAATTGATGCCACATATAATGTTCTTTGGATATATCAACGAACGCAACATAAGACACGTCATGATGAATTCAAAAACAAACGCTCATAACGTTTTGATTCCGTAAATGCTAAAATTATAGTTTGTAATGTGAGGCTATTGAGGGGTAATTAGGATACTAAATTAACTTGATGATTAACACGGGCGAATTTCCAAATGTAGATACTAAAACTAGCACGTGCTTTATCGGCGTTTAAGAATGGAAACAACGTAGTTGGTCGAAAATTCCGACAAATTTTAGAATAAATTGCAATAAATGGAATGTGGCAATTCATAAAAAAATTTAACATCTCGCACCCAACTCAACACGGTTTTTAGAGAAAATCATTCAACGGGAATGGTTACGATTGATTTCGTTCACCAAACTTTTCGATTTCAAGAGCCTTCGACACAATTAATGCTGCATTCGTCAGTGACAAGTTCTTCGCTTTGGGTATTTGTGGAAACATTGACACTCCGATCACTAATTTCTTGCCCAACAGGCGCTCGTATGTGAACGCAAATGGTGGATCTCGGCGCGCCATATGGATCTCCGCTGGGACCCCTTGTATTGTGACTCTTTGTCAACTATCTTAATAACTCAATAAAAACATGCACCATGATCAACTTTGCAGCATCTCACACAGTTGGTTGGTAGCTGACGTCAGTTGGTACAACATCGTACGGTCAGTGCAATATCGGTGCAAAAGCGGTTAGGCGTTGGTCGACAATCAGAATGATGTTGAACCAATTCAGTCAGTGTAGCGTCGATTGAGGTTCGGCAGACAACAGCGCGTCAATTCTCAGAGAATATTCGTTAAAGGTCGGTGCACACCAAAGTAGACAGTTGGCCCAAAGAGCAGATGTGTATGCGAGAACGTTGCGGGCCAATGTTCGGCCAAAAGTGTAAAATGTTCACACTTTCATGTAATAACGACATCGCTACAACGTCGAGTCCAGCGATCAATGTTCGACAGCCAACGTTATTAGTCGTCTGTGCTACTAAGGGTGTTATTCTTCGTGATATACTAAGTGATTGTCTTTTTATACGCTGTATATTCTTTATATCTTTTGTCTTTGCACCTTTATTTATTTACTGTATGTGCGTATATATGATGTTGCCAATTTCACCCTGTGACCTGATGGAAAAATAAAATCTGCCTATTTATATGCCCATCTGCGGAATAGAATTCATTATAACTTCTGTTATTTTAGACGCAAGCAAATTTTTTAGTAAGAGGTATTCTAAAATTAGTCAGGCGTAAAACCTCAACAATATTATATTATATTAGAGCAATTACACAGGGAATAAAGGTGAATATGAAAGTTTTAATATATTCCTCCTAATACATTTTAAGTTAAGCATTATTATTGCTAATGTATTGCAAAATGTATGTGTATTATTAACAGTAATTATATTAGAAGGTAATGTAATTATAATAAAGATTGGCAAAACTATTTTTGTTATTTTTACGTGTACAATTAGTGGTTCATTAAATTATATCATTCTATGTACATATGTACGTTGGAAAGAACGCTTGTTCAATAATTCACTATACCTTCTTTTGTGAGGAGAGTTACGTTTTAGGTGTAATAGTTGCTATGGATTTCAGAATAGATTTCTTTAAAGAAATCGGAAATTTGTTTGTGTTTTCAATGGATTTTATTTCCATTATCATAAGAATGTGGTCGCTGTGCAAACCACTGCCACCTATGGTATGAAGGGAGAACTAACGAGCACATGTGGCATTCTGCGATGTGTCACACAAAGGGGACCGGTAGTGTGATGCTTAAACCGCGATAAGAGGTACACCGCCAGCCCCTTGGACAATTCAAGGTACCGATAAAGAGACGAGAGACTGGACTGCGAGCATTTCTAACGGAACCACCGCTATATGCCTAAAGATTTCAGATTTCGACTAGCGGGGCCAAGATCGAGAAATAAACTAACTGACACATACATTATGTAAGTGCAGATACGTACAGACAAACATGCATACGAACTAAACAGGCACGCGGTGAACAGGACTCTGACTGTGTAAGCGCATTTAGCAAAAACACGCTTGCATATGGACCTCGTTAACCTGCTTCCTACCAGAAAACATAAATCCGGAATTTTGTCGCGATAATGTTAGTAAAAGTATACAACAGAAGTTGGAGTTATATATGTATTTATACCGCACTACGAAACAGGTTGTCTGAATATAAGCTTCCGAAAAAAACGTCGTGAATGTAGTAACTTATACCTCAATTTAGTACTTTTTGCCGAAATATTAGATGTTTCTCTATCTCTCTATCCAATATTGAACCTTCATGTTTCAGGTAACATATTTTCCAATCTCTTGTCAAGTTTTATTTAAAAATAAAATATCTGTCCACTCCGTTAATTTTGTTTACGACTATTGTGTATATTTTTGGGAGATAGTTTTTTTCGAATTTTTCTTTCCGCTTCACTGGTAAGATGTATGAATTTTAATATAATTTAATATAAATAAATTTTAAAGTCCAAAAACTACTACTCGCCAAGAACAGTAATCATATGTCAAACGATGCTATTTCAATTTCGTATGAATGTGGTTACTTTGGCGTTGAGAGGATCTGTAATAATTTTCTGTTTCTGTTCTTTACTAATGATGACATTGGTTTCGTTTTAACAACTAGGAAAATGCAATAAACTTCCTCTTCCTACGTAGTTGCCCAAAAGAACCATTTTTCTTTCAAATAAATATCTTCAAGGAAAAGAAACGAAAAGGCAATATTTCTTCTTTGTTGCAGTTCAGTACTAAGTTGATTCGAACTTACTGTAACGTCAAGCATAAAATATAACCTTTATAAGCACTGCCCTCTTCACTAAAAAGCTCAACAGTAATGAAGCTGTGCTATAATAAACAACGCACAAGTATCGGCAACCTCCGCACCACAAAAGCTTAATTAATTATATAATAATTAACCCGGGACGGCCGTATCGAGGACACGAATGGTCCTCATCATCAACCGGTAACCGAATGATGTGAGAAACTTCTGAAACTAAACATGCATGTACATTCCCTACTTCCTCGGAAAAAATATTGCTTACGAGTGCCTATTTCTACCCCTACACGCCTTGAAACTACGACATACGAAAAACTAACATGTATGTACTATCCCTTCTTCCGAGAAAAAATATTGTTTACAAGTGTTTATTTCTACCCCCTACCGCCCTAAAACTACGACATGCGAAACACACGAACAGATAAACGGGAAGGTCTCTTTTATAACCCAAAATATAAACCAGGAGCCAGCCTTACTGCAAAAGGTCGAGAAGGACAGAGTACGACAACGGTACGTTCTCTCTGTTCATCAGATTTTTATTACTTTTTATGTAAACTGTCTCGTACGGGTCTAATTGTCGCGGTGAAGTTACATTCTTAATTAATTTCATGTTTTTTAATTTAATACTATGCTCGGTTTCACTTGCGTGTTGACGCGTCCAATCTGCCGTAGCGATAACATCTTTAAATCTGGTGCCCTTCGATATGCTGTGAAAGGCAAGATTCGTGAATTTCTTACCGTTAGTTTCTACCGGGGTTAGGGTCGTGGAATTTCTTACGTAAAGCCTATATTGGACTCTCTTAAGCATGCGATCGGCACATATAAAACAGTAACCGTTATAAATAGCTACGTTTTTTTATGAATTTAAGTTCTTTGTTAAATCTACTTCTGTTTAAAGGGAATTTAACTAATCTATTAATTAGGACACTAATCGCGGCCATTTTGTGTTGTCCACAATGGTAGAATCGTTCATAATGTACCTATTGGTGTTTGTTTCCTTTTTATAGACGTCTATTTCCAGTTGGTTGTTGTTTTTAATTACTAAGCATTCCAGGAACGGAACTTCTTCTTCTGTGAGTTTAATAGTTTAAAATTTTGAGTTGAGGGTCGCGAGGAAATCCGGAATATTACTTTTCTTAGTATCAAAAACCGCGGAAATATCATCTACGTACCTAAGCCAAATTCTAGGAAAATATGCTGTATCCGTTTTCGTACATGTCTATGGTTTCACGGATCGGTACACTGGGGAAGAACAAACATCGAACGATACTAAAATTTCCCCATCTTCTAGTTTAATATTGTTTACTTTACAATGGGAAAATTCCAGGACCTTAACCCCGGTAGAAACTAACAGTAAGAAATTCGTGAAACTTTCCTTTCACAGCATATCTAAAGGCGTGAGTAAGATTTTGAAGGGTCAAGATATGAGCGTATGCTCCGGTTCGCGTAATACACTTAAAAACCTTCTCGGTAATCCGAAAGATAAACCAAAAATGGAAGAAAGGTCGAGAATTTATAAAATTGCATGTAGTGACTGTAATAAAGCCTGTATTGGTCAAACGAAAAGAGCGATAGACACCAGATTTAAAGAACATATAAGCAGTTATCGCTACAGGAGATTGGGCGCGTCTAGTGTAGTACAACATATAAATGAAACCGGCCTAGTATTAAATTAGAAGACTTGAAATTAATTAAGAATGTAACTTCGCCGCGAGAATTAGACGCGTACGTGACGGTTTACATAGAAAGTAATAAAAATCTGAAGAACAGAGAGAACGGACCGTTGTCGTACTCTGTCCTTCACGACCTTTTGCAGTAAGGCTGGCTCATGGTTTATATTTTGGGTTATAAAAGAGCCCTTCCTGTTTCTCTGTTCGCGTTTTTCGCATGTCGTAGTTTCAAGGCGTACAGAGGGTAGAAATAGGCGCTTGTAAACAATATTTTTTTCGAGGAAATAGAGACAGTACATGCATGTTTAGTTTTATTAGTTTCTTACATCATCCGGTTACCGGTTGTTGATGACAACCATTCGTGTCCTCGAAACGGCCATCCCGGATTAATTATTATATAATAAATTAAACTTGTGCGGTGCAGAGGTTGCCGATACTTATGTTTTGTTAACCATACTACGCCACAGTCCTTGCTATCATCACTGTGCTATAATTTTGTTCATAGTCTTCATTATTATGTACCATCTCGGTTAAATTCTTTCAGAAACATTTGTGTGCAAGAGTTTTTGCTGGGTTATGAAGCGAAAGCTTTTGTCCTCAAATTTGAAATAAGACCTTTCTCGGAATCCAACATACTCTTGGCTCCATCCGTTTCTATATATGATTGTTTCCTTCCTATAGAACTAGGGACGACATGTGCGGCGTCGGGTGCTTTATTTATTCGTTATTACAGCTACGCTGCATAGAGATTGATAAAGCTAAAATAAAATATTGCTTGAATATCTTTCAAATTTTGTTTCATATCAAAGCAATTTAAGAACCAAGGTTTACCGACCCCTAACCTAATGTAACCTGCACATAGAAGCGTACAACGTAAGTGTAGACACGTACATAAATACTGACAAATTTAAACTGATCATATTACGAAACGATTCCAAAGTTGCAGGGGTGTTCTAAAACAACACGTACTAACACCAAATACGATCTAGAACATATGCTCCAAAGTTAATTATACCTTTCACATTCGTACCCGTACGGTAAACTTGTATTATTTAATTAAGAATTCGCTCTTATAACTGTAATTTGTACATATGTACGTGCACGGCCAGTTGATTTATCGACTCCGTTTGACCGGTATTACACATAAATTCTTTCATATTATCTTTTGCTCATACACGCATCGCACCGACCGTACCGATATGCAAGTCAACCAAATAGGTAACTTCTTCCAGGAAACCGCGCATAATTTACAGATAATAATCATACTGCACCGTTGGTTTGGAGTTTATATGCACAAAACGCTAACGTACAATGTAATCGAAACAAAATGTTTGTTAGCGTATTATGTTTCCAGTGCTGTAGAAGCAAATTAGCCAGCTTTATTTCTTGAATGGTATTAGATATTAAAACACAAATTAAGTTATTACTTATTATCACGATCACTATTACTATTACAAGAGACTATGGTAGCGAATTTGCGCGGAAAAGTTAACGAACTACGAGCGAAACTTGAAAACATACCTGTTGTCCACACTGAGAATAAAACAAAAGCAGCGTTCTACCAAGTACAAGAAAGTTCTTCCCTAATGATAAAGTAAATCAAATAAGTATACACTACCGGCCATAAGTGTTTACCCACCTTCATAATTGGCGATTCTTCAAACATACTGTATGTTATCCCTATAAAAGTATTTGTATTATTAATCTGTAAGTACGAGATAGATTATAGTTGCTATGTAATGTTCGGTGTTACGTAATGAGCCGACTGGTATTTAGTTTAGATATTAGAAATTACCCTTTTTTGCGGTTTAGGTCCATTCAGGTAGACGGACTGGATAGAGAGCAGTTTCTAGGAAATGTTTATTGCGGCTGTCATAAAATATGATAACAGACGACACAGGCACTTCAATATAATGAAAAATTTAGTTTACATTCAGCTTTCCCATTGCAAGCAGCGAATAGTGAAGAGTTTGTGCAAAGTGTCTTAAAACAGCCAGTAAAATTAAAGTAATGTCGGCAAGAAAAGAATTATCAACAGCAACGCGCGTTCAAATAGTGGCACATCACAACATCGGTAAAAGTAACCGAGAAATTGCTACATTATTGAAATTAAACCGTAGAACCGTGGATTATAATGTGAAAAAGTGTCAAGCAAGTGGCAGTGTATCGAATAAACGGCGACCCGGACGGCCAAAAATAACAACACCAGCAGAAGATTGTGTTATGGTAATGACAAGCAAGCGAAATAGACGAAAAACAGCGCCAGAAATTGCTGCCGAAGTGAATATTTTGTGTCCAAAACCAGTTAGTGCCACTACGGTGAAAAGGCGTTTGCGCGAAGCTAGTTTGTATGGAAGGATTGCTATGCGGAAACCGTTATTACGCAAAGCAAACAAAGCTAAACGGTTAACATAGGCAAGAGAACACAAAGATTGGACGTTGGAAGATTGGAAGAAAGTACTCTGGGCCAACGAATCTAAATTTCTCACTTTTGGTTCAAACAGAAGGACATTTGTTCGTAGATCGAAAGGGGAACGAGCACTTGAATCCTGTGTTATACCAACAATAAAACATGGAGGAGGATCAGTTATGATTTGGGGTTGTTTTGGCGGTGCCTCTGTGGGAGGTTTGGTGAAAATAGATGGTATTCTGAGAAAAGAAGGCTATAGGGAGATTTTGGAGAGGAATGCTATCCTATCTGGAACACGATTAATCGGTGAGAACTTCGTGTTCCAACACGATACACTGCCAAGATATGCCGTGAGTATTTAGAACAGCTTGAGCACAGAAACCAAATTATTGTTATGAAATGGCCGCCCCAAAGTCCAGAGCTCAATCCGATCGAGCTTTTGTGGGAGGAACTCGATCGACAGGTTCTAAAATCTGCTCCAACATCGGCAACAGTACTTTGGACGCAACTACAGGATACGTGGAGGAAAATAGAGCCACTAACACTAACCAAGCTGTTAGAAAGAATGCCGAAACTGTGTGCGGCAGCAAAGCGAAAGGTGGACACATTGACGAATCCCAAATTTAAGTAAATTTATGATTATTATTGTTAGAAATTTGACAAGCACATTGTTTTTATAACTGCTAAGTACTTTTTATAAGCACAGAATAAAGGTTTATTTTATAATAAGTATTTGACTTGTTTTTGTAATATTTTAAGGGTGGGCACTTATGGCCGGTAGTGTATACTTAATTGACGCAAGAAAATCCTGGAAATACGGAGTAAATTAAGTAAAAGTCAAGAGGAAAGACTTGAAGAGAATGTATCATATAACCAACAACCACTACCGATTAAGAATCTGATAGTGAGAGCACAAATGGAGCAACATTAAAACAAAGGGCAGGCGACAGTTATGGAGAAATTTGCACCAATATATACGAAGGGATTATCGGAATTCTACTTTTGAAGTGATGTATGTATCTTCAAACCAAATGGTGCTATTCATAACAAGATCAGTCATCTGAAAAATTGGGTGCACAGCTTTAATACGGTAAATTAAGATTCATAATGATTGTCTGGTGCTAATGGCGGCCAGCAGCGACGTAGCTAGAGGAAGAAGCTGGACGAAGAATATTTCAAACATATTGTAGATAGCCTAGTTCATATGTACTAATGTAATTATTGTAGGTGTTCCATATTGGCCTGGGAAAGGTATATAAAATTTATTCATACATTAACATAATTCAGTTTATCGAAGCGTAGTCAGTAATCACAACGGTGAAACTGTTGTAGATGTAAATGATATCCGTTGAGCGCGCCAAAGTGAATATAATCACAACAAAAACATACATGCCCCTTTGCACGTAAGAATAGGGGTCACGTCTTTTAAACGCTCATTACTTCGAGTTTAGTGTATTTCGAAAACCATTTAAAGACACCAAACGCGTAATTGCATAGATAATTTTTATGAACATCGATTAGAAAATTCTTTTTATAAAATCTGAGAAAACAGGGAGCATTTTAGCCGGATCTGCTAAAATCCAGAAACGCAGTTCTATAAGGTCAAGTTTTATTAAATTCGGAATTTGCGGGTTGTGTGCCTTTACTTATTACTAGCATATTACAGGTTGAAATATAATATTTTTAATGAAGGCATTGTAAATGTAAATTGTGAGAATAGGAAATAATGCCTATATGAAATGTGTATAGTAGTCGTCCGTGAGTAACATTCAACAAACGCTATCGGTAACAGAGGCACAGCCAAGACAGTCGGCCCTTTTTAATATGAGTTGAAGTCCGAGGGTAACTCAAGTTTGTTGATTTGAAATAATGCGGAACTTTGTCATATGGCACGATAACATAAAGAGGGCGCATAAACGTTAATCTCAATGTTTCTTATATGGCGGACGTAATTATTTTACAATTTACTCTTTTAAATTGCCGAGAGGTACGTATCGCGAATCTGCGACGAAGAAATAACATTTTTAAGGTAAGGAAACACTGGTCCCTAATACTTTTCTTTCTTTTTCATTCTAGCTTCAGGTATAATAGCCGCGTATACATATATTCATACAATAAAATCCCCCCGCCACCAAAATTATTTCAAAATGGATTTGGCACATTCTGTTGATTTCTTTAGCTTCATGAAAGTTGGTAATTATTTGCAAATCATTGGCGAGCGATTATTATTTGTTGGAAGGTAAATAAAAAGTTGCTTTCAAGAATAATTTACAAGAAATTTATCTTTGAAGGGGCATTCTTTTGCGTAAAAAAATACTGCAGAATTAACATCAAAACTATTCAATTTGAGACGCCACTTATGCTGATAAGCTAAAGGAAGCTGCTATTATCTATTGCAATATGTTGTAATGAGAAGCTTTTTTTAATGAATACCATTAAATACTTGGGGTTTCTTTGTATTTGAATTGTGGGATCTTGTTTTTTTGCAAATTGAAAAATTATTAAGAGTTAAATTAAATAAATTTTGTGCGTGCGAGTTAATATTTTCTATTTCAGATGATGTTTTAAACCGGAACCCAGCTTCCGATTTATTGAGATCCTTCCCGCAGTAATCCCAAATCCGTAGGTGGCTAATAGAAGGTCCAAATGATGTTACTGAATGCTAACTTATACGAAGAAGATTCCATTAAAATATTGTCATTGTCGAAAAAGGTTTGTTTATTTTTTTTTTATTATTTTCTAATTTCCATCCATAGATTACTAAATCGATTAGATCAAATGACACCCTTGATATAATAACAACCTTTTCAAATGCCTTGCAGTACCATGAGGGCGGTGTGCGTATATCCTGGTTTTGTCAGGTACATTGGTTATCAAGGATAATGCCAATTTTGTTACATACGAACAACAGTACGCTTATCTGAATTTGAAATTTTCATAGAAAGAAATAATAATTTTTTTTTCTCGCAGGATAAGCTGTTTAATGAACTCTTTCCTCTATGAAAACCTACCTTATTAAACGTGCAAGCCGAGGATGGAAACCCAGTCTGGAAGGAAGAGGTCATCAACACTGCTCCGCCTCGCACTAAAATAGTGGATATGTCAACTTGGAACACTTTCCGACTGAAATATCAATATCACAACAATGTATTACATTGAAAACGTTAACGGGGCTATAAAATAGGCTTCTAATGTAGATTGTAAAATATTCTTGGGATTTTCAAACTTCACCGCCAACTAACAATATATATGACATTCCAGCTAGCATCACCCATTTGTTCAGATTATGTATTCATTGGAGGCTTATACAGAAATATTTAATCTGCCCTAGGGACTACTAGAATAAATTAAAAATTTTATCTGATTATAACTCTTTAATCTGAAACATTTAAGCATTACCGTGATAACCTTTTGTGATATCTGCATATTTCACCCTGCCCCCACTATAGTAATCTTCAATATAAGCTTCAATTTGATATGTAGGAATTCGTTATTATAATACCAATCCTAATCATCGGCAATAAATGTAAAGGAATGAATTACATTTGCCGTATAAGTGGCACAGCAGGTATAAATGCGTGAACAACTTTAATCAGAGAATTTCACGGAACGAGTATCTTTAATATATCAGGCTCTACCATCGTTAGACTCACAGAAACAACAATAGAAACGATATTTTATTAAAAATTAACGTTACAGGCGTTAAATTATAGAAATAGTGTGTAGCAAGTACATATTTTATCTACCCAGGAAGCCAAGATTTATTACCAACGATCCATCTATTGAAAAAAAACGAACATCTATCCACTAGCTGATAGATAATTTATCATTTTGACTTCGATAAAGGTTCTTAATAAATGTAGATTATTTCAGCACGATAGCGGCAGATTGATGTGCTAAGTGTTAATTATTCAAGTAAAATTGATGTCAAATAGATTCTAGATATAATGAGTAACTTTACAAAATTGATATGCGCTGAGAATAAGAAATAGAACAATGGGTTAGTAGCCAATTTAGCAGTCAAGTCTTTGAAAACTGTTAAATTTATTTTGCACCCGCTTGTTTCTTTTTATAAAATTTAGCATATATAACTGGGTGGAGCAATAGTGGGAGATTCCTCAGTTCTTACATTTACGAACAAGAATATTAGTAACTAACTAGATGGCAAGTTTTGGAATAGGAACGAAGTATGTAGCAAGCGATACAAACACTTAGTCCTGCACTGCAAAATATGTTTCTTTAGAACCAAACGATGTTAAAATTTTTCGTCAATTATTTACTGCTTACAAAAGCTATCACTGGAAAGCATCATAGAGGAAAATCCAAATCTATTTTGCCGTGACATTATATTGCGTACTCAATTCTGTAATATTGTAAATTATCGTCGTCTATCTTCATAGCGGGCTTCGTTTGTTAGGCTACTTTTTTATCCATGCTCTTTTTTCTATGGTTCAAAATAAGAGATTTATTAGCCAAAAACGCATGTAAATTTTATTTTGTTCCATTTAGTCTCTCCAGACAGTAATTTTAGAAAAGACATCGTGTCTTGTATTCTATACGTACGAATAAAATATCACTAATTGCAAGACGAAACATAATTCTTTGTAAAAAAAAGTATAATAATCTTCTAGAAAAGTACAAAACAAATCTTTATCGCAGAAAGTATAGCCAAAATCCACCCTTTCAATCATACCTAAGCATCGGCAAGAATTGTGGGTTCTTCCCGCTTATAGGCACATGTGAGGTTGCCATGGTGCATACACAAATGTTGCATAAGCATTTCAATAATATCACGTTTTTGTCACTGTTCCCACTACATGTATCTTATTACAGTACTAGACCGGTTCCATCTATAGATATTAGTAAAAATTACTTGTTACTCTTAAATAAAATTTGCAAAACTATGTAATGATTATTTTCGGGAAATCTTTGTAATCATCGATATATCATCATTTTGTATCCGCCAGAAATATGACATGCTTCATAAATTGCGGACGTAAAAGATTCGTATATGGCCTTCCGATTTATTAACGAATTCTGTATAAAGGCTTTGCTCTACAACACTCTGCAGTAGGTTAGAAAATACGTGAAAAACAGAATTGTTGCTGACAAAGTGAGACACAAAGGTGAGTGAATGTATTAATCTATATAGAGCGCGGAGTATCCCAGAGGTTGATTGATCCGTTTATATTCTCTATCTTTAGTAATAACTTTCTTTCTTACATTCAGGGCAAAAGTATTTTATACGCTGACGATGTTACACATGTTGTCACTACTAATACCAGAGGTGAGCTAATAGTTCAAATTATATTATCGCAATTTGGAGAATGGCGCATTGTTGGCACAATATACACCGTGGGTTTTGAACCGGTTGTAAACCATCAGGGCAACGTAAAAATCACACATTTTTTATTGTCATTATTTTCACGGTTTTCTCCATTAACTTTGTTTTAATTTTCGAGATTTTCTTTATCGTTTCTATCCATATTTACTTCTTCAGTTTTCTTTTCGGTGTTTTGGAGTAGCTTACTCAAACCTTCGTCCTGTAGCGAACCTCCTTTTTTTTGGTAAAGGACAAATGAAAGAACTTTTGGGTCTACATCAAACATTGCCTTATCCGGCCTTATCTAGACTTTTACTCCATTTGATGGTACTATTTTGTTGTATACAAGTGGTAAGTTTTCCACATCCTAATCCATTCTTTCGAACTCCTCGGTTCAGCTCCAGCCACATATTTCTTAAACTGTATATCATGTTACTGCGAAATTCGCGACCATTGTCTGAATACGAATATTAGGAAAAAATGGACATGCAACTTCCTCAGCGTATTTCGTTTCTAGAGGCTTTCACACAACAGATTTTGTAAGGTAGACCATGATAAATTTATAATTACCATCTTGGTGTATCGGAAATCAATGAAATCCTAAATAGATAATAGTTTCACTATCACTCCTTTCTTTTCACACATCTTTTTGTCATGCCTCGATTCACAATTTATTAAGTAAAATATTGCTATAATGGGCTGAATAAATTGGTCAAATAAACACACGATACAGATAGTGAATAAAAGTGCAGTAGTCCATGAAAAAAATCACAACACCGCATAACGTGGAAAGTTTAGAGATTCTACAAATACGTAATAATATAGAGATGGAATTTAGTGTTATTATTAGCTGCATGGAGCCATTTCCGCAGCAAGCTTATACACGTCTATACATAAAGCGGATATTAAACTACGTCTAGTATTTCATTTTTTTATTGTTTGTCAATTATTAGCAGTATATAATTATCTGCATTCAAACAACTCATTAATTTTTCCGTTAACAATATCTTGTTAAAAACCGCCCGCAAAAAGAGAGAAAACTGCTAATCGTGGTAGTCAGGCGTAGATAATGATACAGTTGTGCAATAATAGCCCACAATTAACCCGGTATCGACTTGCCAGGTACCGCCTACGAAGCGCTTTCCTATCGCTCCGACTCGAGTTCCTCCAGGCGACAAATGTCGGAAGTATGGAGACGAGCAGTCTATTTATCAATAACTAAATTCTAAAGATTCCGCCATGCTCTCTCTGCATTCCCCTCTGCTTAGGAGTGGATGCCTTCAGCATGGCTTACATCGTCGTTTCGATGTCGTGTAGTTTAAATCATCCCGATAGTGTCGCAATCTCTATAGTCGTTTGGTAACTGCAATGAGCTGCGGCGACGCTATAATCGTTATAATACGATACGATACGAAAGCTTTAACGGAATTATTATTGCATTCAATCATATCATATCCATTTGCGCATGTAGTATATATATATATATATACACTTGCTTCCGAAAAATCTCACGGGTTCATTCTAAAATTAAAATGACACTTGCTTGTTGCAAATCACCATTTAGAGATTTCTACTTGGCATAAAGACGTGTGAAATGAGCGAGCTAATTTAACGATACCTGTGCGTTCTCTTTGGCATACCTAATTATCTCCACCAAGCTACTTCGACAAAGTCGCCAGATCATAACTTGTCCACGTATGTTGTTTAAAGCGGGACGTTCTGCTTCATTCGGACCCCTTTAAACAGGAAACATTAACGAGAATGCAATAAATAGTTCACGTTACATAAGCAAATTTGCTTACAATTTATAATCTATGTGTCTATATGTGGTGGCGCTCTATAGCATGTAAGCCAATTAATTTTTAGATGAAATGAAATGATAGAAAGCGAAAAAAAGTTAGTACATTAAACAGATATAGCAGTTACATAGAATATAGAAAGGAAAACTACTTCGCTTCGACTCTTATACAGCAATTCGTTGAAACTGTACTTATCATACTAGCTGATTATATGGAGATCGTCAAGATTGCATATGAACACGTTAACAAGAGTGGACCAACAGTTAACCAAAAAGATAATTAAATCGATGCAGAGGCAATTACGTCTTCTCTGAAGCTTTGTGGTGCCTAGCAAGATTCTCACACATTGAATTGTAGTGAAAACGAATATGATTGTAATAATGAAGTTAATGATTATGTGCCATCTCATGAAACTGGGTGTGATAGTAATAATTCTCAAGAATGTAATACAATGAGTGAGGTCAGCGAGAGGGTTCAAACGATCAAACGATATTTCAGTTGAGCGGGGAGATATAAATAAGGGACGTAAGCGAATGAAGTTGGGGAATAAAAAAGTGAATGGAAGAGAATAAAAAATCAAAAATGTTGAACGAAAGAAACAGAGTACTTGGGCTTTTCTAGAGATAAAAACAAAATATTTAAACACAATACTTCAAGACCAGCAAGAAAATTGAAAAATCGTTGCTTGTCCAAAATATGTTTAAAATGCAAAAAGAGACTTTGTAATTACATTAATGAGAACACCAGAAATGAAAGATTTTTGGGAAAAAATGACATGGATCCAGAGAAAAATTTCTGCGTCAGTATATGTTAATCTTCGTCTGACGTCCAGACAAACAACAGGCAATAAAGCAAGTAATCGAAAAGAATCTCGGATTTATACACTGCCTCGTGGTGATGAAGCAGTACAAGTTTGCTGAATAATTTTTCTTAACAGCACTGGATTGGGGGGTTTTATAGTATAAATATGGATTAAAAATAGTAAGCTTGGTACGGCGTAGGCAAAATCGGACCAAAACGAATAGAGGAAAAGCAAAAATCACCAAGTTAAGAATTCTAATAAGAGTAAACACTTCTTGAATACGTTTTTTGGAAACAGATGCATCTAGAGCAGCATCTTGTAATACCACATCAACTGTATAAATGTTACAAACAAACTTGTGAAGAAAAAAATGTTAAACACCTGGGCCTACAATGTTTTAGGGAAATATTCAAAAACCTAAGATTGTCGGAAGAATAGAGCATCAAAATATGTTTTACTTCCGCCAAGCCCGATGCTTCTGGTTTGCTATAGTTGATAAACTGTTGGCTTCAACTTTTGCGTCATCTGTGGTGGACTACTTGGATTGACATTGTTTGTTAAAAAAACTTCCCATTGTTATCTATTCAAACAGGTGTACTTTTCAAAACCGAAATGTTTTGGCTAATGCTTTAATTTTGTTAAATTACACACAACTTCCGAAAATGTTTAACAAAAGGTCCCACACAAATGGAGTGTGATTCAGTTCATGCCTGCATTGAAAGAAATTTGAAAAATAGAGAAACTGAATTGACCAGTGATTATGTTAAAGCCTCTAGAGACGCTAGGAGAAGTCCGAAGCCATACGAAGTTATACAACTTATACAAAGGAAATTTCAATAGATGACCAAGATGCTGAACCTCAACCGCACCAGTCTTTCGGATTTGAAAATTTAATGATGTTTTGTGGTAATTTGTTTCGCAAATATTTCGTTTTCTGCTCGTCCCGTTGCTGAAAAATTTTCAAATCCACTGGATAATTGGCCTAGCCCTTTTTTGCTGAGCTGATTTAAGCTATAAATTGTTTACAGAATAATGTATGGTTGTACACTGGTACTTGCCTTATGCACAGAAGAAATTTTTGAAAATCGCAGGCAATTTAAGTTAGCAGTTCTGGTAATAAACATCAAATCACACTAAGAATTTCTAGAGAATATTCTTCATTACGGCGACTACTGACTTAAATTATTCGCAAAATTTTTAAAAATGTTATCCTCGAGCACAAATCAGTACTAGGCGTGTACAATATTATCTTTTGAAAAACAGGAGGCACGACAATAGGAAGTTTTTTTCTTCCTTTTAAGGGATTAGCAAAACGGATTCTGTCGAAAGGTGCAATAGTCTTCTGGAATTAAATGAATATTTCAGACACCTTATAACAACAATCCTAATCGAATGTAGGTAATAGAAACCCTTGTCGGAGCGACGTACCAAGTTATTTAGGATTCTGGAAACGCGAGTTCGAATGCCAAAGAGACGAAACGCCGTAAGATGGAGAGGGCGGCGAGGGGTGAACCAATTGAACGCACTGAATCGGAGAAATTGGTCCCGAGATTATGCAATATAAATTTAACCCGGTGTACACCCTTGTAAAGAGCGGCAGGTCCTCACGGAATTCCCATAATTTATTCACCGGAATAAATAAACACGGCTTTAAGCTGAGGAAGCTTACTGCTTATCCTTAAATAACTTACGTCGTGCATTCGTGAACCTTAATAAAGAGCCACTTGAAAATCCAGTTCTTTTACTTTCTCGTCCAGGCTTTCAACACATTCGAACGCCAATGTGAATGGATCAATTTATGTAAGGTGAGCAAGAAAATCCCACGAATAAATTCTTTTCTAAACACCTCCTTCCATAAATTGTTTGGCGTGATTTAATTTACACGTTTCAATGCACCCAATATCATTTTTCTCCGTATTATTGGACCAGGTTCCGCGAACACCGGCGGAATATTTATAGTAAATTTTACACATTAATCAGAGACTACAAGAGCATCAGCTATGTGATTAATATGTGAATCATAATCCGAATTACCGTTTGCCTATTAAGTCATAAATCTGTAATTGGTTGCACGTAAATTATGCAGTAACCGCAAATCTGAATACTGCGAAAACGAAAATTTATGCGCTTAATAATGGTAATACCGTTTTGTGGAGCCTGGTCCTTTTTCACCGTTTGCGGCTTGATAGACTGTCAAAAATAGATTATGCCTCTGTTCGGAAATTATTGCACAACATACACTCATACAGTTTAGCTCGAATTATCCCGCGATATATTAAACTCTTTTTTAGTATCGCGTTTTCTTCAAAATATATGTGGCGTTTGTAGTTACCACACAACTACGGTAATATATGAACGTGTGCAATTCTAAGCTACAGCTTTACATGCAATTTATTGCTAAAGACGACTAGATAATGCATGACTTTACATTTATACCTGTAGTATATTGCTAGGTAACCCAACAAATATTTCTCTTCATATAAACTATCGTCTACTACTAGAAAAAGTATGTGATAATAGTTTATGTGTGAATATTTATTAAAAAAAAATACCTTGGCATGTCTTTCCGTAAATAACAAATAAAGGTAATTGAATTAAAATTTTAACTACACATTGAAGTTACTACTCAGGATTCTCCTAGAGCCTAGACTTTCTTAACGAAAAACATCGGGACAGAGTTATTTTTTTGACTTCGGTTTTCCTTCATGATTCCCAATATAACTTTTGATAATGTTAAAAGGACTAACTCGAAATTAATGTTTTATTTGATATTGACTTCAATGTTTTAGGCAACTTGACCAACAATTGCCACTTCTACACTGCTTTGCAATCGTTCGTCAACAATACTTTTACTTGAGTTATAGTAATGTGGATTAGGTCAATATAACAGAAAGTAGATAAAATTAAATGCACGAAATAGGAAACAACTCAAATGCGTTCCTAAAATCGACAACTATCATTTAAAAAAGCTCAGCTTTTTTTAATTTAGTCTATATATTCAAATATCACTTCACTGGCAAATACAAGAGCCAAGTTTGGAAATATAGAACAAATATTAAATTAAAATTGTGAGATTGAAAAATAAGATTCAAATGGTAAAACTTAAAAGCGTCCAGATCTGGATTACTATACACTATAAGGAATACGAACTAGATAACAAAATATAGGTATGCAATACAAGGAACATGCTTCTGTGTATTCAGCGTCATCAGCATGGTTCCGAGAGTATTCTAACTTTACCTTGTTACGCTGTTACGTAGCAGCTAATGCCACAACATTTCAAAACGACGAGTTATACATTTCCTGGCGCACTATACTGCCAAGAAATACATCCCTGCCGTTTAGAAAGCACACCCTTCGTTTATTAGCATACTTTGTGATAAGCAAAACAAGCATTAGGTAATGACAAATTCCTAAAGCTCGTTTTGCTTATCACAAAGTATGCTAATAAACGAGGGGTGTACATATGTATAGGATTTTTATTTTCATATTTTTATTTTGTTATCTGGGGTTGTCTTCTTTATAAATAATAATACTTTAATTTATTAGTAAAATATATTGAAATACAGAAAAATAAATTAAACGAAATTAAGAAAGTAAAATTCGTTTACCTGCGTGGCTTACGCCTTTTTACGAATACCTCTCCCAAATCACGTGAACCTCTCCGATCGTTATTGCAATGCATAATGCAAAAACAACATAAACAAATACACCTCAATATTTTTTTTATTTTCTAATAAAACTTCTGTATAAGTCCGGTTAAGGTCTCTCTATAATTATCTTCGACCGTCTCTTTAGAAAAGAGGATTTTAAAGAATTTTAGCGTTTTATTGATAGCGGAATGAAAAGTCATTAACTGAGAAAGTGAAGTCGAAATTTTTTGGTTATGCAGTCAGTAGGTAAATCACTATACAAAGTTAAAAAATGCAGGAATTAACGGTACAGTAAGACGAAATCATTCATGGAACAGCCTGTATGTTATCGGAATGCATCAGTAGTTGGGCCCTCCTCATATTCCACCAATTATATAGATATATGCGTGTTTACTGTGCTAATTATCTGTAATGATGTGTAACCTAAGTCAGCACAAACCGATTGCGTTACGTATTCTTAACCTACATTCTACTATTGACTTAATCTATTACATTATTACAATTCTAGAACAGAATGCAACCTTTTATGAAGCGCATAAGATTCCACGAAAGAAATATTCGCATAAGAACTGCCAGTGTAAAAGTTACAAAACATCATATACATATTTTGAGAAGACTAGAAATTAATCTGTAAACTCTTGATGACTGGTTCAAGATGTATTGAGCAAGTTTCTTTGGAAAGTATTTTTTTGATTAAAACAAAAAAAGTTAATATTTCATATACCAACCCGCAAGATTTTTCGAAATATGTTTTATACAATACATCTGAGGGATCATAAACTTTCCATCTTTTAGGAAAAAAGGATATCACAATTAAAAGCAAAACTCCGTTACTTGCGAAAGCATTTAGCGAACAGTGCAAGTTCTGCTGGATCGCCTACGGCGTAATAAAACCGCGAAATTGTGACGAATTTTGACGACTTCCCTTTTTTTCTTTCGCTTCTCATGCTTTGGGCGTGTCTTTAATGAAAATTATGTTACTTTGTGCAAGTCGATCTACAAAGGAATATGGGGTACTTTTACTTAACGGGTGTGTTAGCAGAGAAAATACGAAGTTTGACGTTTCAAGTTTATTAAATGTAATATTTCTCTTTCATGTTTTCTAATTAAATGCGAAATGGTGGTTATACATTCGCTAGTAATTACTTGGTGGAGCTATATCCGTTTGAAATTCTAATAAGCGTTAATTCTAGACGGAGTATGAACACAAATACTTCGCATGTTTACGGTCAGTTTTAGGGCAGCAGCATGTGTGATAGTGGGTATTTTCTCTATGAACGCTAGCGGAGAGCAAGACAGCTTTGGTAAATGTATCAGTTTCAGAAGTTAATTCCTGTAGCATGAAATATAAAGCCCTGGCAAAAGGAAATAAAAACGTTGATCTTAAAAACAGAACCCATAATTAACCCTCTCACTGCGTAGATGTTTTCAGCCACCACTGAGAACATATGATAACTCGTACGAATTTACGTGTCACATTTTAGCTTCCCATTTTTTTTGCGTCTATTTTTTAAGAATTTCTATGTTCAATTATAAATTTGACCTAATGTGTTACTAATTCTTACAAATTTATCCATAGCTATAAATTATTTACTTACTTAATCCATTGCCTTTTTACCGCTAGGTGTAAGGCGGGCAGGGTTCAGGCCTACGGTTGTTGAGATCTATACTTAGATATGTTTTTCGGTTTGGGCTGCATTATTTTTTCCGTTATTAGTCCTATCTGTAGACTTTTTTCTCCTATCTTATCTCTTTCTGTTTTGCTTTTTTTGTTCGCCTTAAAAGTCCCATTTCATGAAAATTTCCGGGTAAAGGAAACATAGCAACAATGCAGCACACAAGTCATTTCAAAGAAGAGTAATATTAAAAAATCTTAGTACATGAACAAAAACTAGTTATATTCCTACCTATTGGAATTCACTTAGAAGTCTAGTCAAATTCAAGATATCACATATGTTCACGAAGATCAAGTGTATTAGAAAAATTTCTCTCCTATCGCTCGATTATAGCTCAACATTTAAACTATTCTTCACGCTTATAACGAAAAGCAGCACATCGTGCTATCACTGCTTTCTTAACGGCAAGTGTATATATTTCGGCAGTAGATGGCGCCAACAGGTACTTTGCGCGTTTCTCTCAAGAACTGCTCGAAAGTTGGTTTACGAAGTGTAGCCTCTCAAGACGGTAGGCGTGTATCTTTTGGCACTAAGTTGTTATAGATAGATAGTGATATAGGCCGAGAAGCAAATAGTGATGCGACGTAGAGAAAAATAGACGGAGTAACAGCGATGACGTCGAGTAGACGGAAACATGTCCCTTCACTAATGTTTTCTCTTATCCATTGCTTTTATTATCAATAGCTGGACCTATATTAGCATTATTTTGGTTATTGTTTTTAGATATTTTTAATGTGCATTGACTACTTTATGTCTTTCCATCCAAATCTGGCCGGAGCAGGTGGTATTTAATTACCGATAAAAATTGCAGTGTGCCTCTTTCTCGGATAAAAAAGTACAACCGTAGGCTCCGTTTGACACGTTACCCTACCGCATGTTGGAACACCTCTACATTTGGCAAAATTCCAATAGAGTTAGCTAATGATCACATTAATCGACTAATAGGAATACGAGGTGTAGTCTGTAGCCTGATGCTTCTCCGCAGCTTGTTGTTGTTATATTAATAACAACAACAACCTGTAGATTCTTGTTCATATTCGTAAAATCTAAGCTTAAAAATGATGCGAAGTAACAAAATACTGCGAATATTGATGTGAAATGAGAGTTGTAATGTACCGTTAGTTAAAACTAATAACTGGCCCTGCGGTTATGATTCATGTATGTTAATTTAGGTGTCATTTACAAAATAAGAACACAATCTCACAATTATTAATTCATAGTTTCGAAAATTTGCAACAAACGAGATCAAATATTAAACATATTGCGTATCTACTCAATTGTTGCGGACCCTAAATATTGATCGCCGAATGAAAGAAGGCAGGTGTTTGATAGTAGGAGGAAAATGGTTAACGCCAACACGTTACAAATGTTTGTGTTTTACTGTAGTTCTGAAATTCTCGAAAAAAAATCGCCGCAGCCTTCCTTAGCAATTCAACTTGTGATGGTTTCTGAATTCCAAGGTCATTAGATGACAATTCTGGGTATGTTATCTATAGTGACCTAAAGTATGGTCTTCTCAAAATTTCACGATGTAATTCAAATGCTACTAAAGAGCATATATTGTAGCACGTAGTCACTTCCGCAAAAATGTGGACAACGATACTTGATACAAAGCACCCATTTTCTATTATGCCCACATTAAGGATGCGTATATTATGTAATCACTCTCCAAACATCTGAATATGTAGAACATCTTTCTCAAGTTTCTAGTTGAATCTTTCATTGACCTAGAACCCACCAAGGTGATAACGATATCGCAAAAACTTGAAAACAAACAAAGAAACAACTTTTATGAATCTTCTATCTGGGAAAAGAAGGAAGTTGTTCGTTCCTTTTACTTTACTACGCGAACAATTTGTTATATCCAGCCGTTCATTTTCCCTTTGTATAAATCTCACCGTCGAATTTTTAATAAAAATTTGCATTTTATAACTTGGCGTTATTGAAATTTTATACTCTATACGATTCCGAATCGGAAACGAACTCTCTAGCGTTCATAAAACTATCGATTATTCATAAAAAGACAAAAGAAATACCGCATAAGGCTAAGCCGGCTGTAATTTAACTTTCCAATTTGCCGTAGTGGCTTTATGGATATTTACGTTGGATGAAGATAATTCGGTTCCATTTTCGAACTTAGACGAGGAAAAGTAGAGGTATGTAATGTACCTATATACCCTATTAATTTACGCTTGCAGTTCGTGTGTTAATTCTTCATATTGATTTAAGTATCTAGTTCAGGATAAAGCAAATCTTTTATTTAAAATTGCAGATGATATGCGAATAGGTAATGAAATATTTAACACTATATCAGCTTGGATATGTTTTCAAAATATTTTTAGTAATGAATCTAAATATGTTATATAGTAATAATAAATGAATGGTAAGAGCTAGGGCGGGACCCGCAAAAATGCTGCTTTCGTCTAATCCTAAATATCTCCTAATTAAAATAGAAAGAAAAGGAACTGCCGTGTGCCATTGTGACACAGTGAGCATTATTAAAAACTACAGAGAAAAGAACCTAAGAGTAATGTAGACTCCTGTGGAAAAACGACTTTATGGAAGTTTTTGTAACTTTTTACTTACTTTGAATAAATCTTTATTTGTTGAATTCTTTTTTGCTGTTAGGAAGTTGCCAAAGAGTAGCATTATTTAATCTACCCTCGTTTTTTAGATTTGCTGTTTTCCTAAAAGATATATGGACTTACAAAAACACTAATGCCATTTTTGTACACCTCTCCCCTATTTTAGTCCACACCTACTACGTTTCTCAGCAATTACTAAAAATCGATTGAATTTCCGTAGCGACTATTTAACTTGGTTTTATGTACAGGTGCAGATATTTTCCGTATAGTAATATACCGGAATAAACAACAGACAGGTAGATGTAGAACGTTTATCCGGTTAAATATAAAAAAACACACACAGTTGTGTTATCATTTTTATCTCGGCGTATGTATTTACGTATCGAACAATTTATTGCAGGCGCCCAACTTTTAAATGTACATAAATTGTTAGTTAATGCCGTCGCAATAAGGTTTTATAGCCTACTACGGCAATATCGTTCATCGTCGGAGAATATTTAAGAGAGCGTTCGGTGTATTGTTCGGAGCTTAATTCGACTCCTAAGTGGACTTACCACGTGGGCACGTGGTTCGTTGTATAAGCTGTACAGCATATATACTAGGATATTGCATGGGCTCGCAGCGTAACAGCGATAACAGCCTTCTTTGGTCCTTAACATCGCTCTAGTCGTGTACTCGACAGAATAGATTTGTGAGCTTATGGCCGTTGCCCACAGGAACACACACAGATGTGAGTGCACGGTCGCTCGCACACCTCTTATCACAAGAGGACAAGTTTTGTAATTGCGTCTCGTTTAACTGTATAAAGTACACTGGGAAACGACTATTATTGTTTATCTCCCCTTATATCACCATACGCTAACTACTTAATAATTGACAACTGGTTTCTATTTTCTTCGAAACGCAATATTTATCGCGGTTCTTTCATGAAAAAGAACCAGAAGGAACAGCTGTTCCTTACCTTTTATCCGTATATCACCATGGTAATGGAATCTAGTTAAAATTTGAGATTCGGTGCCATACGTTGTCACTTAAGGTAACGGGCGTGTTAAAAATATTTAAAAACAACATAACTATATTTCATGAGCAAATACCTCCTTTCAATAACATTCATGGTGCTGTTACCTTGCTGCACTAGTACTTGTAAAATTATTTTTATTATTTTACTATAAATTCTACCATTGGTTATTTAATCTACTCGACATGAGGAAACCTGTAACGATGAGTCTTTCCTTTCCTTTCAGAAACGTAGAAATGTGGCAGTATCCATGTGTAAAATAATAAATAAACAGAAAAAATGAAGCATGCATTAGCAGATCACATCAAAAAATGCCTAGAGACAATAACCAAAAAATATAATGCTAAGATAGCCTAGCTTCCTCATGGTATTGATGGAATAATTCACGGCAAAAGCAACAAAAGGAGAGAAAAAAATACACAAACACACGGACATGTTTCTGCCTACCCGGCGTCATCAGCGTGGTTTCGAGAGTATTTTTTATCTCTACCTTCCCACGCTGTGAGGCAACAGCGACATTCTCGGACATTCTTTCGGCAGTTTAAATAGATATAAATTTGCTTTCAAAATGAATCACTTAGCCAAATAGGTCCTCTCATAAAGGCGACTCGAACTAACAAGGCAGATTCTCGTCACGTTCCTTCGTCCCTTTGTCACCGATAGCATTCCGCAATTAAATTTTCAATTAACTAAAAATTCTCTTGTTTAAAAATACCAGGCACCACGACCGTAATATGTGGACATTTACTATCCAACTCGACGACTTATTCCCAGAAATCCAAAATAATATTAAATGTGGAAATTTTGGATTGTAAAGGCCAATACAATTTATTCTCTACGTATGTTCAAAGAAATCACATTAAAGACAAACATTGAGAAGAAGAAGAAGAAGAAAGTGGGAAAGGAAGTGAAGAAAGTGGAGTTAGGAAGAATTCTTCAATTATTTCTCGGGAATTATCGTTGTCTGAAGGTAGATTTAAATAATTAGATGTCAACGATAAGGCTAGATGACTGGAAGTTATATGACCGCCGCTGCAAAGAACGAAATTGAAGTCAAAATGGGAAATTGTTATCGTTCCCACGTTTCTATTTTTCTCGCGATACCTTTGGAATTATAATTTAACATTAAATTACAGTTCAATTTTCTTATTCCAAAAAGACCTAATACACATTTGACATTACACGCAATCATTAAACAGTGACTTTTCCAAACGAACACGACTTCTTTACGACAGATATTTAATTGACTGAGGTGCAACTGAATTTATTTTGTGCCTGTTTAAAGGAAAATTGACGATTTAGGTTCCAAAGAAAATGGAGAGAAGACAAGTTATTTAGCCGTCCCTCCAAAATTATCGCTGTAGTGAGATAGCATTATCTAGTAGCACTCTGGCGACAGGAAGAGGCAAAACCGAGGCTATAAAAGCGGCTGGAGAAAAGATAAGACAAATTTTGACGTTAAACGGATGTACGTAGAGAATGTAGAGGACATAGTAGAATATTATACAAAGTATGGTAACTATTGATAATTCTTACATTAAATTGCGGTAAAGTAACATCCTTCTCAAAAGTCCAAATAATGCAATGAGCAGCGTTTTAGCTGAAGTTTTGACAAAATCGATCTTTCTCGTGTCTTTCCTATGCATCTACCTTAATCAGATTAATCGGAACAGTAGAGGGAATATACGTTCATTACTCAAATATAGCTGTATTAGGACATGGCGTTACTGCCAGTATTACCTGGAGGTAATACATTAAAACTAAAACGTAACCAGCTGATAGTTAAGCGCCGCGATATAATACATATTTAAGTAATGAACAGAGGTAGGTGCGTAGGTATATATAGAGGCAAATCTGTTTGTAGAGAATCCGTTTATGCGAACGTCAGTTACAGTGAACATTTTTCCATGCTTCAGTTAAAATGTCTATAATTAAACTAAAAAAAAGGTCAATCCTTTGAAAAGGAAAGACAAAATAAATTAACTGTTTACTATTGTAGAGGTCGATATAGCTATTAGTTTCGACGTTTTCAGCGATTTCTTCTTAACTACTTCTTAACTACTGATATTGAAGCACACCCTTACCGATATATATTTCTATCAACACAATCTGATTTGTGCTGCTCATTTAGGTTAGTGTTTATTCATCGCCTATTAACTTTGCTGTGTTACTTATTTTATTAAAATTGGTACTATCAGGAATCTAGTAAATAATCACGGTCTTTTGTTTGTATTTCGCTAAATTGCCGAAATATTTAATTTATGAACAAGCGAGAGATATGGTTGCAGCGTTAATGATGTTCTTTGGACAAGAATATGATAGTATTCGCATTCTCGGACAACCCTTCATACCCTCTGAGGCAGTGAGGAAAGTAAGTGGTGGGCTTGCATAACCGTAAGGTTTAAAGATTTACAATCTATGTAATTTTAACATGTGCCGCAATTTTTAATATGAGCGCTAGTGTTCTTCTGTTAGTGCCATATTAGAAGCAGTGAAAAAGCAAATCGACAAAAGCTTAGACCTGTGTCAGTGATGATGCTACAAAGTCATCTACAGGGAATGCTATATGTGAAACAACGAAAATTTACTTCTAAATACTTCGATATTTTAGAACAACGCAGAGCATCTTCTCTAGGGAGTCCCTTATACAAAATTCGACGGTAGAAGGGTTTAACGAAAACTATAGCTTTCCCGGAAGATCTAAAGTATTTAGTGTTATCTCGCTAATTTCTACATCTCTATCGATACTACACCGTACATGTTAGGAAACGTAATTACTCTTGCTATTGCTATCTATTTTATATACATATGTACGTATTTACAGTTTACATTCGACGAAGCAAAAGCTAATAAAGAATGCTCCGTTATTTGTCATGTCTCGCATATGCGCACGTAATTTTTCGTTTCAAGAGATCTATATTGCAATACACCAATATGGATGCATATAGGGTAATGCAGTCGGTATCATGGGAATTTGTGCACCTTCCCAGCTACTACAGATTCACTCAAGGAAGAAGCAATCTTCCTTACTTACGCCTCTAATATTCTAAAATGCGCACATCGAGGGTTTCGATAAAATATCTCAGTTCTATATAGGAAGTGAAGGGAGACGCGTTTTACTCGCTCGACATTTTACTTATCTTGACTCATCCGCGGAATTTTCAATTCCGAGATGAACTCGATAAACAAACTTATAATGCACGGCATTTTGCCGTAGGCTAAATAGTATCTCCTTAGAAGTTTGTGTTTACTTACATACAGAGGCATACACAAATACAACTACACGCAATCAAATAGATCGTACATAGCGGGTGTGAGGCACCTATAAAATTCCTTTTAAATAGAATTTTATGACCGTTTTCGTATACGGTAGAGAGTCACTACACACGCATACAATAGTAAATCTATTTGACATGAAATGCTGTGTCAGTCTCTGTATAGGTACTTGCCATCCACTGTTGTCGACTTGGTTGTTGCTGCTGTTACCGTACGTATGTGCTCTTGTAATACTGAGCGGTACGTTCGCTTTACATTTTATCGAATACCGTAACCGTTTGGCGAGGGTATAGATTTAGCTCCCGTTGCTGACAAAGGCCCGGTTATATGCCGTATTTGTGTAACTATCGAACCGGAGAGTAGCGGGAGGCAGGTTGCACACGCCATACCATAGTATTTGGGAACAATTCCGAAGCGAAAATACGAAAATTGCGTTTGTTATGATTATGGACACGGTAGGATTGTTTCCAATACACTCCGGTTGCTGCTAACGTACCCGTAGGTACGAGGCTATTCAAAATAGATGTGAAAAGTGGAGCCATACAATCATTTATACCGATCCATATCGGGTTTCGATTTCATATATAGTATCGAGTCCACTATAGCAAACGGTTACTTCAATTCCTAAATAACATGACAATATGTACTGCGATGCTACAGCTGCATCCATTTAGTAAAATTCTCCAATAATAAAAATACCTCTTTTTATGACAATTATCATTCGCAAATAACAGGAGTAAGTAAAATGTTGGTGCGGTTAACACATTACAACATTGGAGTTTGTGTGAATGGGCTGCCCCTAATATTCAAAGAGAAATGTTTAAGGATGATAGAGTATCATAAAATATAAAATCCTTTCCCATATATATATGTATTTTTCCAACGGTAACGCATGTTACCTCAGAGTCTAACTAGAACAAATTCTACAATTCCAAATAGTCTACAATAGTGCTATTTATTTACTTAAAAAATGCCTGCCAACATTCAATGGTGTTAAATGAGTTTACAGTATCAAACGCAGACGTAAAAATAATCAAAAATTTATAAGGTTTATTAACTTCTAAGTTTTATCGGAAAAAGATTTCTTGAAGCAAAATTTCTTCCGATCATAAAAAATCAGTATTATTTTCTAACTTCTCAACTCTGTATGACTCCACTATATTAACATTCTCAATTACAACAATAGAAAATAGTCCAAGAGCGTTCTTAAGTTTTCTACGCAAAATGATTTAATTTGCAAAAATAAGCCTTCTCAATAAAAAATAGGTTAGAACGAAATATACAATGTGTATTTTTAACAAAATGTAAGAAAAACAAAAGTTGACATCTGTGAATCACATTTTAAATTTGGAATTTTTAGGTAGATGCGAAAAACTTTTTCTTATGAGATTTGTTTTGGCCAAATAATGACATTTTGGAACACTTGAAATGTTCGATCAAAATTTTGGGTGCTGTTGCAAATACTATGGAACAAATGTTTTGGAACATTTTTTGATTTCTAATGATGCACAGATAAACTGCAAACACGGTTACTTTAAAACTAAAGAAATAAAAAAGTTGCAATATAGTGCAGACTTTTCAACGGATACTGTAGAAGACCTCAAAGAGGTGACACATATTTTAATCTGAGTGCGGCGTCTGGAGTGGTTCGTGTTGCAGATCACCAATCATATCATTCAAAGCTATTTTCGTAATGGACAAAAGCAAACGAACCGGGAATATTCTCTGCACGTAATGAGAGTGCTATACTGCAATTGGTTTGAAAATCATATGAACAATGATAATATCCTTGACAAGTACTCAAAGCTTGGTTTCACCTTAATGATGTTATTAACAAATATGTATGTATGGTATAGTGAAACCTCTTATGTAATGATAGAGAAACCATTGCATTCTAAAAAAATTGAAAGAAGAATTACTCTTCCATGAAACGGAAAATACAGAAGAAAGCTAAAGTAGTTGCATGATGATGAACTAAGGGATGGATACTTCCAACAAGACAATGTGACAACCGATGAATCTCTTATATGAATATTTTGATAACCTAATCTAGCTATTTGAGATTATTTTTGCGCATTTTAAAAGTACAGTTATTTAAAATACATCACACACAATACAAGAGCTCACTGACGCAATTCAATATGCTTGTGACACGAAAACACCTCGGCACCTCGTCAACGTACTTCACAACATGAAACGACGAGTAAGGATTTGTTTCGATCTAAATATAACTTAACCAAGATTTAACTGTTAGATGGAGTTGTAACCAGTATAAACAATTTCTTCAAAAAAAACATGGCCCTCCCGATTACGTTGTTCTATAGTATTTATCAACGATAATGTTATACGCATTTAATAGTCCGGAAAATGCTTACACGGGAACAATATTTTTTATCTCTAAAACTGTAATTGGTAAATATTGCCTGATAACGAAGTTTCAGCAAGGTGGAACCCCTTTCTAATTTTTGTTGTGTCAAATATTTGGATTGCCAGGAACCTATATATATTACCCCACTGAAATATTTTCTATGGAAATACTTAATGAACAAAACGTACCTATACCTAGAAAATGTTCACAAAAATATCGAAGAATTTAACATAGAACTGAATTAGTTATCAAACAATATGTAATACCATAATTCGTTAGTTACAATAAATGACGTTCCATTAAAGAAAGATTTAGTTTCATTATAAAATACAAACCCGAGCATTGAGTAAACGAAGCGTCCAAAACGTTTTGATCAAACTCTTTGCGAAGTGGAGGCGATTAAATGAGGAAACCATTTTCCACCTCATAATCGTAATTTCGCTGAAAACAATCGGCAAATTTCTTCCAGTTACGTTGAATGAGCGCAACTTAAAATCAATTTACTTGAGACACAATCACGCGATTTTAATTTCCTTCCTTGAACGTTTACTGTCTCCGCCAATTTCGACAATTGCTTTTTCCAAGAAGCACGATTCTACTTCAATGGAGAGATAAAGGTACATTATAGCATTACCTGAGACGGACGCAGTGCACATGTAAACGGAAACCTGCGTAGTTGTACAGAGAGGAATCTGGCATATTATGTAAAATCACATATTCTGAGCGAGATCGAGTTGTAATTGACTTTATGGATCGTTTGACTATCAGCGTCATTATACGTGAAAAAGGTAATTGTTACTGAATGACATACTAAATGCTTTTATAGGTGTTATTACTGGGAATAAATTATAAGTTAAGTTTGTAGGTACTAAGGCCGAACTTTGACAAATACTACAGATCTGACCTTTAATAAATAAATGACAATAAATGTTTGCAAAATATACAGTTAAGAAATTTACTTTTTAATATTACAAGCCAAAACGATATTGCAAATGAATATCGAATTAGTACTTGAAGTAGGGCAACAACATATCTGATAATAATAAACCAGCTATTTTTGCTATTACCAAGCTCGTATGTAATTGATATAAATACATGATAACTAATAACGAACCAAGGCTACATGCGGCCATTACCAATAGCTTAAGGCAAGAGCTTATCTATAACGTCTTCTTCACTTCTTACAGATATCGTTTCAATTCGAAGCAACGTTTTATTGCCACATTCAAACTTATTTCCTTCGACACTATATATTCAGCTTTGTTTGAGCGTATAACCACACACGAGCAACACTAAGGAGGTCTGGTAGATTTCCGGGAGTTTCCTGATTGCAAGTAAAACCACAATTTTCCGCATACACATGCTGTATTAATGTAATTATTAGCTAATACCTATAGTAAGCGTAGAAATCAGAACTTCTTTGCATTTTGAAAATTATATGATTTATAGTCGAACAATTAGGACGGTGTGTATAAATAATACGACTTGCGTGCTTTCTATTGAAGCTCATGTCATTTGTGGGGCTCTTCAATAAAGCTAGCTGGTTAGTTGTATAAATGTATGTAGGTAAATCATATAACTATTGCTATTTTGTTAACAAAATTTTGTACTGATCAGAAATAGAGATTAGATAATAATACACGTTTATTATTCAACAAGTAGACCCAATAATAGGATAATACAATTGTAAGTAGTATATGCATAAATCATAGAAAAAAACAAAAACATATGCACACAAAATTAATTCTCTTTTGTTCCTACATAAGCAGTCACATCGCCTACTAGCCGCTTCACAAACGGTGTATGTAGGAGCTCGTCTCATAATGTTTGTCCTCGCGAATAGAAGAATGAAGCTAGTATCACATCTTGAGTTTAATCGTGGCTCCAGCAAGTTCATTCGTTGAAGTAAGAAGGGGCAATCGATGTCATTCCGCAGCAATTTCTGTAGAAATCCTCACAGACGCCATCCCTTATCGTGTTCGAACCTAGCATGCTATTTCGAGTAATCCGTCCTGCGGAGTACCTCTCAATTTTGTACGAGAGATATTTGAGAAATTTTCGATGGATGCGATGCAAACTTAGAAAATCACCGTCATCTGGCGCATACCAGATAAGAACAGCATATTCTAGTTTGCTTAGTACAAAAGCGTGGTACAATAATTTTAATAAAGCTGTATTCTTGAGGTATTTAGAGACACGCCTAATAAAACCAAGAGATTTTACAGATATTGTTAATACGCGATTTAAAGGTGAGAATGATATCGAAAAGTACACCCAAGTCTTTAAATTCAAGTTACGTGATAAATTGGTTCCTATACCAGATCAGTGGTGCCAATTTATATTTTATCAGAGGCAAGGAAGAACGGGAATACGTAAGTACACAACATTTCTCAACATTCACTTTGATCTTGAAACGTTTACACCATTTTACCTGCACATCAAAACCACTTAGAAGTTTTCCTGTGTCATCAACTGAAGATGTTAATATCATCTGCGTAAGCATGGGTCGAAAGATTGATGTTCAGGAGCAGATAATTGATATAAACTACAAACAATAATGGTCCCAGATTCGATCTCTGGGGAAAGCCAAATTAAAAGCAAAATTATTAGAACAATATCCATTACAAGCAACATAAGACTTTCTCCCTTTCAAGCACGATTTCAGGAGACTAACTGCAGAACAAAACTGAAGGAGCTCAACTTCAACAACAGCAACTCATGATTGATTATGTCGAACACCTTAGACAGGTCTGTACATACATCACATCAACTTGGCCACACCTATCTAAAACTTCACTGATAAATTGCGATATGGTTGCCAACATCGTAACCGTAGATTTCCCAGAGATGAAGCCATGTTGACTTGAGGCAATAAAAGAGCGAGCACTATTATAAATGGCAGCGTACAAGACCTTCTCATAAAGTTTTGCGAAAGTGGATATTGAAATAGGCCTGTAATTAGATAGAATTTCATTAATGATTTTGAGGAAATGCGAAAACGAATTTGCAAACATTATGATAACATTATGACAATGATAGTAACAATATCATTAGGATCGTAAAAATCCTTCCCATCGTTATCACACAGCCTGCCCGATATCCTTGTGTAACGTCTTATTGTGCGAAGATACTGCCAAAGATGAGAAGGTGAAGTTTTTTATGGAATCTTTAATATTAGTTAGATAACGAACACAGCTATCACTTATTGTGTTTTGATTAACTTTCTGATACGCTTAAATTCATTACAATACGTTATTTTCTTAGTTTTGATCCACTTGCGGTGGTAAACATTTTTGGTTTACTAGATGGTAATAGTGGGGTTTTTGCATTTTAGGACATTATTATTTCTTCCGTTTACTGCAAAAAATAAAGCTATCAGCTTGAAGAGCAAATGGCGGTAATCTAGTAATGGTATAATTTGGCATCCTAGTAAAACTTAAGAGTCACATGAATAATTTAGCTTTATTTCAGGTTGACTCTCTATGTATATGCCGCAAAAATAGGTAGATAAGAAAATTTTCTATATTCCAAAAAATTTTTCTCTGAAAATATTAATTGAAATCGAGACAGAATTTGTGCACGTCAGATGCAAAAACGTAGATCTAAAATTATGAAGCTAGGGTGACGAAACTGCTCCAAAGCAATACAGTTATTTTCGCCAAAAAATGTTAGATTAGTGATAAACATATACTCCATTATTTGTATACATGCATAAAGTTACATAAGTGCTGGAATTTACTGTAGCTACGTTCGTAGTATACATACACAGTGATGGACAAAAGTTTGGAAGCACCTAATATCTTTAATAATATCGCGGGCATTGCTACCTTCAATACGTAAAAACACTGCCTATATTTCTTTATATGCTGAAGAAACACACTATTGCAATTTGAAAACTGTGTAGTGTTCTTCACATTTCACGGTTTTCTATATAAGCTGCTAAGCTTGCTAAGTTTCGACAATAATACAGATCTCTGTCACCGCGTGAAACACAAGAAAGACAACGATTACATTGAAGTTGCAGGTGTCAAACAATTACATTTTCATATTTGTGTATTAGTATTTA
>LR737391.1:7913625-7949706 GCA_902655005.2 Marronus borbonicus | reverse complement strand
GTACAGTGAAAACGAATTCGAATTTGCTAAAGACCCATGCGTGCACATTCCATGTCTGTATTCACTGATATATACAATGTATACATACAATGCAAGTAAAATGAATACTACAACGTCTGTGGGTATCATATTCACAAATAAGTTCCACCGTGGAAGAACTAAGGGGTCAACAGGTCAATCATACGTAAAAAATCCGCTGAGTAAGGAAACGGTATTTTGCCGATGATCTACACGCAACGTACAACGAAGCAAATATATTAAATCTATCAATTGAGAGGTTGCGACGTTTTTGGTATATGAACGGAGATTTCCAACCGAAAAGTATCCTTTTCTTCGTCGTCGAACAATCCTTTCGGCTCTTTTATAAATCGGACAGAGATCCATTACGGGACGTTCGCAACAAGATTCGTTATTTGTAAAACATTTATAGGCATAGATTTATCAAATCGCGTATATTGACAAGACGGTCAATGTTTTTATGTAAAGAGAGTTAAACAAAAGATGAAACAAAAAAAAGTAAGGCGGAAAAAGAGTCAAGGTAGACGAAGAAGAAGCGCTGAAGTTTCCGAAAGCCATCTTTTATCGCTGATACCATCTGAGCTAAAGTAACGTACGTCGAGGTAGACTAGAACCAGTGCATTCCATACGATTTCCGCCATTGTATAGAACCAAGTCCGCCGCATGGATTCTCATTGATATCTTAACATCACGGTGTAGTTTACCGTTAATATACATACTAAACAATAAGATCCGGTGGTACTGCTTTTTACGTATTGTGATTTTTCATAGATCCTTATTACATGTTAAATTTATGTAACCGCATAACGTAAATGTAGGTGGGAGGCACGCCGCTATAATTTAGCGTACTGGGTGTGAACTCGATTTAATAAATCATGTGCAACTACCATGTTATTAAATTAGACTAATGGTCGTTTTACAGATATTAACTTGTTGACATTATAATATATTTAATAGTATAGTATGTTAATAGTTCTGCAGTTTTGCAATAACATATTTAGCATACATACTTAGATTTGATAATATAATCATATACCAGAGCAATGCTGTTATATTGCATTGTTTATAAAAACCACATAACAAGTAGATATAGATGGTTTGCTATCGCTATCGCAAATGTCCATGTTTTTAGATTTCGCTTGTTCCGCATGTTTTCTGGGTCTTGCTTTATATTTTTTCCTTTTTTTCTAATTTCTTACGATGGAATATTGGAATTCTTCACACGTCTATCCTTGTCGGCCAAACGTTGTCCACCCAAAACAACTATTTTCATTGGTTTCTAAATCGATCTTTAGCATTATTCGTAATGTGCACTTTATTTCTGTTGCCTTGTTCTGCATACCTTGATCGAGCTACTTTAACTTTGTCAATTCAGGAACACAATCCACCCTACAACGCAACATTTTCTTAACGCAATATTATTTCCACGTTCTTATTTCAATTTCCAAATTGTGTTTCATTTACCAACTGCACTAAACGTGAAAAGTCATTAGCGACAGATAACACCCTTAACAAATTTCACAGGATACTTGCAAGATATAGATTTAAGCATTATTAATTATAGATTGTACCTGTACTGATTTAGGAAATACGTTTAAAATCCTTCAAATAAGAAATCATAAAAGACGAAAATTCCCTTGTTCACAAATATCTTCTTCTTTATGAGCAATATGTCTAGTGTTGCCCATTGTTCATTTGCTTTTCCTCTTTTTTCTTCTATTCCTTGAATCCAAACGACACGGGAGAATTTTCTCAAAGCATACCGATAGACGTAGAACCGATTCTGACTTGTACGGGCTTATTGCATAAAAACATTTGCTATTAAGATACATGTGCATCCTTCGCTCCATTTCTACACACGTTTTTTCATTTAGAAGTTTTACGAAGATATTGGCACCCTAAATGTTAAAGGAAAAGTACTTCCAATACCTAATGCATTGCGTACCTCAACTCTTCAGTTCGTTCAAAGAAATTTTCTTCAGGCGATCGGATTAGATACGCTTGTAAAATTGTTACGTCAGAACCAAATGTAGCTTTCATACATACATTTGAACTTTGATTTCCTCATAAAACATCATACGTATAACGTCTTTGAAAGGACACTTTCAATATATCCTTAGCTCCACTCTATTTACACTTTTCAATAAAAATCAAAACATGTATAACTTGAGTAAACGTCACCTGCAAGCCTTTAAGCGCCTCAAACGCGAGCCTTCCGAGCGACAAATCCAATTAACGATCGCCCCAAGGGCCATCAACCGCCCCACTTTCAATGCAAATCAATGTCGGATGGATTGAAGTTTTTTTCTTTGAAATGAACTACAAGAGCTGACGAAGATGACGAGGTAAATGAGGGGTTAGCTAGCGGAAGTAGGGTGATGACAGACGCATCGGTACCTATGGTAGACGAGAGAAAAAGGAGGTAAGAGGAAAAAATAATTAACTTATGTGGATTCAATATTGACGAGCGGCAAATTTAGCACGATCCACAGCTCCAATCCAGCTCGTCAACTCTTGAAAATAATTCGCGAAAGAAGTTTTTAAAAATCCTTCCTGCCTTATCGCCGCACAGTCGGCACATAAAATGTCCGTACAGAGAAAACGCGTTCATAAATATAAAGAAAGTAACTAGGCTACCGCCATCTGTAATAATAATCAAATGCATCCTTCTAGATATCAGCCACAGGCTTTTACGAATGATAGAGAATTAAAAGAAACGATTTATCAGGAAATCTTTCTAAAACTCTTTGGTTTAGAGCAGTATTTCTTAAACTTTAAAGCAGTACCACACCTTCTGCTTACCCGGGGGCGATGCATAGTTTTTATTGTTTCCTTAAGTTTGCGCGCGTTGCGAACATTCTATTTATTTATTTAACAAAATTCACAACACTCTTAACCACACTACCATATAGTGCTATTTTATCCCTGTAGCAGTAATTCCCACAGGTTAAAAACCATTACTTGAATGGCCATAAATTATTTTTAGCAGTGTTGGAACATATCTGTGTAGCTGACTACTACATAGCTATGTGTAACTCTCGCTGAAGTTTGTTCTAGAATCACTTCACTCATCTGTTTCTAATGGCATTTCTTAATCTTGGAGCAAAAATAAGTTTCTATTCAAAAATATTTATTGTTTTTACACAACTCAGTTTATAAAAATGATAATTTTTTCCAAACGGCAAAATTATACCAAGGTTAGTTGTCAGGGCTCACTGCGTAGTGTCATCGCTGTGTGCAACTTTGATATGTGCACGTCCTTCTGGAATAACGACGGGAGATCAAAACGAGGGGACTCAGCTATGTATATTAGCCTATTTATCGTGACATTCGGCGTCAAAAGAGCGTCGCGCATGTGGATGAACTAATCACGCGCTAATCATACCAATTAAGTTCGCATTATCTTTAATATTGCAGTATGTATTACTGCAAAATCCGAGTTAATTCATTAATTAATCCATCGCCAAAACTAGAGGTATATAGGAAGCAACTATGTATAAATGTACAATACGCCCGGATACCTTCGTAGTCGACTACACACGCCTGTTCCCATCTTCGTGCGAGGCTACGAGAAAGAGACGGAACCACAAGGATGGCGGAATCTATTTCTCTGCGGTCGATCACGGATTCGGATTCATTGGCTAATCAATCACCGGGTTCTTCCTAAATTGTAATTGACTGTCAATTACCGCTGATGAAGCAGCTCGGTTACTTGCTAGACCCACACCACACACTTCATTCGACATCTGAAAGAATGTGAACCAATTATGTTCGTCACGGGTAATCTTTTCTTTGTCTTTTACACCGACCCACCACCATTCGTTCCTCCCTTTTTATTGTCTCGTCCTTTATAAGTGATGTAAGTACTGCGGGAGGTATGTGGCAAAATGTACCCTTTAAAGACATCGCCAGGATTCTTGCCGAGACAGCATAAGGGGAGGCAAGAAAGAATTCATGTAGAATGTCCATCACTCTAATAGAAGAATATTTATCTGAAGTGGTCCTGGATTTTCGAATGATTTAGGTTAAAGAAAATATTTTATTTTCATAAAAAAAAACGAATAATGAGGACAGTAAGCTGCTGGATATCTATTGAAGCTTAGAGTCTAAGACAAAACACGAAGCTACTTATACAGAAGGTTAAGTTTCCAAAAACAAGAACATGTTATTGTAAAGTAACTTGAACAGTAAACTGTGTGGATGACGATACGTTTTATTTCCAGTTTTTCTTTTTGTGTGGTTTTTATTGATTTGATCTAACGAGTCCTGTACGTTATATCCTACTGCATGTCAGTACTCTCAACTTTACGGTTTCGCATATTTTTTTATGTTAAATAATAACACTTTTTAAACTCAATTTCCAGCGTTACATCATATAATTCTTTGTTCCATTCATTTTTACCATTACCGTTTTACGACAAAACCGGATTAAACTACATTATTCACTATTTACCATTTGTCCTTTGGTTCTCTACTATTGTTCCCTAGTGTGGTCTTGTTTCTTGTAAGTCACCCTGATTAATTCCAGAGTACAGAAGCTTTGTACCCTTGTTTATTTCTCCTATTTCCAATAACCGTTTTTTGTCATGATGAAACTAAATTAAGTTTATATACGCAATGCCATGGTTGCGGCGAAACCCTGCATTTGGGTTGGGTTGACCTATCCGAAAATGAGGTTAGGCTTACAATACCTAAGAATGCAAGTCAAACTAGCTTCTCTGCAATTTCATTAGGGCATTCGAATACACATTTTTATTCAGCAGTTGCAAGCTAGATTTCTCCTTACAAACACGGATTTGTACGATAGCGTTCTGCAGTAACAAACAAACAAAAAACCTACAAGTGGTTAATGATAAAAGATAAGTTGATTATTTATTTTCAAAAAGCCTTCGATTTAAAGTGAGCCTTATGTTCTTTTAAAAAGTTGAGATCTCTTAAATTCTCTGAACAATTGTTAAGTCCTCTTGATTCCTACTTACTAAATAGAATGTTTCCTAATACATCGAAACTACACTTCCACTGGCTTCTCAATTATTTCAGCAATGGTGCGATGAAATTTAGGTTTACTTTTATTTATTCTACACATCAACGAGATTCACAATGTCACAAATTGCGAAAAAATAGTGTTCGCTAATTCTCGGCCACGAAATCTTTAGGTACTTGCGATGTACTTGAGGACAACATTAACAATGTCTTCGCATGGTGGTGGCGCGTCTATGACTTATACCCGGAAAATTTAAGTAATTGAGTATAAACGGTACTCAAACGTAACATTCTGCATCAGTTAGGGATTTGGGCGTCTTGCTTGGCCTTCTTCTTTCCTCTTCTAGACACATTTCACAATTAGGACGAGACTGTCCAAAACTATACAGTTTTATATATCGCAATCGCCATGACTTCCACAACTTAAAAGCACTAACAACACTAGTCTTTTACTTAAGTCGTTTTGGCCTTGAGTTTGCAAGTCTTGCATGGTTCTGTATTTATGAGGTTAACGCTGTCGAAGTTAAAAAGTTTTAAAAAATACGTGAAAGTTTAAACACGAGGTGGAGAGAGGGTTAGGGTTAGGGTTATAACCTGCTATGAGTTGCCAACATTAAACCGGTTAATATTGAACCGACAAAATAAATCGAACTGATTGTACATATAGCCATGAAGAAGAGGGGAAAGAAATCAAATTTTGGACGCCATCCACACATCTCATCTAGTGACTTCAGTTTGTCCAGCTGCCGATTTCGATTTCTAAAATAAAAATTGTTTCTCTGAACTATTGTGGGTGGTAGAAGGATATAAGTTCGGCCAACGATGGTAGTGGTGAAAGCGGACAATTCCTTCTTTTCTATTTCATTTTATTTCCACAACATCTAAATTCATGTAAAACATTTCTACAACAAGGCTCAGGGTAAGTTTATGTAATTTCATGAATTAATTATCGTTCGATCAACTTATATCACCACCTTCGCCACCAACGATTTGACAGCTGATAATGGTGAATGCTTTTTTTGTCACATTTTTTATAAATTCATAACATTGCTATGGAACTTGATTATTTCCATCCTAACATTCCAAAGTAGCTACATATATCCTTACAACTATTGTAAAATTAGCGATTATAATTTTCAAGAAAACTGCGGTTTTATAACGGTGTATTTAATCAATCGCTTCAATATTTGACTAGACTTAACGACGTGTTAAGTGGAGCGATATCAACATTTATTTGAAGTGATTTGAATTCTTTTATAATGGTATTTTCGAAGTGGGGTTTTCCATTAAGCATTCTTTTAAAATTACGTGCACATAAAACAAATACCGCTTCTACCGAAAAGAATATCAGTATGGGCGATTTTATATGTATAAAAGGTGTTCGTTGTAAATCTGTTCCATAATTGTTGATATTCTAAAAAAAATCGAAACTTCCGCTGAGTATTCCTTGGTCCACAGGATTACTACCAAAGAAGGGAATTTTTCTTATTTCCATTCCTTTTAACAATTTGGCTAAGTTCAAGATAATTGTGTTATCCTCAATCAGTCAGATTATTAGGAAAGTATCTGCGGAATATCATCGTATCCTGCATTCGCTGCAAATTTATTAAAAATTAATTTAACCACAAATTTCAATATTGTTAAACCACTACGTTGGCCAGTTCTCTCATATGACTTACTATCAATGAATTTTCACTTTTAGGGATTTTCAAACAAAGGAACAGCAACCAAAAAAAAAAAAGAAGCAGCAATTACAGTCGCAAACATAGGTACATTCAGGAACGCAACGCTTACCACAAAATTGGATACATTCTGGAATCTTAAACCACGTAAAAGGTTTTTGAAAGGTTTCAATCTTCATTTTAAACGGGAAGAAGCTGTACTGCGAAAGAACTAGATAAAGGATGTATGCTGTTAGTAACTATGTAGCAAATCTGAAGACTGATTGTGTTATATTCGTACATGTTTGGAATATAACACAATCAGTCTTCAGATTTGCTGCATAGTTACTAACAGCATACATCCTTTACACTTGTAATTTCATTAAAATTTAATAATAGCGATAGTTTTACATTTTTTCCTTTGACCGTAGCTGTGGAGAGCTAAATAATTAGTCACCCTGTACAATCAATGAGCTGTATCATTCTTAAAAATTCTATTAACGTATGTACAGTCCCATAATTTTCATTACTGTTTATTATACCACACAAACTGGACGTAACTGCAGAATATCTAAGTGGTTGCCTTAATAAACGACTTAGTTCTTTTATAAACAAGGAACGGTCAGAGAAGTTCACCCTCGTATGGCAAGAAAGATGCAAACACGCGCCATTCGCGGTTGCCCCATCGGCTATAAATTTCGCGCAGAGTACATTTCCTTCGACTATTCCTATGTCAGAGGTGCACGTACTTTATGACGTACAGATATCACTTGCTCTTAAAGATATGTACGAGCATGTGAGTAAGATATACATACATACATATACATGATGTGTGTATAGAGTATATATTATATGTATCTATGGTATTTCTAGAGATTAGATGCGGAACTTTATTCGTCGAATGGTTCGAGACGACAGAGAATTCATTCGGGTTTCTTTCTTCCTGCGTGGATCGTCATAAAATTCGCTCCTTTTTAGGATACACTGGTTTCTTTATTGATAATTACGTTTTACAGTTAGAAGCAGCGAAAACGCATTAGAAGCGGGCGAGATGTGAATAACTCGGATAACTTCGAAATTATAGATATTAAATAAGTGAGCGCAAAATCAAAAACTGAGCGATATAATTACCGCGTTCCTAACCTAATAGAAATAAAAAAATTTTTTGTCGACAACAGGTTAATTATACTTGAAAACTCGGATATGCAAGATATAAAGAAAATACTTATTATCACAATTACACAGTAATATTTGTTTGCTTTCCATTCGTAAGAATTTGAATATTACTGTGGAAAAGGGACGCTGGTTACGTTATTTTCTTTGGAAGACCGTGGTTAAGTACATAAGCAACGCATGTATGCAGGACACGCGTGACAACAGTGAATAACAAAAAAAAAAATTTCAGTGTGCTACCGGGTTGAGTTAAAACATTATACAGGTTGTTTAAAAATTATCGGACCGCAATTGCTAACTTTGTTATTACTATAGTGATGATGTTGGTTAAATTACCAAAGATGTTGTGATTTTTCTGCTGATCACAATGACATGGGGAAAAACTAAATAATTACAAGTCATACTTCCGCGCTAACTTGAATTATTTTTTTTTTTGATTGGTATCCTGTATATTTTTCAATTATAGAAATAGGCTACGATATATGCAAAACAAAACAGATGGGATCAAATTTACATTTATTAAATTTAGGTCGCAGCAAAAACAAATTTACAGTTTTCCGCTATATATTTTCTACATCCTTTAATTATAGTTCTCAGAGACGTTATTACAACACATGTGTAAATATTTTCCATAGTTCTGCAATTCCTCCAAATTTCTATATCGCCGTCTGTATATGGTGTTCTTTAAGAACTCCCACCATGGGGAATAGATCAAGAGAGCGCGCCGGCCAATTAGCAAGTTCGTGGGTTTCAAACCATCTATTCCTATAGATTTCAATTAAAGCTTCCGCAGTTTGGACAAGACCATCGCCTTGTTGAAGAAAGAAAGGACCCCTTTCCTCCAGATTTAAATTTTCTAAAAATTCTTATAGCCCACTACTGCCTGCAATGCACCATTCTTCTCTAAGAGCGCTTTCATAAAAATGTGGATCGACAATTCTGCTTTTATAGATGCCGCTCCAAACATTCAAACTAAATCGATGCCGTGGACAACGTGGTAATGGAAATTATACATACAGAAATTCGAGGGTTCGTTTCATCAAGTTCATCACGCTATAGATCGCAAGAGCCCACGCATCTGTATTTAAAAGGTACATAGTTATGTTGTTTTAGAATTGTGTGAATGTGTCAGTTCACAAATGGAACTGTGTACGATTAGTTTTGAAGTAGAATAGAGCGTTTACCTTCTGTTCCTTATTTATGATTATGTTTTTCCTAGTAACCGTGCGGGACTCGTTCGCCGTTCCCACTTGACGCAAGGTATGCATGAAACATTGTATGCTGTATGAGTAAAATAAAATAGACAATAATAAGATTCAAAAAACCAGGGGCGAAAAGCAATTATTGTTATTAATAAATTCTCCAGTTTTGTGGCGCCCTCAAAAAAAAGAACAACGCTTGCTTGCCTTAATTCATATTTTCCCTATCGACTTATGAAGAAATATACAAGCTGTTTCATAAAAAAAAACGAGTTATTTAATCAAACGCTTAAATGTGATACACATCACATTTTATTTATTTTTATTGTATCTCTACCGAAAAAGTAAAAAAAAAACAGGGCGTGTATAAAATGGCGAAAGGCTACACGTAGTGATGCTCGTCATGAGATTCTCAGTGGATTTTCTTAATAAGTAAATGTTATACAATGATTCCTCTGTATACATGAAGTCATGAAAGTTTGAAAAAAAGGTTATCTGCGACTCCCTATCCTGTTAGAAGATTGCTTCACATACTGCTTCATACTTGCATACTGCAAGAATGCTTCATTGCATTCAAGAAAAGTGCTAAAAGTGGTCTACCTCATTTCCTTCTCCTGAAGAATCCCCATATGATTGTGGGCAAAACGTTGAGTTTTCGATTATCTACCATGACACAAAATGTCGAAATGGTTGATTATCCAGTAAGTGAAACGATAAATTATATGGAATTAGCATGAAAAAATAAAATATTGGTAACGCGCCATTTTTCTTGTTTTTCTGTCTTATACTATTTATATACCTGCTACAATCGTATTTGTTCCGTCTTATTAAAGGTATATCAAACTTTACAAAATATCTTAGCACCAGTATAAGATAAATCCGGAAGGTCACAGATAACGTCATTTACTTTCCCAGCACATATATTTATTACACCGACAAATTCCCAGCGCAAGAGTTAAATAACTGTAGTCTCATGCATCACTGATCGGCGGTCGCTGTTGATATTAACTTTGCATATTCAGCAGTTTTACATACTTACTATAACGGATCCAATCCTGTTGGGAGGCGCGGAATGTCAGCTTTAATAATGACGACGATTTGAGGCCAATCGTCTACTGATCACTGGTTTATTCGCAAATTACATTTCTAACAAATAAATTGATACATTTAGTTCGTTTAAACTAATTTATTCACAGCAGAGGCTCATGTGAACGGTTCATTTGAGACAAATAGACTTACTGTGTATTTTTGGCAGCTAAACAGATTTTTCTTATTATAACTCTTATAACTTATTCTAATTCTGGGGTAAAAAACGCGATTATTTGCGATAGATTGACGTTTATTAGCAGCAAATTTATTTTTCGTAAATGAACGAAAAAAAGGTGTATTTGGTCAATATTATTTTGAGCGTAATTTACAACATTCTGCCAATTCCGCAAGCATAGTAGGTGTCATTTAAATCATCCAAATTATACTTGTGAGCCTCCTTTTGCAACTGTAGATAAAACATTTTAAATAATATATTATTTGTATGTACATATATAAAGCATTCGGGCAATTTTTGTTTTGATTTCGGTAGCCTTATTGGGAATGTATTTTTATTACTTTTAAATTAATATAAGTGTAAAACGTAAACGACGTTACCTACAATCTTTTCGCCACCGGTAAAAATACATCCTGTAACGCAAGATACGAAATATTTCTTGTTCGCACGCAAACCGCCTGACATCTGCTGACGAAAAAACCTGAATACATATTGCAAATGAAAGAAAATGCGTTACCCTGATTATCACAATCGCAGCAATATGATTTTTCTCTGCGGTATGAAAATTGTTACAGTATATTTATGGTATATTTAATAACAGCATAAATTCACTAATTAAACGCTAAATATGGAGAAGACTGTGCGTGCATACCGGTAGCATAAAAACGTAATTGCATTGAACCAAATTAAACTTCGATTACATGGTAGTTCGCTATTGATCGCGGAATAAATGCTCGGAAAATTTATACTTATAAAGATTTATTACAGAAATATAACCACACATATTAATTAACCAGTAATTAATAACTCCCCTAAGTACATCCCGAAGCAATTTAATTATTAAAAGAATAACCTTCATTCAGAACCGCCATTCTTAAGCGTGTGAGAGATAAATCGTGAAACGTGTATTTGTAAACAATTTGGCATTTATCTTTTAAAAAAACTCCAAAACGAGAACAATTACGCTTCGATTATTTTTTAAAAGAACGTTAGCTGTAGTTATATGAAGAATGGAATGGAATTTGGAGGAAGTAAAATTTCGAGTACAATGGTATCGGCAAGCAACGAAATGAAACACGGAATATTAAAAAATATTAAGATATAGACAACGAATAATTACTGCATAGAATGTAATTAAATAAAGAGAAAATTAAAACAGAAAGCTTCCGTGTTCACAAGTGATCTTCTAATCTCTGGTGACTAAAGTGTGATTTCCTAAAAGTTAGAACTGCGCACAGCTAAGTTGCTTGCAAACACAACACAGTAAAGGAAACCAAAATAACTCAAAAAAATCACTGCATATGCAACTCAAAAAAAAGGATTATTAATATCTTGAAAACTATTAAAAATAGGCATATAAAACCCTAATATGAATAGATCTGAATGAATGAATTTCCTTTTCAATCTAGTGGCGTAGTTAAAGATTTCATTTGAAAACAAACCATTTCTTTCATTCGAATCTATTTATATTTGGAAACATCCTGTATAAAATTTAGTACCGATAACAATAAGGTGGTTGGTAACCAATTCCGATTCAACCGGAAGTGTTCCATAAGTGAAAATATGTTGAATTATCTACCCAGTATATCACAACCAAAATATACCATAATACGATAAAGGTGTCATAAAAAGCAACATAATTAAGAAGTAATGATATAAAAATAACGTTAATAAGTACAGATCTAAACATCAAAAGAATTAGTTTAATTCAGTTCCTTATTCGTTATCATGGTGCTTAAGCGTAAAGATACGGAAATAAATAAATAAAAATGATAATAATGAGGTATAAAAAGAAGGCTTACATAACACTAAATCTAATTTGCAGCTAAACTGGCGACCATTCAAAAGTAGCAACTCTGGAGGTATATATTTATGGATCTCAGTTAATTGTAAAACAACATTTTCTCGAACTATTGTTAGATTACGTTATGCCGAACCACTATCCCATAGCGGAGACGGATCTGCAGGAATGGCTGAAACCGACTTAAACTCACGGATATACTTGCTGAAGAAGCGATTACTCTGAGGACGTAGCTGAACGGAGCGATTTTGGTAGCGATGTAATCGAGGCGTGTCTTCCAGATGATCGTCAGTTTTCGATCCGAGGAAGTTCTTCGTCTGTGTAAGTTGTGGCAAGTGTATGTGTCTGTGTTGATGTAAAATCAATTAAATTAATCCCAGTTGCATTTAACTAAGTTGTAAATTTCAAACCAGCTTTTTGTCCGAGCTATTCACAAACTGGTTTATAGGCGTAGTTTTGCAAAATACAGGAATTATTCAACCTCTGAGATTAATTTATCTCCAAATCAGCGATAATCAAGGTGGAATGAGTAAATAACTTGTCTTGTGTCAATTTTCTATACTACACCTTCAATTCTAATGTACTACTTTCCTACGACAATTTACAGTATAACTTCAGTTGTATCTTAGTCGTCACAAAATTAAATATTTTTCGTAAAGATATGGTCATGTCCGTTGATAAAATTTAATTTTTACATGTAGCTGATAACGTCAAAAGTCATAGAATATCAGTCTTTTAGTTGGGTCCTCGCGAGTCAAGGAGGATTTAGAATTTCTCAGTTTAGTTGAAGCTATAACGTGATTGGACGAATCTAAGTTTCCAGTGCCTATATTAAACATTAATTACGAAGTTATAGTCAAATTTGATTTGAACAATTAAAAATACGCCCGATTTTTAAGAACGCGTAGCCACAAAGCCTATATTGGAGGCTAGTTTCCCTATTTGCAAATTAATTCTCGAGAAGCATAAATATTTTGTACTTATTTTTAATTTAAATTGCCGAAAGAGTGTCTAGGTACACTCTCATACTTGTTAGACTATAAAGTAAATTAAATAACTTCCAAAAATCAATTATCTCAGTTTTTCTCCGTTACGCAGTAACACTAGTTACACAGGACAATGCTCATATAGCATACTTTACAATATAAGGTTGTTTCCAATAAATTTTTGACGTATTCACGGCCATTTTAATGCTACTTCGTGTTATGATATCGCAATTTTAGAATATTTTTTGCAGTACGCCGGAGTGGGGTAAACTCTAGATTTTTCTACAGTGCACCTTCACGCATGTCATAGAGCACCAAAAACAAATACTTTAATGCGTATTAACTAATATTTTCATCCCCTCAACAGGTGTTTTCGCACAGAAAAATAGTTTTGGGGATTTTCTAGGGTGAATTATTCCCAAACTTTAAAATATTTCTGAATTTTCGGGTTGGGAGCCTTCCCTTGTAAGAAGTCAGAGCAGCTCGGATTCTCTTTTTAGTTTAGCCGATTAATTCTTAATTGCGAACAAAAGTCAACGTATAGATTATCGTCAAGCCCTGAAAAATCTTTTGGTATTAACATGCGAGAAATTCTATAAGCAATTCAAAATGTTTTTCTGGATTATAGGCAGCACAGAGCATTTATTATTTACGCGACGCCTACATTGCTATCGCGCTACTTTTTCTGAATAGCCCATCGCGGCACGTAATTGTTTCCATAAAAATTATCACTATAGCGTTGAAATAAAACCGAACACCCATTACTGCAACATAATTTTTGCAGCGCCGCATTAAAAACCTAAACGTAATTGCGGAGTAAAACCCGGTCAAATGATCAAAGACGCGTACTATTTTATCGTCACAGTAAAGACAGTGGCGTCGTAAACCTCCATTCTGTCGACATTAAAAATGTGATTCGCCCTCGCTTTACGTGACATTAGGGTTAACCCGAACGCGCCCCGCTCGCTATCCGGCTCGCACTCGTATTATCGTCGATATAACGCTGAAAGATAGATAGATACACGCCAGGGGTAGATTTATAGCCGCAGTCGTCGCGTATTTTCATTTATGGTCGCATAGAGTTGGGTACCTGTGCGTATATAGGTACTACGCTGGAGAGGGCTATAAATTATAGCGAAACATTTCATACTACCCTGACAATTTTAATATATAATACACGCCGTGCGTTCGTAAAGATTGTATATGATTATGCAATATATGAATGTGTGTATCTGTGTTTGAAAACCACCCGGTACTTTCACGTCCGAGGTACTACCTACTAGTTTTTACTCCGGCTAGTTCATAGCGACCATTTCAACAAGTTCTATCCGCAGAACCGTTATTTAGATACGCCACAACATTTACAATCTATAGAAAGAAAATTATATACTATCTAGTTATTATAGTAGTTGTAGTGGAAACTAACTAAATACACAGTGCACGGTTTTCTATTAGACAGATATGATTTAACACTAAATTTACAGCGAATCTGGAAAATTTGTTCACACCGAGAATACGAGAATAGCATCACATACAAACGTACCATGTCTAACACTTTGCCTACTACAGCTTTGCTCTCTAACGAAGTTTACGCATACCCATGTACTGAAATAAATAAAGTAATACAGTTACAAACAGTGTTTAAGGCGGGATATTTACTAACAATTTATCATTTTCAAATTCCATGTTAATTGCTTATATGGCAAAATAAGGTTGGAAATGTGAGAGAAAAGGTTATTTGCTAAAATGAATTTCTTACATGACACATTAATGGAGGGAAAGATGAGACCGCAATAGCTGTCACGATAGTATCAAATTAACATAAAAGAGGTATGTACATACGTGAATATTTGTAAAATAACTTAGACGATTGTGTACGCTGCTAAAGTGAGACGAATCGCTGATCGTCACAGATTCAAAGAACTTTTACCAGAGGGAAGACACAATTTATTCTTACTTTGTATTCATTCTTTGAATCATTTTGCGAATATTTAATTGTATTTTTATGTGAATAAACTTTTGGAAAACCTTATTGATGACATATTTGCATGATTTAACGATCCATATTCTCTTGTTTTTTGTAACGTACGTCATTTAAAAGAAGTGCTACGTCATTATCCACAGGGATATAAAAGCCGTTGTAAGTTCTTATTCGAAAGGCAAGACGCACCCCCGTAATGCAGACAGTGTTTAGCAAGACTCACTACTTCCGTCTAGTCTCTGCTAATTTCGTGAAGTGCATGGAAAGTGGCGAACTTTATTCACTACACATCATTCAACATTTATCTAAGTCAGCGGCCATGATTTACAGCAGTCAACTCTATCGTCCTGAGTTGAGGCGGAATTTTATAGTGAACTTGTGCGGGGAAGCCTTGCCCGTGATGGAAGAAGCCAAGAGTTTGGGCTTAATAATGGATAACACGTTCAGGTATAGCCAACAAGCTTCGAGCTTTATCAAACAATGATAATGAGGTTTCGCCTGCCACGTTCAAAATATGTTTGTATTTAAAGGATTAATTTCAGTATTTATTTATTTAGTTTTGCCACTTTAGAATTTTGATTTAGAATTAGTTTTAATTTTAATATATTGTAGAATAAGCATTTTTCTTTTCTCTTTTTTCTTGTTTCTGCTGAATTGAGTGGAAGAATAATTGCAGTTGTGTACGCTTCCACAAAACTTAACCCTGTGGTTTTGTTCATGACTAGGTGAATGTTATGTATTGTTTATATACAGATGTCGATTATGTTTGAAGTAAATAAATAAATATTAAATTCATCTCCTTGCAGAAAATACAAACATGTAAGTTAGATGTCATAGAAGTGCCAACAACGACTCAGTTGGCTGTAGCGCAAACGTACTCGGTATCGAGTTGTAAATACCCACACCCGTTTCCTAAATTAAGCACATGCCTTGTTTAACAATATTGAAACCTTTCGCTCTTATTCCCGCCATGTACAGATTATACTCACACATGTGGTATGTAGTAGGAGGGTTTCACTTTATATCGGCGCTAATAATGTTCTTTCGTATACCTCCTTCCTTCCACCCATGCATACTATATTCATAAATCAACCTCTAATAAATTGAAACGCGGGGCACTCTATCCAAATAGATGCACCAGAGTACTCGTGGCAATTGGGAATAACAATAATAACGCAGTTTATCCACTCATTGGCTTCATAAATCTCTGGCTTTGTATGAATTTGAGAGGCGCGCAAGTGCCCGGTCGTCCGTGTTTCTGGCGCGCGTTGTGAGTTTGAAGCACCGTTTAGATTTTAGGTTAATGTCCATAGTAAACTAGATTTGCGCTTCACTTGCCGAGGTAATTTCAATTAACGTGACACAACACGGATTCAGGTCAATAAAATAACCATATGTAAATGGCGACGTGTATACAGAGGCTGGAGAATTAAACGGAGAGTTAAATGACGATGAACAGACAGATGCGCGCGATTGGCTCCTATTTGTACACAATTACTCGACGCTATCGGCCGGAAGTGCTTTACTTTTACGTTGGAAAGGCACCACACGTTACGGCAATACATAGATAAATTGCTTCTGTTCTAGGTATTCGATAAATCTGTAGACGCGACCTAATTTAGAAGAACGCCCTTAATATTGCATTAAATTAAGTCATTCGGAAGTAAAACGTGGGTTTCAAGTGAAGCACCGAATCAAATATATTTGCTTGGTGGAAATCGAATTATTTGGGTCTTTTTGTTGATTTAGTAGAGAGCAAAACAAAATTAATTACAGTCTAGGCACTTAACAAATATTTAAATTAAATATGAACGGCCCTAAAATGCTAAATTGTTGCTAGTACACTGAAGGACCGATAAGTTTGAAATAACTGAATCGATTTTGCTAACGAAAATTTGCTTGAGCTGCAACTATTTGTTAATACAACTGTATTTCGTTTGAATCAACATAATATTTGTTTGCTCGTGTTCAAGCAATGATTTTAGTTGAATCAACTGTAATTTGGCTGACTCAACTAAACGGGCATTCAGTGTAGGTGACAGCATTTGGCTACATTAACTATCGATTTCGTTAACAAGTGATATTTGAAGTGTAATTAGCTTGTATTTCATCAGCTAAAAGACGTACTTATTTTGAAATTCTCAAAGGCAAGTTCAACATTTATTAGTAGCAGTAAAGAATATCGTAGTAATAGCGGATATATTACCAGAAAGGCGCAAACGATAACGACATCTCAATAATATAATAAAAATAATAAGTTCTCTAAGTACACCAAATTATCTGACCGTCTAGAGGAATTTGTGAATCGATTCTGATGAATTTTCTGCCGCTTTTTAACGTGGAAAATGAATATTAATTTATTTTATCAAACTGGTAAATTACTCACAAATAAACAAATAGCTTTATATCTGAACTGCTTTAATATCTGTTACAAATTCCTGCTAACGAAATATTTCTATGCCTATTTCATAGCTCAAACCTGGGCGATTAGCGAGAAATATCAAATTAATTCTCGATAAGAATCGAAAAATCGATCCTAAGATGCTTGAAGTAAACAGTTACAAAATGAATTCCAAAATCAGTTTTATTATGTGCCTTTTGTTACTTGTCCACTTAATGAAAAGCAGTGTAGTTTTGTTTGTGAGCTTAGTGCTCATTAATAATCTACCATTGGGTGGCATTGAGTACATTTCAAAAAGAAAAGGTGAGTACAGATTTATAAAAAAATAAGCAAAAATTAACCTCGATGAATCGCTGTGAGTTCATATTAAGTAACGGCGAAGAAATAAAAAAAGACTGAATTCTCACAATTTCTTTAAGCAAACAATTAGATACCGGTTAGGTCAGAGACATTTACAGAAAAAATTTGACAAGAAAACGTATCCATTATTTATATTTACATTTACATCTACGTCTCTATCTATATTTATATTTACATTTATAATCTAAATAGTTAGTGGACACATTTTCTTTGTAACTTTCTACTAGCAGGAATGTGTTATTTACACGAAACTGGCGCCCAAATTCTTTTATTAAACAAATTGTAAGAATTTAGTCTTGTTTTCTTTCCATCCCCCATCAATTAAAGAAGCAATGTCTTGGAAACCAAATGAGATAAGATTCAGTGGTACAATCAATTTCCAAAATAAAATATTTACAATGTGAATTTACAGTAGACATAGAATGTACAAGTTGTTTACATTGTTTCCAACCAACAGGTATTTATTGATGGCGATGCAATTAATTCCGGTAAACCAACTCACGTGTGACGGACGCGAATTTAATTCAAATAAATTACACCTTCGTTAATATAGCCTTACGGTTACGGTTCACTTCGCCCTAGACAACGCTATGCCGCTATGCTATGCCGCGGTGGGAAAAACTTATACAAAAACTTATAATTTTTAACTTATATAAAAACTTATTGTTCCTCACTTGAGGCGCATCCGATGTATGCGTCAAACACGAGACGCTAGCAACAGACAACAACTGTACTACCTGCGACGGGAGACAACAGTACCTTGCGCCATTATACAAAGAATTGTGTTCAGCCATACAAGAAGTTCTAACCTGTCGCGCAGCAATTGCTGTCCAGTTTGGATGCACCGATACAAATTAATAGTACAATGTCTTGCAGCGTCTAATGTGTTTGCCATTTGCCGATCGAAGTTACTTCCAAGTTGATATTTATAAATTTTTGAGAAGATGGGTGTTCAATCGAATGACATAAAGCAAACCCCAGAAAAGTTACTATTAGTGACAGGGCAATGAAAGTTGCTCACATAAATTATTAATTAAATTCATGCTATAATGTATCTTCGCATACTTCCCTAAATTAGAAACTCTATGCATTGTGGAGAATCGACAAGGAGCATGCAAGCAGATACTTTCTGTACTCTATTAAGCAAAATATACAAATTGCAGTGTATGAGTCAGCAGCATAATAGAGAGAATGTGAGAATAATCGGCATCACTTACTATCAAATAGCATTTTTTTATTTCCTCTACAGCTTGATTCATATCCTAGGTTTTTCAAGCATGCATTCTTTCTGGTAGAAATATAATGGGGAGAACATTTAAATTACAGTTCAATTTATCGCTTGGTTGACAACAATTAAATGTGGAGACCATCATATTCGGAATACGTTAGTATTTAACGTATAGAGAACATCACATTAGCTCTATTCAATTGGTGCAGAGACCAGTGTTAGAAATTCCAACTTACAAATAGATCTAGTATAAGCGAAGTTCAGTAGTTTTAGGTATTTAATTAAGGAAACCATGACAATTACCATAAGCCGTTAAATTTATATTATCTGTTTTTTACCAGAATTTGATTTAAAAATCTATTTTCAAATACAGTACATGTACTATACTCTCTGAAGATGCAACGGATGAATCAGTCCCCACTACTTCAGGGCCACGCATACGTATTTCCCTCCGTCAACCATAGTGATGCACAATAAGTGTCATACGTTATTTCTGACTTGTCCTACTTTACTATCAACGGAATGAAGTATAGACACGCTTCCGTCGCTGCTTCAGCATAGATTACACTGATATAATAACATAAATAAGCACAAAGAAACTCAAGCAAAATACAATGCTGCCCCAAGGCTGAGAAGTACGGCTGCACTCATTAAGTCCAGAGGCACGGGTATTGGATAGCTTAGCCAACAATAAAACAATCACTTAATTGTTCAGATTCTGAACTTTCCCAATTAATTTATTGCTTCGTCGAAGAAAAGCAAAAAATGAAAATCATGTCATTGGCAAAATAAATAGGAAACTATACATTACAATCAACTACGTAGGCACATTTTAAAAATCACTCAAAGTTATATTTTAAACGTTGATATTCGAAGAGAACAAATTTTATGTGACTAGACACGTGTATAGAGCGCAGCAAATGCTTTTTAAAATTTGTTCTCTTAAAAAAAGTGTTTTGAATTGATGGCTTTTAATCGTTTTTAAAATGTCACTACGTAATTGACTGTTTTGTCTAGCTTCCTATTTATTTTACCAATGTTACTCACTTTTTAGGTGCAATAAATCAATAAACTAATTGCGAAAGCTCAAAGTTTGAACAATTGAGTGATTGTTTTGTTTAAGCTGCCCTGCTCCTGCAAATTTTCATTCAAATCTACTGGAAGTGCCGAAAGATTTAATCTAGCGTAATAATACCATACAAATTGTAATTTGTCAATTAAATAAAATCTAAGTTAAGCTTAATGGTTAAAAATTAATAAGCTGCAATTTTCTATGTAACGCATAGTGGGTCCATGCAAATTGCATTAAACTGATTCTGATTATCCGTGGAGTGCAACACATATTGCAATTCAAGTAGCAAACAATGTACATAGCACTTATAAGCCATAACGTTGTAGTTTCAAAACATGAGTCGGATACAAACTAATTAATGGAGTTTCTATAGTTTCTGATATGTGGGTGGGGTCAAAATAGTTCATTGAATCGATAAACTAGGAGGTACGGAGTTGCCTTATGCATTCGTAGTGATACAGTGCGACCTGTATCTTTAGCGTTATAAGTTGTACGGCGAAAGATAGTAAAAATGAAGTTAACCTCTGTCACATTTTATTCCAAGAATGCACGGGCACAAGATGAACGACATCCAGGACGAAGACACTGAGCACAGTCAACAACAGGACATCGCAGAAGGTCATGAATCAAGCAGCTTCGGTTGTAATTTCTATAATAATAAAATATAGATATAAATATATCTAATCGGGATGCATGAACGAGAGACGATTGCGTCGATCACATTTCGGTACAACGAACAAGGACGAATACGACAACAGAACAACAACAACCGACAACAAACGGATATTTCCGCATTTATCTATCATAATGTCACTAAATAAGAAGTTACATGACATCGGGGGACATTTACACGATATGGTCTTAATACAAATGTATACCATTCCCTTTTACATCCTGCTTGTATGCATATGCTGATGCGGAGATCGATATCGGGGAAGGAACAACTGCTGCATAGTTTCGCTATTATTGAACAAAGCGTATCTGCACGTTCGTGTATATGGAAGGTGATGTGCGTGTAATAGAGATCACTGGAAGACTTAAAAAGAAGGCGGCAAAGACAAGAATATTTTATTAAGAACCGCTTTTCGCGGTATTACCTCAACAAATAACTTTGTTAGACTCGTATAAAAAACATTAAGATTTCCGCAGAAAACACGAGGAAGCGATCCAGTATAATTTCCGAGACAAATATGTACATATACAGTGACTGCATAAAGTACAGAAGCACAATATTGCTGCTACAATGGATTTGATTATCTAGATATTTCTATAGTAAATTTGTGTTAATTCATTTGCATTCGCGTAACAAATATAGCCTAATGCATATATTATCAGTTTTTCACTTCTTATAAATTGTGTACTTTAAAAGTTCAACCTAACAGGATGCAGTTTCACTCTAAACGAATTAACCAGCTTCCAGATGAATAAAACCATTTTCTAATGAGAGAGGTTACTTTAGTTTTGCTTCTGATGGGGATCTATGTGTTGACTACACCGCTGTAGTAAAGAGTAATGTCGAAAAGCTAGCTAGATCTCCAGATTTTAGCCATTTGGGTTTATTCTACACCACCACTTTAGGTCAGAGGTGATATACTACATTTATTTTTCCATGATTTCGATTTAAGAAACCATTTTTCTTGTAAATTTCTAGTTAATATTATAGGTTATAGCTATAGTTTGGAAGGTATCATACGATGTTTGCTAACTAAAGTATTATGTTCGTAAGTTACTCTCGCAAGAATCAAATTTGCTAAAGTTCTGAAAAGTAAACTGCTTAGTAACTCAACCACGTATGTATTTCGTTGCATTGATGTATACGCAGATAATAACTTCATAAAATAGTAACGGTTTGAACAATATCTAAATATGTTATTTAATATACGCCTCGAAGTTGTGATGAAGAAGATATCACAGGCTGCAAACCGGGCGTATTCACTTTTACGTAGGTGTAAGTGATAAAATCTCGAAGTGGAAGCGAAATCACTAGCATCAATAGAGGTTTTTGCTTTCTTGTAGTAAAGATTGCTGTAACTTCTGTGGAGAGCTGCGTGCAGACGTGAATATGTTACACGATGAAATGATTTTACCTTGTTAGCATAGCTCTATTAGTAACTGTATGCAGGGTATTTCACGAAACCCGTTAGGTAGAAGTTTTAATGATGTTATTTCTCCCTACGAAACACTCTCGGTTGAATCGGAAGTGGTTACCAACTTTCTTATTGTTATATTTTTATCAGTTTAATCGATTGTATACATCGCATGCAAATAATTTGCACCGCTCTCGTTGAAATGAAGTATTTGAGAATATCATGGAGATTAATCTTTGTTGAACGAAACTAAAGATCATACGTACCACATATTATCGTTATCGTTACTAAATTTTGTGAGAGGTGTTCATAAACTGTTTCTAAAGATAGATATTTTCAAACTGAAAAACTCTTTTTTTTCTCAAATGGAGATAGATATTTCTAACAGTTTACAAGATATTAACCATTTATGCTATTCATAATAGCATCATTAGAACCTCTATCTAACGAGTTTCGTGAAATCCCCTGCACGTAGTCATCCAGTATATACATCTTTTGCTATCTGAGACCATATGTTGGGTTTATTATACGACACACTATTTTCTTTTTTAAATCACCTTTAGAGCAAGAATACGATAAGAAATTAAAAGATAGCACAAACAAGAACTCAAAATCTTATTTGCTGTGGACCTATTAGCAAAAGCGCTGTCAGAAGAGCATAAAGTTATTAAGAAACGGATATTCCAGATACCCGAAGTTGTAAGTTTTTATTCCTTTTTCAATATTTGCAATTGCAATGCACAAGTTATCCTAAATAGAAAACAACGACTACTTTAGTGAGAATCATCGTTATAATGTCGCGTTACACAAGTCACCATATCTAAGTCAGTTTCAGAAGATCTTACTCAATCACGTACGCGTACTTTCGGGTATTAACTATTTGGTGCATCGTTGCCTAATTTTCCTTTAACTAAAGACCGGTACCAAAACGAATTCAAAAAGATTATCAAAATTGCCAACTTTAACGGATTTTCTGAAGAGGTAGTCTATAATACTATTAGGAAACATAAGAATAGGATAAGAATTAGAAATATAACCGCTTTAGAATGTAATAACAATAGTAATAAAAAATTTGGTAAACTACCCTTTTTTCCAAGTTACACGAAAAGTCTTCAAAAAATCTTTTCTAAAATTGATCGCAAAATTGTTTATTCTTTAGATAACAACCTAAAAAACCTTTTAGGAAACCCGAAAGACCAAGTAGATAACATGGAAAAATCAGGAATTTATAGAATATCATGTAAAGATTGTGATCAAGTATATATTGGACAAACAAAAAGATCGATCAGAATTAGGTACAAAGAGCACCTGGCTCATCTTACATTCACAAGATTTGACAACTCCAGTGTTGCCCTGCATATGCTTGAAAACAGACATAATATTAAGAATGTATGTTTAATTAAGAACGTAAACAGCAATGTTCAGCTAAATTGTTACGAAGGCATGGAAATTTACAAAAACAAAAACATTTTAATGAATTCAGATTCAGGACCGTTAAGTTCCAGCCTTTTCTCTTTGTTAACGGCAGTGTGACCGTGGTCAGTCAACCGTAACGATATTTTGTATAAATAGGTTAGTTCTTGGCTTAGTTAGTTAGTTCAGTATTGCTGCTGAAGATGATAGCTTAGCTATCGAAACGTACGTACAGTATCAGTGAAGTGTTTGTGGTAAGGGGTAATAGTGAAGTGTTTCAGTTTTTGAAACAAAGTTTCATTGAAAGCGACTAACATTTTCATTATAATTTATTTCATATATGCTGCAATAAATTTAATCAAATTATTTTCGTGTATTTAGATCCATCTATAATCTTTATAATGTAAACCATAAGGTCAGCAGGCATAGGTTTTATTACCAATCTGAAGGAACAATTCGCACCCGCGCGTGAAAAAGCTTAGGAGGCAATTCTCGATATGATTCAACAAGAAATGCTTTGGGAGAATTCAAGTTATTACTGGCGATTTAAATGGCAAACACAAATTACTTCGAATAAATTACTCATACCAATAGTTTCACTTTTGGGTAGTTTATGAGGAGACGTTAACCTGTTTTACTCGCGTATGTTGACTCACTTAACGCTCTTTACATTACGTGTAAGATTGCGCCGTTGGTTTGTGCGTACATATTTTTTGGTTTCAAGGTAATATTACATATTTTTGTCATTATAAATATTCCACATTACGCATGAATCGTGTATTTTAAGGCTTTACTTTGTTTTATGTCAATTTTAATCCGAATTTTATTATAAAATCGCTGACAAGTAAAACACGTTTATTAAGCTACAACCAAAGATTTGAATTTGCCAATATTTGCGATTACAGAAAATTGCGGCATCAGTTGGGCACACTTACATTATAGCGTCCCGCATTAGTTGTTGTTTTTCTGTTTAGAAGTGATATGGCGAACGAATCGTAACAAGTTTGTGTCTTTTGATGAGAAATATAGAAACAGTCGAAAGTTTGTTCAATGGGTGGTTGGTGTTGAGGTGTATGTAAGTATAATTACACCTTGCTGTTTATTCGAAGCCAATTGTAACAATCCTCCCAACCTACTATTCTCACAATGTCTATCAAAACATGTATCGGTAGATATGTGCAACACGCCTTAGATCTATCGCATATAATACATATAGACACAAAACCTTTCCATCCGGATGTAGTAGTTTAGTTTCTGTCAATAAATGTTGTAGTTGCGTTTTTCTATTTTTTGGAGGGGCTTCCAGAACTTTCCATTTTATTAGGTAACGCTGTATTTTCCAAATTGCCTTGCACGTTCAAATTGATCATTTCAAGTGGCCCATCAGGTATGTTACAGTAAACGGGTTTTATCCCAAGCATATTGAATTAAAAATTAAATTGTTTTTCCTCCAAAATGGAACTGGTGCCTTAAAAGATGCATTTAACTGGCTGGGGAAACTGCCACTACTCCTAACTGGGACTCGAAGCTCCGATTTGTGACGCCTCACAGTCAGTAGGCCCTTTTACAACTAGACCTCCGAACCGTTAAACATAATAATCTCTAATTTGCGTATCTTTTTATAAGACCTTAACTTATGATGCAGCTACAAGTATGTAACCACAGATTGAATAGCTTGTAGAAATAAATAATTGTAAACTGTTTCATTACCGTAACTACTAAATGGTTAAAGAAACTGTAAATTCCTTACGTCCACAGATTTACCACACACTGTACGATTACTATAATTACATAATTTGATGAGAAATAAATGTAATAAAATTGCCGTAAAAATATGTGAAGAGAATTCGTACATCTCCCATTTGTCCATTACGTATTTCGTAGAAGCTTCCTAAGAACAAGGATAAAAAGGTTTAACAGTCACGGATCATTAGGTATTTAATTTTAAGTGATTATAGTAGTGTGTTATAAAACACAAACTATCCAGTGCAAGGCTTCAAAAAAATTATCCGTAATGCGAGGATAAAATTATTATCATCACCTCAATTCATTAAATCGTCAATTAGGTCCGAGCGAGCTCAGACATTCCGCACCTAGTACGAGCTCCAAGCGCCTATTTACGTGCAAAAAGTAGTCGCGAACGGACACCTGAAAAAGACATGCTAATGCTCTATTATTATTTGTTCTTCATCGGAGACAAAACAGACACATAATGGGTGAGTAGGAAAGACGTCGCGTGTTAATTTGCGCGGGCCTCGGGCGAAAACCGCGTACACACCGCTGAACATTGGACGTTAAATCGGCGTCTTGGCGGTTGCGCGTGATCAACTATACGCGCGCAAAAACTCAAATAACTTCTACATAGTGTACGGTTTAATAGATAAGTAACTTGGTGCTGGTTTGCTCAATATTCACTAAAGGTACTAATTTAGTTGTCTGTAGAAGCGAATAGGTCTATAGCTTTGAAATATTAGAAAAGTCTTGAAAAAACTGTTATAGTATGGTATGAACATAGATAATAATTACATATTGATATAAACTCTTTATATTTTGTTCCTTTTTGAGAAAATTCGCTTTGAATTACAGATAGGAGCTAGATGTTTTTCTTTCTTCAAGATTGCGAAAAGTATTTAATACTATGCATACACAGATACAAATTGCCCCTTTGTACAAGTAAACCTGTCTCTTTGGAAATAGCTGAAAGTAGCAAATTATACTAATCCTTGAAATATTTGTAAAAGTGCTTATCACAATTATCTATGTACAAACCCAGTAGATAGATCTCTTTCATCGCAAGGGCCACTCGAAATACAAACACCCAAATATGTTGAAATGTTAATTAATTAGAACTGCGTAGCTGGTCGGCTTTGTATAGACCACAGGCATTTCCTTTTAGCTACTTTTGGCAAATAAAACACGTACGTTTTAGAATTACGAATTTTTATTATAGACAACGTTATTTTGAACTGTAAGTATAAAGTACCCCACGCCCATGCTTCTCGAAATCTTTAAGAACAGCGTCGTTTAAGGATATTGCATAATCGCGCATAATTTCTATTCATCGATTTACTGCGCAGTCATCCTTACACAACATGCAAACATCACCTGGACATTGGAAGCAATAATTTACCAATCATAGAGGAAGGCGCACGTAGGCCGACTTCTGGTAATTTTTACGTTCGTGAAAGTGAACTTAATGTTTGAGGTGAGTCGCCGGTCAACGTTTGGTGGTGAACGTACTAACTCGCTTTCATACTTACATACAAACCAAGACCTTGCCCTCTGACTGTGTGTTTGTCTATCTCTGTTGTTCTTTCCGTTCGCCTTGTGCGTGCACCAGCTGCGTTCGGACCGACGACGCCGGAAGAAAGTGAAATTATATTCAAGGTTCCAAACGCTGGAGACCCTTGAACTTCATTACTCCGAGGCATGACAGGAATATAATAAATAGCATTTTTGAAAGCGTTGCTGTTGCAATAGTATAGAAGAATGAGAAATGTAGTAGGAAATACAAACTATTGTTGTTTGTTGCTTTATATCTTAAGCATATAAGAGTAGAATCGGTAATAACCTCATATTTGCTATCCTGTTTGTGAAAAACATTATATAGTAAAAGTAATGAAAGCGGTGTTAGTTTCCGGGAAATTGCGCGTAGACTTAATCATGATTATTCGACTGTATTACGGCGTTGAAACTTGTGGATTGCAAATCAAGATAAAGCACGTAGAGCAGGTTCAGACACATCCAGAAGGGCAACCCCCGAGAAGATTTTCTATTAAAGCGCCTGGTTGTGTAACACCGGTTTCAGTCAGTAATATTTTTAGCGCAGCAGTGGTAGAACACTACCGATCGGAGAACACATTGCAGACGAATAGTGCGTATGGGGTTCCGTAGATACCGGCCTTTATTGCGATTACTTTTAACATCTGAGCATAGACGTGTTAGACGAACCTTATTTATTTTTCTGTCTTTCATTTACATGTTTATAAGTACTAAAAACATTTTTTATACTAATAAACATTACTTTTTGGTGGCCTATTTATAATTGCGGCCAGTGTATATATGCTGGTGATCCCCAGGTTTATCTATTTTTTGATATAGAAGATATATATGTAGCACAATAACCCTTAAACCAATTTACCAGTAACATAATTTCTGTTCTCGATGAATATTTATGTCGATCAATGCCTTAAAAAGCCAATCGGTAATATTTGATCCTCAAAGACACTGCAATTTATTGAAGCCAACCATTGACATTAAAGCGAAACGAATACATAGCATCAGTACACTGACTCCCGTAGTAGTTCTAGTACCTTTTTACTTATTAAAAGACCTGCAATTGGCTTCAAATCTACAGAGCCGGAATTACGTCCTTTGGTGCCCATTGCAAAAAATTGACTTGCGCCCCTACCAGCAAACCTAGTGGCCAAAAAATATATAAACATGTTTTCTGTCTGTATAATGAACTCATAAAGTCAAAAATTAACAAATTTTTACTTATGTATTGTAAAGATATTTATTTACAACATTACTTTTCTAGATTTAGTGTTCATCGTAGTCCAAGCTGTTTTCAGTTTCCTTTTTACTGCACACTATGAACATACTCCCTATTCGTTCCTGCCCCAATGAAGAGCGTGGATATGATTTTATCAGTTTTAGTTTGCTGAATAAACCTTCGCACCTAGTTGTCGTTACCAGCAAGCATAGAGCGATTCTCAGTGCAGTGACCAAATTTGGATATATATTCTCTAGTGCTAGCTAATAAATTCTTTCTAAAACTCCAAACGAGCTCATTTCCATGAAGTCTTTCATTGTCAAACTGGCTTGAAATTTAAAACTTTCCACTTCTGATATAAATTCATGTGAATCCAAAAATGTAGAATATCTTAAGGTCAGATCTGCAGCCATTTTGGTCAACTCACGCCCCTCTGTATTAAGAAGCGCAATGGCCACCACAAAATTCAAAGTCACCAGCAACTGAATTTAGTGCCACGAAACGACTATCAATTTAAGTGATCGTTGAGTCTAAAACCTATCACAGATCCGTTTTGAATTGCGTTTGGGTATGCAAAAGATGTAATTCATCTCCGGGTTGCTCTCCTATCATTCTAGTTTTCATTCTCTTTCGTGTTTGTTGGAACTCTGGTGAAATGCTTAACTCTCCAGTTGTAACCTTTGACGACTGTACCAGTTATGAAAAGAAATTCTCCCTGTATACTTCCAATTGAAAAAGAAGCACACTTATTCCTTGAACTCCAGGAACTGCGTCAAGATTCTTTTCCTGTAACGACAGGTGAGTCAACCGCTTATGTTCACGGTTATTATTCAACATGTTTGCCCATTTCCCGGATAACTATTGAGTACTATTCACTTACTTTTATTACTCTCAGAGAAATATTGCTATTTGTTGAGCTTTTACTTATTATGGCCAGGTACCTACGTGTTTTCATCACGGAGCGGCGCCCTTAGCAAGCATTGCGCCTCGGCTCGGTGCGGTTTCGCGACCTGTGCGCCCGAGATATACGCCACCTTAGCCATGTCCTAGTTCCGGCACTGGAAATTTATGTATAGTAACCGGAAGCGCTCTTAGATTTCAAAACTACATCCATGCTTTGTGAGTCAGAAGTACTACCAATTTCAATTATGATTATGTAATGACGTGGTGTATTCTCTGTGCCTTATAAAAAGAGATCTGTTACAAAAACATAAAGTGCAATATTCCTGCATTCTCTTTATATCGGACATGCGCAGGGGGTAACGGAAGCTTCGTGAGTCAGAAATATTGAACATGTCTAAGAGGCAAATCGTTTATTCTTGTTTGTTTTGGAAAGTGATTAACAATAGAACGCTGTTGAATACATGACTTGGCTACCATTCCGAAGCATAAACTATCGATGTTTGAGCGAAGCTCTTACAAGTATGGAGGCTGCGCTAGTAAATAATCAGAGTCACACGCAAGTAATAGAATAAGATTGATGCAGATATATATATATATATATATATATATATATATATATATATATATAATAGAATATGATTGAGTTTAATGATGTTTATATTTGAAGACATATTCTGATGACATGATGAGACGTTTCCCGAATATACCAAATAATACACAGGTAGATATATTACTTTTGCAATCGATCACCTTATATACATTTTTTTTGTGCGAGAACTTAATCTATATTTCGATATCCATAATACATATGAATCGTTCAACCTAAGTACAAAACCTGGAAAACTTATGCACATAACTTGATTTTGTGGTTTTGAAGAGAAAAATTTTCCAAAAACTTTCATTAAACTTTTTTAAAACTTGTTACCTTTCCTTTTACATCATCAGCAAATCTGTATATAAAAAACGAGGGTGTCATGTGCTTGGATGTGTTTGATAGACGTTTTTGGTTCAATTTATTGAAATTCATATTACTGGTAGAAATAGGAGTAAAATACAAATATTAATTGGCCATGCACAAATTTGAAAAAATATAGTCGAAATTATTCGACATAGAGCTTTGATTGATATTTTTGAACATAGAAGAGAGACAAAAGAGAAACAATAAAGTAGCAGGGTTTAAATATACTATTTCAGAAAACCAAACATATTTCTTAATTATTAGTAAAAACAAGCACAAGTTTCACATTCTCTGAGACTGTAACATTTAGTTGAATTGAATTTCTCTTTTACATTGCAGAGCTGTTAAGCAAATATTGAACGAGCAAACCACGCCATAACACAAATAGTTAGAAAGCAAACCTAATTATATCCTGTTATTTGGTTACCAATATACCGTTGCATGTGCTAACTCTAGTCAAGTTATTTTAATAGTACCTACTGAGGAAAATAAGCGAGATGATATGAAAATCACTTGACCAGCCCTATTGAATGATCACCAAATACTATGATTACGAATGTTAATCAGAGTTGCATAGTTCAACGAATTTTCCCCGACGCCAGTACGTATTTAGCTTGGCTCGGTGGAAATAAAGACATCCGAATAATAATAAGCAATCATAAATATTCAATTAAGCAAATCGCTATTTAACATAAATTTCTTAGTCAGCAGCTTGCGAAATTAATCGCTTCCACATTTATTTATGTATTATTAACAATGCGCCGCGCTGATATTACCAAAGTGGATTCAATATGTAAATTGCTGATCGAGCGATCATTGGATGCACCGACGCCGTTACAGATATGGGATGGTTGCAGATGTAAGAGAGCGAACCAACGCAGAGAACATGTTATAAATTCGTCACGCTGAGACAGAAATCTAATCGTCTGAAACCAATTGGTAGACTTGCCAAGAAAGTGCAATAACGCCGGTTGAATGCTCAATTCCATTATGATTTTTTTGTTCGTCTAAAAGCGAATATATGTTGTTGCTGGAGTGTGATTGAGGATCGTAAAAGTGAATTGCCTTCACGTGAAGAGGAACAACGAAATATGAAAATCCGTCTCATGAAAAGAAGGAAATTCCACAATTCTATACTTTTAGCGATTAGGGAACTGCGCAAAAATTCTTCAGAGCTGGAAAGCATATTAAAAATAAGTATCCTATAGGCATATCTATTTTTCTCTCGTGCTTAGCTCATTTCAAAATTATATCCACACATGTACAACGGACTCGTCTAATTGTCAGCCCTCAAGATATGTAATAATATCATAGATCCACTTCAATTTTCAATTTTAATGTGGGGAGTCTCTTGACTACTTGATTCTTGACTACTATCTATTAGATGTGTCTCTCAGAGTAATGTAAATACTTTATTTGAAACATTAAAAATATAAAAGTCTAGTTTTTAAAAATGCTTTCAATGTAATGGCATTAAACTACAAGATAGTCGTTCATAGTCCCTTACAGCAAAATATTCCCAAAAAGCCACCAAAATCACCCTTACTTGGACATTTTGTTGTCTATTCATTCGGTACATGCAACTTTCATCAAATACGTTTATATATAGCGGCCACCATTTTATAGCTGGAATTCTTTAAAAAAACGGGCATGTAACATCAGAGGAAATAAAAATAGGCAACACAGATGCTGGAGATGGCAAATATTTACGTGCAACGTAAATAGTAGAGTTTTCATTTGAGAATTATTCAAAATTAATGGTTTACTTTCGAGATTTTCAACACCAGACCTTTTTGTAAAACACCACCCTAGGTACATCATTATTATTTTGCTACATGACATAGCCGCTAATTCTGCACAGATTTGTATCTATGGCCCCTATAGGTATTTCTATTGGTTTTTACGTTATTAACGATTTAATTAAACACGTTTAAAATTCAATATCAGCAATTAATAAGCTAAGTGAATATGTTTTGTGTTTGCTTAGTTGTGATTGTTATTGCTGATACTTGTCTTTACGCATATAAAATGAAAAATCACATAGAAGATCATACAAATAAAGACGTTAGTGAACTCTAAATGCGTATTACCAGAACTTACTACGTGTTTAGTACCAGATATTGCCTGTGCCGTAAGAAACTAAAAGAGATTGTGCCTACACATTGGTAAGTGGTAAGCCAGAGGCATAGTTATGGAACCCATGAGTGAAAAGAATGTTCTAGTCAACACACTTATCTATTTCCATGGTTACGCACGTACTTCCGCGGGAGCAGTTTCTCAAGAACTTGAAGTATCACCATATTTTTGGCGGACGTCTACATCTGGGAGTCAAAATATGGCGTGTGAAATTTTGTGAAGGGATATATTATTTAGGCACAGTTCCATTTTCATAGCTTGTTACAATATATTTCAAACAAATGAAGAAAATTGTTAATAATAAAAAAATTGTCCGGGAATAAAGAAGATTAATACAATTCGATTCAGAACTAGCCTCAGGGGCGGCTGGGGTGTACTGTAACTGTGGAGCTGCATTCCATCGTGTATTTCCATTATATATCGTAAACATTGTATTATGCAACAGAAATACATGAGAAAATCCCATTTACGTCACTTCAAGCCGCCACTGCGTAGACGGTTGACTTAAAGAAGATTACTTAAACTGTTTTGATTATAGTTGTCTGTAGAGTCTGCTGTTTGTATTTTTATTTCCTCCGGTGTGAAAACCATTCCTTTTAAGAATTTCTACAACTATAAAACAATATCCGGGCGGTAATATTTGTTGTCTTGAAATTGCATACGTAACCTAAAAACGGAAGCAAAAATGCCCTGACGAAATAGAAACCTAACTTCAGCTAAACCGGAAGCGTAGGATAGTTGGGCAAGCCTATCCATTGGTTAATCTAAATCATTCTTATGAAGTTCTGTTGGATATGGGACTACCTTTAACACTATATCTACTTGCAGTAGTGATTTTTAGATTTTACAGTCTTTGCTCCACGAATACACCGCATCTGTCCCTATTCGCGTTGGGTTCATTGTAAGTTGGCATCTTCATGGTTTGCCTGGTTTGTGTCGCTCGTTATTTCCAGCGAGTCCCTCGCAATTCGCCGTTAATAATGGCAAGCAAACTAACAAAGTAAAGCTATTCATGAACTACAATTCCGATATCGTAAATCACATATTGGACAAATCGAATGCAATATGTAATGCAGAATCAAGGAACATCAAAGGGACGCACAAGGACATACAAACAAGTAAGCAGTCACCGAGATCCTCAACCAAACAGAAGGTCACTCTGTGGATAATGCCAAAAGCAATTAATACTATCACCGAATTGTGAGGGGTCACTGGAAATAACGAGTAATATCAATAACTTCAATTAGGAAGACGGAAGAAATGCAAAAATATACAAGATTTTTTGCCATTTGAGGAAATAGCCGCTAGCCATTCAGTTAACAGTTCTGTACATTCAGAAGTCAGAAGTTCTATCAAAATGTGAAAGTTTTATTTAACATTTTTTAGTAAAGCACCACGCTACTTTTATCGTGAAGTTCGCTTACGTACATACAAGGAGGACTTGAAAAAGGTTACTTGTGCAACTTACATACCTAGATAAAAGCAACGCTAGACGAAGATGCTAAGCTCAACGGACGTATTGGATCAGTTTGCCAGATTAATAGAAATTTTTAACAAAATAAAATACTAAAAGATATTAGTATATTTCAGAATAAACCACTCGACACAGATACAATACAGAATTAATTAGACATTATCACTTTAAATTTCTGACTAATAGTAGTAACTGCATTAAACTTAGGCAAATTGTGAAGAATATCTGTGAGAATTCTGTGAAGTATTTTCCTTTGAAAAAATAATTTTATAATATAAATAAATCCTATTTAGTCGAAATATGCTACATTACCGAAGAGGATTATATCGAAATCCGTACACATCGTTCTGGAATTAATAACAAACCCTCTGATTAGTTTCTACAACAACAATATGGCAACACCCTCATCTGAATGCTAATCCCGTTATGGACGCTTAGATTCGCGTTAGAGAAGACCAAGGGCTACTCCACAGCTTCGGACTAGAAAAAATATAATCGCGTCATATTCAACGATGTGTGTGATTGATACGTGACGTGGTCCTTTCTTCCTGCATGGCCAGATCCCACACAATCCAATAAAAGGATTGCGTTCGTACGGTTGATAGTCACGTGAAAATGTCGAAGTTAATGATACATTTCGACAAAAAATACTCTTAGCTTTAATATTTCATACCGAAGTGCTCCAATCGATTTCTAGCTGGCGCTCCAGTGGTAGTTAGTACAACGAATTAGAACTTGAAATAATGTTTGCAAAAGTGGTGCGCTAGGTTTGCATTGTTCGGCACATTCAGAGCTGCATGGACAGGACTTGATTGACAGACCAGTAGTATTTACTTTGCTGCTCATGATTATTTCGAAACTACAAATATGTTAATGGTGTCATAGCAAGAACAATTAATCACCGGGAGCTGCATCGATCTACATATGAAAGAGTATTGGAAAATTCTTGACAGTACATTAATGTCGAGTTGCTTTACTGCATTAATTTGAAGGTAAAATTGTATCCGAATTTATTTCATAGCAATAACCAGCAGATTGCCCGGGGCATGGTGTGTGATGGTGGGTAGGGTGAGTTAATAATTAAATGAAATCCAATTATTCTGCTGTGCGAAAAATCAACAAGAACGAAATTGAAATTTGACATATACAGTTGTACATACTAGGGAAATTTTACGAAATCTTGAAATCTACCTGGTTTCGTTGATTTTTCGCATAGAACAATAGCGATCTGATACGAAGTAGTAAAGGAGTGCTTCAAAATGGTATGTATCTTCCCAAAATACCAAACTCCCAAGAGTAACGTGTCTTTTCCGGTAATAAAGATTGTCTCAAAATCGCTTTATATTAATTACGGCCATTCGTCTGTCTACTTTGTTTTATTCTTCCTGAAAATATCATATATTCGCTTGCGGTGGAAAAAACGTACATACCAAGAAAATAATTCATTCAATAATTAATCCCGCAGAATATATTAACAGTTACCTATGTTACGAGGTACTGTAACAATTAAATGCTAGATCCGCTGCGCTGATTTTAGATTTCACACCGTACATCAGTCTAACGATGTTATCTACTCGTAACGAAATACATGTTTGCCTTTATTAGATGCGTATGTCCTATACGCGTAAGTACAAAATGCGCCGCCGGAAATATAAAGTGGATTGATACAGTAACATCCTGCATTAGCAGCTTTAATAAATAACTGCTAAGCGTTCGAAATTTAGTTAAAATCATCCTCCAATTAATTTTGTACATTGTAACAAAATTTTTAAGCACGTTTTAATTGGTTGCGTGGTAAGGGTATGAAGTGCTTTATATACACCAATGAACCATGCAAAACTATCCTTATCCCACGATTAAAATACTTTCTACCTACGTACAGTTTACAAACTGGACCTAGTAGATACTATTTAATTTTGAATGGCTGAGTGCTAAAGGCTATAAAACTAAATTCCCTTACTTTTAAATGCAAATTTTCACCTCAAATTAATTAAGGAGATTTAGTTTAGGGTGTGTTAAACATAAGCCTACAAAATATCAAGCTAAATCTCCTCCGCCTGAAAGTAGGATCTTGGGATTTGGAATCAGGATTTAGAATTCACTTCGATTCTTCGATCCGACCACCCGGGATAGAGGGCACCGCCGTTGTTTTCGTATTACTCCCGTCGTCTACTCAATAACGGATATCCAAGGGTTTATAACTTGGAACGTACGGAAGCAACTTCTGTTTTGTAGATGAAGAACCATATATTATGTCTGTTTTAGTTGGGCGAATTACTATTACATCCTCAGACTACAAGAGTTGCATATACGAACATTTTGTTTTCCTGATCTGCAATTAGTAATTCATATATATATTGTTGACAATATCTTGATTGTGTGGTGCGGAGTGTAACGATACTTTTGTGTTGCTTGTTGATAGAGACAATTAGAGGAAAGCAAATGTGAAGCAGAGGATAGAAACAACTCATATGATTTTGAACATGTA
>LR737391.1:7828938-7908625 GCA_902655005.2 Marronus borbonicus | reverse complement strand
TAATTGATTGAGGAAAAATGTAGAGAATAGATAATTTTTTGAAATTAATTTAGCGTTTGTGAAATGCGGCACTGTTCCAAGAACACTCTTTCGCCAATTTAAGTTCAAATAGATGACAAGAAATGAATTTGACGAGTACTGGAGATTGAATAAGAAAAACAAACTTGAGATTGCGACTTTCCAACACATATAGACACCACGTTTATATTCGCCTTACTGGAACTCAGCTTTCTTGAACCACCACACGTGATTTGACCTTTAAATTACAGTTACAATTTAAACCAGAAACACTTCGATATTGGAAACACAGCCAAACACGTGTTACTTGGATGACTTTTAGACTCAAATCGTTTTATAAGTACAACGCTTGAAAAGAACGATATCGCGGCATACCCCGGCCCTTCAAGAGATGCCTTTATTTAATGCCGAAAATGCCGGATCTAGACCAGCCAGTCGATAAATAAGCTTGCTGCCAAGCTATCGCAGTCTGCTGTCACAGTCTGATCTAGCTACTCAAGTTAGCAACTGCTGATACATCATACACCTGCTCGTTTCGGAGTCTAACTTGTGCAGGGGATGTTAATTCAACCGCCAGGATCGAGGGGAGACAACCTCCAGAGCCATAAATAGTAGAACAGCTTATGCTGAAAAATGTTTGTCCCTCGAGCAATAGTCAAGTGAGTTAATCTTGACTGTGAATAAGCGAATTTCGGTTACTCGCGGTCTTCTGGTTTCAATTAGGCTTAGGTAAAAGGAGCACTGTCCTACTTGTTCTCTACTCATAAACTCGCGGTGTGGTTAACTCAGAAAGGTAATTAACGCCTCCTCACTCCTTTATTTAATAGTAGCGATTATTTTGACCACAGCAACCTTTAGATTTCCAAAAATACTTTGATAATGAAAATTAAACGGATATCCTTATCCATAGAAATAGCATAATGCAAGCGACGCAGGGACGCAACTGAAGCTGTTTTCACCACCTACAACTAGACGATATTAAATTTCGTTGACAAAAACAAACCGACTATCTGACGAACTATAATTAATATGAAAATTACACAGAGATACATCTAAAATCATTCTGAAGAATGTCGTGGGCAAATTTTACATTAGTCGGATGACCAGAGGGAGCTTAACTTTGAATGGGTGGACGTACTGAACTTGCTATGCGTGCCGTTAATGACGACTAACCTCGATGTTGTGAATCCTAACACCACAATACTTACAGTTAACGATGGGTATTGCCAGAATTAATTTGATCCGTTTATCTGAATTTTGCATTTAGCGTGTCAAACGTACCGTAAGCTTATCTACCGCGTAGACATTGTTATAAGATATATGTATCTAAATTTATTTTGCACAACGGTACGTCAATGCGAAATATACGTGTTAAGCGATAAATTGAAGAAATTATGGTACGGCTATGCTACAGTTGCTGTGCGTTATGATTTTCGAATAATTTACTGTTATGGGGAATTTGAATGTTGAGATGAGATGCATCTGTACTTTGCTTTGACCCTACTATGTTACTACCTCCAATGCGCATATTCAAATAAGTTTTACTTACAAAACCAAACTTACTTTATATATTCGCACTAAGGTATAATCGGTGTATGTATATTGATAGTTCATAATTTTTTTCTGAGATACAGTTTACAGAAGCAACTATTAAAGTGGCTTTCTTCTTATGTTACATACAAATTTGCAACTTCTACTAAAACGTAAATTTAGCACTCTCGGCTGATAGGCATTCCTTCATAACCGATTGCAATTGACATTTTTTATAGATTATCATTTACAGGTTAACAGACTGACAAAATACGTACAAGGGATATAGCTTCTGATAATAGAAGAAATTTACAGCATATAAAATCGAGTAGCATTAGCATCTTAGTTTGGAATATTAGCCATGCAAGATTACGGCATTTCCAAGGCTGATCAAGCACACACCCCATTAGCTACCAATACCAAGAAATTAGCAATTAATAAAACAAACCAATTGCCGCGGTAACAGATAATGGTGTTTAACTTACTTTGAGATTACAACTGAGGATGCCAATCATCACTTTAAATTGATGTTCGTTTGCATTAAGAATGTCACAATGCTTCAGTGTAAGCATATCGTTCATTCTTAAAATCTGAATTATAATTGTAGGAAACTGCTTCTGATGTTCGGCAAGATCTTATATAAACTGTTGCCTTGGAGCTCGTACTTCGGGCACTGAAGCATTAGACGGTTGGCATTCAGTTAATAACTTTCAGCGCGAGAAACTAAATTCACCAACGAAAATTTTGATTAGACTGATTACGTTACTGCGTTGTATATGGACAAGCATAGAGCTATTCACATGCAGTCATTAAATTAGGATCGTTTTAGTGGTAGACGTTCTGGATATTACCGTACTATAAAGTTTGGACAAATCACTATGGAAACAAAAGGTGTTTTGAATGGATATTGAAAATAGCAGGAAAAACAGCAAAATTATGAAACCCATCAAGAGTTGGAGAAAGAACATATTTGGTCCCGAATCTTGTGCAGCTTCGACCCAAGACATTTCAGAACGCACATTAAACTACAATATTTCACTGTAGAACTTCAGTAAGCACGTACAAAACTTACTATTCGTCCAAATAAACAAGAAAATACAATTTAATTCAAATTTAAGAGTTTCAATGAAATTGAATAAAATGTAATTAAATTGAGTAATTAAATAATTTTATACAGAGCTTTATTACAATAGCATGTTGAAACTGGTATAAAAATCTTTCAATTTAGCTTAATAGAAATGTTTATAAAGTTGTTAAACTGTTGAAAAAGCTTTTCAGATAATTCTTCTAAAGCTTGAATACTATACAAAGTATTATTCCCAAAATGTTAGTAACTGTTCAATAAAATACAAAGAATCGCGTTACAGTTTATATAACGACAATAAATGATAAAATTGTATACATGCATTAAATTTTACAGATTATTTTTATTGAATTCGCTTAGAAACACAAAATTTACATGATAGTTATAGTTATGGCATTTTAGCAAAACACTTATTAGTATAGCCCTTTCGCTACACGAATAAATTCACACGCGCTGTAATATATTCTGAGTGGCGGCTGAAATATCTCCACAGTGAAAGGGTTACTTTACACATTAAAGGTATACGGAAGTGTGGTGCGGTGCTTCTTAAAAAAAAATGAAATAGAATGAACCAAACATGGCAGCGATATCGATGGTCATGTCAAATGGTCAGTTGATATAAAATGTTTTTAATGTATGCCGAAAACTTACGTACGAAATATTCAATCGCGCTATCCCTCTAGCGTGTAGGGTGGTTAAGATATCGTGCGTTAAACAAACAGTTCACAAAACTCTCGAATTATGTGAACTATCGCGAAGGGAATACCGATAAAATCTGACACGAATTGATGAGAGGCATCCAAAAGCGAAATAATATACAGGCTGTTCTGTGAAAGAAACAAACTTGTAAACGTGTGCTCTACAGGCTAAACAGCATGTATGGTTGAATACAATTTTATATTATACAGCTCCAAATATTTCTTAAAGTTATTTTTCTAAATTACTCAACGAAGGATAAGGATCAGGATAAATTTAAAAATTAAAAAGATCAATCTACAGCGAAAGCTCGAAATTTAATCCTTCCACCTCGATACATGTAATACGTGTAATTGCTTATACAAGCTGCTCTACATTTTTCATTCGCAGTAACTGTTGCATTTGGAATGCTGGCGTTGTCTCTAACATCAAACATCAAATGTATTAATACTTTTTTTAGTTTTGCAAGCAGCTATTTAGATTTGCGAATCAACAGTTAAGGACAGAGATGTCACTGTGTTTTGTTTGTTGTTGTTGTGAGAGCCAAACGATACTAACACCAGAAGCCACCTGGATATTGTTTACAAACGCAGAAGTCGGTTTTGACTATAAATGCTTGATTTACATTCAATATTGGACATTTGTATGCATCATTTGTCCTACTGTCGTCCTTGTAACATAAGCAGTAAGCTATCGGTTTTGTATACATTTATGAATAACTGCAAAACCGTCTAAATAAATAAGCAAGGGAAAATAATGCATTATCAAGTCATAACTCATAACAAAAATTCCAATGACGATGAATCATTAGATTAAAAAGATTTGAGGCCCTGCAAATATCACGAATATTTTAATCAACAACGTGTATTTTGGCATATTTACCTTCTTACAGTAAACAAGGTATTCTATACAAAAGTCAGCACAGTTCCTAGACTTATTAATTATACTGCTTCTACTAAGAATTATTTATGCTAATACTACTATTAATAATTATAATACGGGAATGGTACGGATTCAAAAAATTAAGAGAAAATCTACATATGTAACCATGGGAATCATTCATAATTCTTTCTCGCAATTGCTCTTCATTGTTTCCTCTCCACAAACTAGTTGTCTTGCGTGGTCCCAGAAGTAAAAATCCAGTGGATTTAGACTCGGACACTGAACTGGACCGCGCCTATCCAACTTCTATTAAAATGGTTTTCTAGGCATTCTACAACAACTCTTGCGGAATATGGTGCCGCACCATCATGTTGATACCCATCACATTACGCGATCCATACATGATCATTATGACAGTTATTGATACCATCTCTGGTGAAAGTAACTTCGTCCAACCACAAAATGGGACGAATTACGGATCTTGCCTGTGCTGTTCGAGAAGCCATCGCGAAAACGCTAATCTGCACTTCATCTCCTGGTTGTAAGTCATGGACACTGTTTAAAGTCCTTCAAACGAAATTTTGAGAAACTTGCAGACAGGAGGCAATTTTTTTGGTACTAATACCTGATTCGTCAAACACTGCATCAATTCCTTCCTTTCCTATTCTCTTGCAGCGCTGTATGGTAGATTTATGATGATTACCAATTCCACATTGTTGTAGTCTTTGATATGCATCGGAAAATACACAACGAGATGGCTGACGCCTATTCGGAAATCTTCTTTGATATTCGCGACTACTTTCTAAAGCATTGCCGTTGTTCTCATTAGTGGACCCACCCTCCTACTTTGACCGAACACTTTAAATATTGACTCATGGACCCATAAAACATTTCGGCACGGTTCTGCCGTCCAGTTCCGATGTTCTCGGGCCCACTACAGCCTTCGCAATCGGTTATCCCGACGTAGCAATTGTTTACGAGCTGTCGCGCGACGTGTGCATTTCCTTCTACTCGTCGGCGTTGACCGTGGTAACTGAAATCGGATGCTGACGTCAGCGATTGAATTCACTGGCTACTTCTAGTGCAATTTTTCTGCGATTTCTTTTACTTATTAGTTGTAGTAGACGATGAGGTTATTTCATATACCGGCGCGGTTAGTTTTTCACCGATTTGTATATTGGAATAACCTTCTTTATGTAAAGTTATTAAGTCAAGCCGGCTAAGGACGAGTCCCTAAAAGAGAGAGGGTGTTGCGACTGGATATCTTGACGGTTCCGATGGATTTATCCGTGGCACGTCTCTTATTCCGAGGTTCAAAGAACCATATAACTATTAGTTGTGAGATTGAAGAAAATTGACACTCGCGAAATGAAACTTTCGTACTTAACGCTTCATACGTTTATTAGCAAACTAACAACTAAAGAATCGTGATGAGAGTCTATGATTGATTGTTGTAGACTGCTTCTTGAATACTTCTTCGGTACTACTTGAATACTACTTAAATGAGCGTTGTTCCGCCCACAATTCCGTGCTGACCAATGAAGTGCAGCAAAATCCAATTTACCTTAAAAGTACAATTATACTATTGGTAAAACATTAATTTCTAAATGACAGGGAAATTTGACGATAGTTATAGATCTAATATCATTTAATATGAAACATTCAGGTTGTAGCCGATATTACGGTTAGAATTATTGTCCCTAGCAGGTAGAATTGGCTGAGAATTGCCCTGAATATTAAAAATTCTTACTCTGAATCATCTACAACCAGATTAAAATGTGTGCAGGAATATAAATTATTAAATCTGGGTATTATTGGAAATTCCGAATATCAAAAAGGCTTCATGTAACAAATGGAATAAACAAATGAGCAATAAAATAGACTGAAGTAACGAATCCTAAGCCTAAATTCTGCTTAATTCCTATGTTCCACGCTTATAGGTGTGTCTGAGTCCAAACAGGGGGGATGCCACAAAATCTCTACCAGCTTAGTCCCATCGGTAAGACATGACTAATAAATAGATTACAATAATTGGGTGAGCTATTCCAGGTCATAAAATGTATAGTTACATTTTTTATAATAACGTACGCTTCCACGGCCAGAGTCAGTTAAAGCTAAACATGTTCCGGACTTGGACCGTGTCAGGATTAATCGAAAACTCCACGTTTCGTGTAGAATATATTAACATTATGATTGTTGAGTGCAATAAAACTTTTTAAATTAAGGCATTGCAAAACTTTTTCCCTTGGCCAAACTTCCGATGGCAGTAGTGTATATGCACCACACTTTCCTGTTCTTACTAGTTGTACCTTTACGACCTTCTCAACAATTTGATTAGTGAGAAATTCAAATATATATGCATAACCAGCGTACTTATCAACTGGTAAAATCACGGAGAGAACAGCTATAAAACTTTATTGCACCTTAATGTTCAATATATTACAACACATAACCTTGCAGGACATGCTTTTGCGCGCGTAGAAGCCAAGATAAGCAATAAAAATGTTTAATAAATGCGCCTAGTCTATTGATGTACGTATTTAAGATAATATATGTGTAGTTATTTTGACATATAAATTTAGTCAGTTAACTGTGAACTGTTAACTTCATTCATACTTTATTAACATTATTCGAAGCTTTATTCACATCTATGTACTTGCAAACGGAAATTATTTGTCTTTAGCAATCTTTGCTTTCAAAGCTTCCAACAAATGCAAATTATAAACATTGTGAGAAAACTGTATTTTTTTTTTTATAATGAACATTTCGCCTGTATTGTTTTTAAAGTCGAATACTCACTACAAAAGTTGTTGACATTCACACTTTTTATGTCCGTTGAGAGTTTAGAATGTCCAAGAGCATTGTGGCACATACGGATGTTACTTAACCCTTTCGAGCCGGATTTTTTATTATTAAATCCTGATTAGATTGTAATTTTTTTAAACAACAACAAGATGAAGGTAAGTGAAATAAACACCTTAAAATGTTATTCGAAAAAAAAGTCCGCCATTTTGTATGGGACATATATATCCCAGTCAGACTTTTTTAGTGGGAAAAATATAACCCATTAGTCGTCGAAATGCAACTTTATTGAAAAAAAAATTCCCCAACACCCAACAGACCCACCCAACAGACCCAAGACCCAACAGACAGCTGAAAAAACTGTTGGGTTACATATGACCCAATAGGCTCGAAAGGGTTAAAACGAAATTGCGAAGGTATTGGCTGATTGGTAAACAATTACTACCATTTATTGGCATTGCAGCGGATTGAGCTTAGAATACAAATACATCAAAGTAATCATTTAATTCGCCAAAAAGTAGTGTGCCTAACTTTTGTAGAATGATGGGTTCCGCTAGTTTCGCATGATTAATAATAGAGTTGGGCATGAAGGGAAGGGAATCTAACATTGCTCGTCATTTCAACATTCGCTTAATAATAGAGCCTCTAAAGATATGGGTGTGCTTGACATCTTTGAACCTTTATCCTACTTTAAATAAACAAGGACATAGTTCCAATAGTAAATAATTAATTAATGACCTGTAGGCTCCGGCTCATCCAGTTGCTGGCCTAATTCGTAAATATTCGCTTTATTAAACCATGAGAAAGCTGTAATCCATAAGCTACAAGTTTTAAAATTAATTGAAAATCGATGCCGACTTCGCCGGCTAATCCAACGGATAATAACTGCAATCACCGTAATAAATATGGGATCGGTTCGAGTCTTACGGTACGCGAACGGAACTATCAACAATATCGTGGAATAGTCGGAGGCATAGTGCAGTGTAGCACACTGTACGTAACAACAAACAACTAAAAATAATTAATAACTATTTGCGACGATGTTCGCCGAGAACGTCCGTCGTAAATTTGAGAAATGAGAACATCGAGATTCCCATTATAATTGCCGTTATCGTTTCTCACATTGATTTCGTCTAATGCGCGACCGCGAATAGGGTCACCGGGACCTATGAATATTTATGATTACGTTCAATATTCCCAGTCTCGTCACTTTGCCAGCATACTGATGTCGGAATTTTTCTCGAAATTGATTCATGCGCCTTTCTTCCGCACGTCTTTCACTGTTACTTCGATCTCGGGTGACCTATTCCCAAAAATATGAAAATTTATTATTAATGCGTAATTCTTGTGTTTATTCAGCTAATGCCGCGTAATCCAAGCGAAACCATCAGAAATAGACTTGGAATAATTAAAGATTGTGGTTGTGCGTATAGTAGCAGCTTACAACAAATCTCAAAGGACAAACAAAACAATCCTTATAATTAACATCCATTTCAAATGATAAACAACGAAGAAACATTTAAGTTTTTAATTTAGCATTTCTTCTGCATTGGTAATAAACACAATATCAATACAATTTGAACCAAAGAAAGGATCTTTTAGAGTTTCCCAAAAATTCCCTATTGGGTTTTTAATGCTGTACATTATGTTACTTTTTTTTGGAAGCACCCTATATTCGTACATTTATTTAATTTAGACGCAAAAATTACTTTTCGAATCTACTTCCTACTATTTAATGTGGTTCTCTAAGTGCTAGATCAATCTTGTAAATCTTACGCTTACACTTGCCTTCATTTATGAGATAATTTCGCGTAACCCTGGTTCGCAGTTCAGTTGGTTTATACAAAAGCTTATTTTAATACTGGGATTTGCTTCTAAGTTTTGTGGATTTATTATTATTATTGATATTATTGTTTAGTTCTTTATCTTTAACATCATTTTTCTTTTCTATAGGTAGTGCAAATCCCCTCCGAGTGGCCTTTCGACGTATATAATTGCGTCTTGGGTCTTGATAGGAATTAAGGCTAATATGAATCTTGTTTCATACCTGATTTGTTTACTGTATACTGCTCGAGTTTTATTTAGAAGTTTAACGTGTGATATAGCTTTGTAGGTTATTCACTTGACAGTTTGTACTAGTGGTGGTCTTCCGTTTAACGTTACCTATCTATTGTTGGATCGGCTGCATCTTCGTACAAGCGTTTTCTGTTTGATTTTGGATTATATAGTTAATTGGATCTTAGCTCCACTATTATACTAGTTAATTATTAAGTTAATATAATATCTTTTAGTAAATCTTTCGTATTCCTCAATTCGTTGAATTCTGGTGATAATAGCTGCTAAATGGCATTCTGCCAGACATCTTTTCTCCTTGTGCATATTGGCATCAGTTTTTTGAATTTAACTTTTCCATCACGTTGAGAGATTGTCGGGACCAGTGCTGCCAGGTCTGGTGAAATTTCACCGGTTCTGGTGATCTTAAATCCTATTTGGTAATTTGGTGGAAACTTTTTCGAAATACAAAAAATCTGGTGATTTTGCAAATGCATGGGTATAACAAATGTTACTTATTGCAGACATTACTTATACTTATACTTATAACTTCAAAAGGTAAGTAAAACAAGTAAATGTCTGCCGTCATCTAGTGATCTGCAGCTAACACTATTAAGTGAGAATCTGATACTTAGAAAATAAGCACCCGAATTCTTTTAATACATCTTTATTGATTAATTATCTAACACATAATTTTACAATTTTTAGAACGCATATCGCCGTTGGTTTCTTTAGTTGGTAACTATTGTTCCAGATACCGCTAAGATGAAAGCATTTTTAGCGTCTCTACAAAAATCAGGTGCTACAACCTCGAATGAACTTTCGTGTTCATCTGAAATAAGACCATTTGCAAGTGCATATGTACAAGGTGCGCCAAATTCGATACTTTTAATAGGGAACTTATATTTCTAAAGGAATTAGACAAAAACTGACCTAAGCTTCTGGAGCTCGATTTTAAAGAGAAATAGATTGGTGAAATCCCTATTTCCATATCTATCTTCCTTAATATAAGAGATACAGAGCGTTTTCTTAAAATGTGAAATTTTTAAAAACCCTTGTAACTTTCTTATTTGTGAAAATGCTTGATTTATATAAAAACTATATTAGGGCGTTTTTTGACGCAGAATCCTATGCTCTATTTTTTTCTTTTTTTAAATTCCTAGTTTTTGAGATATTATCAAGACTTTTTTTATATGTTTTATATGTTTTTTATATGGAACACCCTGTATATTTTTATACTATTGAAAAGCATATAAAATTACCTTTAGAATGATATAACACACTTGATATTTTATTTAAACAATTTTTAAATTATTTGTTTTTCTTCATTTCACATTATTTTAAGATGGCTATGAATGGTGGTAAATAACCAAATAAAATATTACAACAAGGCAGAAAAAAGAAAAAAATTGAAATGAAATGAAATGAAACCATTAATAGCATTACTGGTATTATAGCTATAAGGAATTAAGAGGGTTTATTCGGTAAAAGTTCATAATGTATTGAAAATTTGAAATTAATCATGGCTAGAACTAAAATAAGTTGGTTTCTAAAATTCTTACCGACATATTTAAACGAAATATTTACAGAATATACCTTTGCTACTACAAAATGTGTAAACATGATAAATTATAGCAAGTGTTCGAATTGTCCGCCGTTCTGTCGTAAACACAATCGACAATCGACGTGTCCTACTAACTAACTAATTCCTGTATGGCATTGGGAGAATGCTCAAACGTAAGATTTTTAATTCTTCCCCAAAGGAAAAAATCCAATGGGGTTAGATAAGGTGACCTTGCCGGCCAATGTATCGGTCCTTGATTCCCGATCGAATTGTTACCGAATTGTTGGTTTAGAAACTCATTAATCTTCATTCAAAATTCGGAACATTTAGACAATATAAAATAAATGCGTATATTGCTTATTGCCATCCACAGCCATCTTAAAATAATGTGAAATGAAGAACAACAAATAATTTAAAAATTGTTTAAATAAAATATCAAGTGTGTTATATCATTGTAAAGGTAATTTTATAGGCTTTTCAATAGTGTAAAAATATATAGGGTGTTCCATATAAAAAAAACACAAGTCTTGATAATATCTCAAAAAATAGGAGTTTAAAAAATTAAAAAATTAGAGCATAGGATTCTGCGACAAAAAGCGCCCTAATATAGTTTTCATATAAATCAAGCATTTTCACAAATAAAAAAGTTTCAAGGGTTTTTAAAAATTGCACATTTTAAGAAAACGCCCTGTATCTCTCATATTAAGGAAGATATAAATATAGGCATTTCACCAATCAATTTCTCTTTAAAATCGAGCTCCAGAAGCTTAGGTCAGTTTTTGTCTAATTCCTTTAGAACTAAAAGTACCCTATTAAAAGTATGGAATTTGGCCCACTTTGTACATAATTTATGAATGTAAACAACTTTATACCATCTTTATACTAATTACAAGAATTGATGAAAATCTGGTAACTTTTTGGTTCTAGTTACTACTGCGACTAGTTAGTATTGGAACGTATACCCCTGGACACAAAGTTCAATATCGCCTTATTCACTCATCCTAACATTCATTTGGAATTCCCAATGATGTATTTTGGATATCTTACATTATTGGAGAAACCGATAGCCAAGTTTAGGTATAAGTTGTAGTCCTACTTTCCGAAAATGTTGAATCTTTAACTTTAGAAATTATTTTTTCACAAACTTGTTGCTACCGTAATGATCTATTTCTTCTCAATAAAACACAGAGTATTAATTTAAGGGTTTTCATAAACATTTACAAAAATACTCTCGATAGTTTTTAGCCGCTCTTACTTTTTCTACTCTATATCTATCTATATCATACTTCTCTACTCTACTCTACCTTATCGACTCTACTCTGTTGTAGGACGTACAATGTTATAAATACAAAGTAATATAATACATATAAAAGTTTGATACACTACCTTGATAGGTTGTTTCTTGTTCCTGGAATAACAAGTTGCTAAACCGTAACTCATTAGATTTGATTTTCCTTCTCTCTAACTTACTACATTCTCGCTTAACGAGACGAATTAATTTTATAGCCAACAATCATAGTTTTTCTTTTACTTAAACATAGACACGCTAACGGAGACATTTGATTATTTTACTACCGAATCTGCATATAAATATTACGACATTCCGAGAGCTTGGAAACTAATATTGTGAATTAACTCCGGTGGCCATAGCGATCACTAAACTATTTCTGTTAGCTTGTTTTTATCACGAATGATTAGAAAATAAATTCTATGCAAGATATTTAAATTAATATTCAACTGAGTTTAATTTTTAGTAATAAGCAGTTCATCTGCTTTCGAGCAAATGAATTTTGAATTCGGATTGACACTAAAATTACAATTTTAGTATCAATCCGAAACGTGTGTATCTTTAATTGTTACAACAATCAAATATATATATATATTCTAATTGAATTAGCTGTTAGGAAAATTCGTTGTAAAGTGGTAGTAGTAAGAGGCGAATAAACAAGACTAAAGAAGGTGGAATTTATCGAAATAGTACTATGAAGAAGAGAGGCAATAAAACTTACGACAGTTTCAAGGCACCTCTGACCGACCCACGTGGCCAAGGTATGCACAGATGTAGTTATTGTTAACCCATCAATTTGAATAACCAAAAAACAACTTAAAGCATATGAACAAACAATGATTTTTTAGAAAAAAAGTGTAATCTACAGTCTTCTACAGGTCTTTACAGGTTTTTATCATTTTAAATGACTTGAAGAAAAGTGAAAATTGGCCTAAATATTAAATATTCGGAAACTCTTTAAAAATGATATTTATTTCGGTATTGTATAATAACGTAAGAAGTCTAAGAAATAATATTGATGAATTTTATATTCTTCCGAATGGCATTAAATTTCCTTACTTAGTTTGTGTTAGCGAACACTTGTTTGTTTGGCCTGGTTACAAGCTCATTTCCTGTTCTCGCAGTATTTTTAGAGGGAGAGACGTTGTGAAATATCTAAAGACACATTTAGTTGTTGAAGTTGAAGAAGAATTACATGTGAATGTAATTTCAACTGAGCAAGACTTCGAGTATTGTTGTACTAAATTTAAATGAAACTGTAAGTCATTTATTGTTTTGTGTTTTTATCGGTTACTGTGGCTGTTTTACTGTTTTTAGAGGCAGATTGGTTGACCTGCCGCATAGATTGCATTTTCGTTATCGATGATTTTAATGTAAATTTTCATGGTACTTGCCAAGCTGCTGAGCTTCTCAATATCTTTGATTGTTTCGGTTGCTATAGATTGTTCGATCGGGCTACTCGTATAAGTAATCAGTCTCAAATTTGTAATAATAATATATTTTGTAGTAAGTTATCACTTGTACATAGTGCTAGTATAAATCGGTCTCATGCAACAGATCATTTGTATCAATTGCTAACCATTAAGTGTGCTGTGAGAAAATAAAATACTATGATTATTGAACGAAATTGTAGTGAACGAAATACATCTGAGTTTCTGACTATATCTAATATCTGAGACGAAATCTTTATCTCAAATAAATGTAATATATCCCGTAATATATTCTCATATTATTTGGACGTAGCTCTCTCTTCAATCAAATGTAGAAAGAGCAAACAGACTAACTATTGGATGGACGATCAAATTATTTAGAGTAAAATTCATGTAATTTAAATAGGATTTTTATAAAATTACAGGATTGTTAGACATAGTGTACAATAAAGAAAAAAACTAAGCACGTTGCTCTTGAAAGAAATTGCAAAACAAATTATTATTCGCATCTAATAAGTACAGATAATCCTGTAAAGTTCAGCTGGAGTTTAGTTAAGGGATATAATAAGAGTAGGACTGATAACTGCCCAGCAGTAATAATATATAATGGACTAGTAGTTACTGATAAACACGCTGTCGCAGATCGCTGTTGCTGATAGTTTTAATAATATAAGGGTAGGTATTTTTAGGGCTGCTGTCGATTTCAGTTTTCAGAAAAGCGGCTCTTTGTTTTTCTTTTCCATGTACCCTTTGAATGAGGGTGAGTTGCTTAATACTGTCGGTAGTATTGCTAATAAACGCAGCTATCGCCATGACGAAATACCATTTTCCATTATTAATTGGTATCTTATCTATGGTGTTCTTTGAAGTCCAAAGTTTATTTTAACCGACCTCGCAATTTGCAAGAATTAGCTGAGAGAATAGTCAAAAGAATTCAAAGAATTTCGCAAGAAATAAAGCCGATACTACAAGAGAATTAACTAATAGACTAGGCTACTGTTAAGAAGTAAATTTTAACATTTAATAGATCAACTTTCTTTTAGCTAGATACCTACATTACTGGGCTAATCAATCTGGAAAGTAAAGCTAAGCACCTAGAATTAATTTCAACGAGTGTATAATTTTTCCAAATCAATCAAAATTATTTACGACACGATTCTCGTTTTTCCAAAAACAAAATTCTATAAAATTCAGAATTTTTCCCTTATTAATCCTTAATGACCGACCACGGCCTGGTTGAGCAGTGCAGCTTGTCCACCTACTACCAAAGATAATATGTACATACGTAGATATTATTACAGCTATTACACTGCATCCGCATGTAATAACAACTAAAAATATTCCCAAATGCATCCAATACAATCAATTATAAAGTCTATTACTCTGAACCGAAAAGGGCATATCACGTCTTACTTTCTGTAATTACTCCGATTAATTATACCTGTGTATATTGTTCCACGGCGCGAATGTATAATTATAATCAAGCAATCTGGAATCACACAGCAGTCAATTTATTGGTTCAAGTCGATAATGAACTTTCGGGTATATATTTCTGCCCATATAAAGTCTACGCCTTGATCTCCGCGTATCTTAGCCATAGAATATGTTCGTTAAATTAAACATACTAAAATACATAAATACACTTCCTGGGTAACAATATATATTTCTCTACGCATACACAATATCATTTACCGCAATTCACTACATGTACCAAGCAGCCATATCTAAAAGATAACCTTTACATATTTGCGTCCTGGTGTTAACATATTTTTGGCTCTAAAGATCTAGAGCAAACTCATACTCAATATCTAGTGGACAACAAATTACACTCGAGTGATTGTAATGAGTTTTCCACCAGAAGCGACGCTTTTGTGAGTTTGCTGTTGAGACATTTGCGCTTGCAATTTCATAGTGCGACGGTACCTGTGTCCACAACCGTTACAAATTATTCAGATTTTTCATCAAAATTCACGTTCAGTCATGAATGGAAATCGTTATCGCTTAATATAGTGTAATGTTTTGACAATGTGGAAATTTGGAAAATTTTAGGAAATTTTAAATTTCTCTTCGAAAATTGCGGGTCGTGAATCCGGGAATGTCCCTAGACACTCTTTCGGCAGATGAAAAGAGACGTGTTAAGACATAGAAATGAAAATAACCACTAACGTTAAATCTTGTCACTCTCTAATACATAAATACCAGGTTTATGTCCTTCTTCGAACCTCTTTTCTTCACTACTAGACCATTGAACACACTTATTAAAAAAATTTTAAACTGAAATATTTACTCAGAACTATTGAACTTGGAGGAAATGCTTCGTACAGCTTCCCTGGACAACAGCTAGAGCTAAAGTCACAAATAAAATTGGCGTTGTTTTTCACCAGTATTCAAATACGTTGGCAATTGTTTTATTCCATAGACACCTATGATAATTTTTACCTATAGAAAAGGTACTATTATTGAAATATATGCCGAAAGGAAAGATTTTTGCTGTAGCATGATGCAGGGCGCAACTGATGCTGGGATTCTGTGTTCTCCGATTACACTCTTCCCCACATGCAACACCACAACGTTAAATTACACTGCGAATTTAGATGAAACGGACCGAAAGACTAATTGACAAGACTTCTATACGACTAACGTATGCAAGAAAACTTGCTGTAGAAATTTTAGACATTAACATGATGACAGTAGAATGACGAATGATAAAAGTAGTTAATATAAGTCTTCCCCACGATTGTCGTTGGTTGGACTTATATTCATTTTCTTATTTTTACGCCCCAGAAATATTCGGCTAAACACAGGGATCTTTCTCTAGGGATCGGGCTTACTACCAACAGATGGACCCTCATGATATGATCGGTTGACATGCCAAGATTAGAAGTGAATCTGGCGCTGATGACAGCTAACGTCGTTGTCGTTATTTTGTAGCATTACAATAGATTGATTCTTTTTGACCCAAATTGAAAGCTCCATACCTGAGCAAAGTGATTTCAGCAATACAGTCAGGGTCAGTTATTACAATGCTCATAAACCAATTCACTTATCGCACACAAGTTCCGTGAATCGATAATTTCCGGCAATGAACTCTCCTCGCACGCGTGATTTAACGTCACTAGAATTCTTCTTGTGAGGTTATGTTAAGTCGTCAGTTGACATGCAACATTATGCGACCTGCAAACCAACATTGAACGTGTTATTTCTGACATTCGGTTTGATCTACATGAAAAAGTCATCGAAAATTGGATTCGATGAATTCATTTCTGTCATCGCTTCCGCGAAAGACATTTGAATGGTGTATTCCGTGCCTCGCACTTATTGAAAATCGTATTATGTACACTACCGTCCATATTAGTTCGGACACGCAAATAAATTTAAAAAAAAAACGAGAAAGAACTCATTTTTCCAAAACTTAAAATTTTTATTGTATTTTATTAATAACGATTAAAATTAAAGTATAAAAGTAAAAAAAAAGTAATTCTAACGAAAAATAAACAAAAACTTCTTAAACATTTCGTTCATCAAAGAAATTCCCTTTTGCGCGAAGAACAGCTTTCACAATCCGAGGCATCCGCTCCACTAGTTTTTCAAGGACTCTGTTTGGCATATTAGTCCATTCCTCTTGTAAAATGTTCCACAGGTGGCCTACGGAGGTAGGGCATACTTTTTGGATCCTCCTGTCCAGTTCATCCCATAACAGCTCGATGGGGTTTAGATCGGGGCTTTGCGACGGTCATTAATTGTAAAGTGCCATTATCTTTTTCTTCATTTAAGAAATTTTTACATATCACTGCTGAGTGTTTGGGGTCGTTGTCCGGCATGAATACAAAATTTTCGCCGATTAGACGTTGCCCCGATGGTATTGCATTTTCTTCCAGTATTTCTAAATAACCTTCTTTTCGCAAAATACGTTCGATTCGCTTCAAGTCTCTTGTACCGGCGTAGGAAAAACAACCCCAAACAAGCACAGAATTTCTTCCTTGCTCGACAGTTGGCACTACACAATCCTGCAATATTCTTTCACCTTTCGCCTTTTCACTGTAGTAACAGAAATTTTTCTTGCACGGTCGCGATTCATTTCAGCCGCGATTTTGGGTGCTGTTAGTCTCCTATTTCGCTTGCTCAGCAATTTTATACGGTCATCGTCGGCGTGAGTTGTTATTCTCTTACGACCTGAACGCGCCCGATCTCTTAAACTGCCCGTGCGTTGATGTCTCCGAATGATATCACTAACAGTCAATTTATTAACATGTATTTTTTCGGAAATTTGATGCACTGAATAACCTTCTTGATGAAAAGCAACAATTACAGAGCGCTTTTCTAAACTTGTCGGTTTTCCTCGCGGCATTTTAATAACTTTAATCAGGTTCACACAAAAAGATACGCTATTAACACTAACGCACGCACAAGCAGGTTTATTTAGAAACTAAAGCATTTATCAATACACAATAAACTTTCAGGTGGCCTGCTCCCACCCCAAAGAATATTGTAAATTTATTACTTGCAGTATTGTCCCAAAAATAATCCTATTTGTGCCGATGAGGATTATTCTGAGAATTATTATATTGGGTCATAAAATATAATAGGTTTTTAATAATTCTCTAATTGATATTCTTGGAAGTGTGCCTTACAATTGGTTATAAACTTCATAAAGGACCTAATATAAATATGCTATTTATATATAAACGCAATTATATTATCTTTTAGTAGAGTTTACATTTTACTAGGTGTCCGAACTAATATGGACGGTAGTGTATGTATATCCAGGAAAAGATTTATGTATTTCACTAATACACTGAAAAAGTTACGTCGCAGCAAAAGTTACGCGTCGTTGCAAACAAATACGTTAGAAATTCGGTAAATCCCCTTTATAGGTCCGCATTGTTGCGAAAAATAAGAATTCATTTCATTTGCAAAGATGGGTCGTAAAGGAAAACACAAATCAATTGATACGGGTCAACCAATACTAAAACTACATAAAAAAAGAAATTATTTTTCAAATGGCTAATTACTGATAAACCGCGCTTTACAGTGCAGAGTGCGTTAGAAAAATTCAAAATATCGGGCACAGAATATCGGACGACTGCATCGTAAAGTGGACGTCCAAAGATTTTAGACAAGTGAGAGAAGAATTGCACTTAACTACGAATATAATCACACAGGACACTGGAAACAAGATCCATTCAGGAAATATAAGAGGAAAGTCCGAATATAACGGAAAAGTTGACGATGAACAATACCGATATCATTGGAAAAGTTTACCGAATGGTGCCGTATCTCGAGCGAGTGCACTTGTTAGGATTTGGGCAAGAAAAAGCTAACCGCGCATTGGGCGCCGCGCCTGCTTACTTGGGATCGCAGACGGATTCGAACATTTCCAAATCCCTGTTGGAGCAGTTTAAGCGAAATAAGTCGGAGTTTTGGGATCTATTAATAACTGCAGATGAAATTTGCATACACCATTACATTACTGAAGCGATGACACAGCCGAAACAGTAGAATGCGAAGGATGAATCGGCTCCGAAAAAGATGAAGACTGTTCCATGGTACGACTATTTTTTGAGTCATTGGGTTGTGTTAATCAACTATTTGAAAAAGCCACCGCATTTAGAGAAAGACAAGCGCTAAGTCAACGCTCTGTCTCACACTTCAGTGGCCGCCATGGCAAACATTCACGAATTAGAGTTCTGATTGAGAGACTACCCACTCTATTTACCAGATGTGACACCCAACGCCTTTTTTCTGTTCCGTATGCTCAATGTTCCGTTCGAAAAAGAAAATTTCCATCGAATGATGAGGCCATCCCATTCGCAAACACCGATTTTGTAGAACAAGATGCCAACTGTACTATTTGGAGGAATTAAAACAACGGAAGCATCGCTGGATAAACTGCGTAGACTTACATAGAGACTGTGTTGAAAAATAAAACTGAATTTGATAAGAAAAGACTTGTTTCTGTTCACTGCGAAAATATATCAGCTACCAATGTATACGATACTGTAGAATAGCGCGTACAAATTTATTTGTACAGAGCGGTGAAAGGGTGTAATATTCTTTAGTTGACAACCAGAATCATTTAGTCGAAGTATATAATTCAATAAAACTACAAACTCCATAACATGTGATACGATACGTTTGTATGAAATCTGCGAGGCCCACGAGGAAACGATTTCGTTTCATAGAAATAGATCTTCAATAATGAATGAATGGTTACCTCTGTAAAAGCGTTCACGTCTTGTTATTAATGTTTCGAAGTTTATTTCATGACATATAACTTAGGGCGACACTAGCGACACTGATTACGGATGTAACCGCAGTACTAGTTGCCTTTTACAGCAAATCCTGGGAATTCGAGTTGAAATTGAATTGAATATATGTAACGTTACCTAACGGTGTAGCGTATTACGGGTGTGTTGATTACATTTGTGCGGTAGCAAATTGAACTCTTGATCAATTTTCCTGTGCCCAACTTGTAATTAAAAGATGCTGGTCTGGGATGTCTAGGTACACTTTATTCCTCTGAAGATTAGTCGATGTTATTTTTATTGTGACTTGTAAGTGGTGGTGTTTCGTACTTTAATTAAAGCGAAGGCAGAATGCGTACAAATGCGAACAGCACACGTTTTTAAGCGAACTAACTAACTATAAATAAAGGAGTTTATAAATAGATAATTTTACGTCGGACTGGCCATTAATATGATAATTAGCAATCCCAGATGCGAATGTATCGTTTTTGTGCGGTAAATTTATATTAAAATCGCATATCCCGATCGCTATTTCAAGAAGGCATCACATTTAACTAAATTATTTTACGCTTAGGTAATATTAACCAGTATATTTATTGGTGACTGAAATCCAAGTGAATGGCGATTTTAATACACATAATATGCATTAATGCGGCTTAGGAAACGTATACTGCATCCATAATATTATGTAAATTTAAAACTTGTCCGAACCTAATTTGGAATACGTCAATGGTATAATGCAGCTTGCTCCAGGTTAGGGTCGGCGTTTTATTCACTATATTTAATAGGGCTATCATAAGTCCCCGATCAGTCAGCTGTTGTAGTTGTTGTGTTAGGAAGCGTACTTTTTGTACCAGCAAGGTTCAATCATAATTTATGTCGCGAAACGTAGCTTACGGTATCGGCTTATTCATATATCAACGGGGGAATCTGTACGAAACTAGAGGTAAACAATCGCATTTCCATTCCAGCAAACAAACGCCACCGCCAATGACAGCGTTATAAGTGTTGTAGTTCATAACAGTGAAAAGCCTAACGAGCTTAATTGTGCTGGAGTAACTTGAATTGAAAAAGAAAATTGGGAAAACGCGTAAAAACATATTCAAAACTTTGAGGAGGAGTTTTATAATAATAAAACATAAATCATGTATCATTGTGATTTCTACTGTAAGCATTGTAAGTTCAGCAGAGAAATAGAACGCCTCCACCTTGGAGTACTTAAATATAAATTTCCACACTTTCAATTGATTTATTAGGTACAATATTTTTTCAACAATACTTAATATTCGATAAGCTAACGTGCGTAAGTTCACATTATTTTATCTACAACTACATAAGATAACAGGTAGGTGCAATATTGAAAATGTCTAATGTTCTAGGCAGACTAATAAAACGAAAATTATTTTTTTCCAGAAAAATTCCTATTTAGGACTGTTCTCAAGTGGAAATCGCAAATTATTTGAAAAAGTTATTTAAAAAGTATATCAATTTTGCCAAAGTTACATTGGCCAACAGTAATTTTATTGTTTCCGCTATTAGAACAGTTTCAGGGTAACTTAGTGTTGTTGATTTCCTATTTGCTAACAGTTTTATCATATTGGCTCTAGTTTTTATGATAATGCTTTTTTTTAAGGTATGAAGAAAGAAGCAACAAAAATAAAAATAGAAATTTATTGGTAGACAGGCGGAATATGCCTCAAAATATAATTATACAAAACAATTATGTATAATTATACAAAATGAATATAAATATATATCTAAAAAGTATGTTTCTAATAATAAAAAAAATAAATAAAAATAAAAAAAAAACATCACTACAAATGTTAGATGAAATGCTGCCTGTATGATTCTTTATTGTGTTGAACTTGAGCACAATCACGGTGTAGGTTCCAACAATTGTCTGCCATCATGTGTGTATCCTACCCTCCTTGATACCTTTGCTCCATTGACTTTATGTCTTGATGGAACCGCTCGCCTTGTTCTTCACTAAATTCACCGAGGTTTTTCGGAAATCTGTCCAAATAGTTGTGCAGAAAGTGTAATTTAATGCTCCCTTTCTCTTAAAATTAGCCAGAATATTTCGTACGAGTTCTTCAAAATGTTCGGCGTTATTGTTATCCAAGAAGTTCTTAACCACAGTAACAACAGAGCACCAAGCAGATGCTTCAAAATCAGTCATGGGCTTTAAGAAGTTCAAGTCGTTAATGAGCTTTTTCGAATTTAAGGACCATAAAAAATGTTAAAATGGAAAAATGATTTTATCTCTGTTAAGCAAGGACTCGTTTATGATGTTCGCTTCATCTACTGTTAATTCTTGAAGTGGTAATTTCTTTTTCGTCCAGTGATCTTGCTACTCCACAGATAAAACAGGAGTACTTGGGGTATCCACGCAAGTACCCTTTTGCTGTCCAAGCAAAAATTCACCATCTTAAAATCAGCGCAAACAGGCCATTGATGCTGTTGATAATGGATTTGCTGCAAAACTAACTTTATATTTTCTATTCTTCTTTGAGCTTCGTTGAGTGGGCATGGATGAATGTATAGCGATATCCATTATATAATAGAACACCTTTCAAGCTTCTTGTAGAACTGTCAATAAAAAGCTTCCAATCTTTTGATTCACATTTAGGTAAGCCCATTTTTAAAAGAAGCGCTGGAATGTCACAACAATAAACTTTTCATGTTTGAAGTATGAAAGAATTGCCAGCTCTTTTGTTCTATAAGCCGTTATTGTAACTCCGGACTTAAGTAAATTCTTTTCTTTCAATTTGGATATTAAATGTTCAGATGATTGTTTTGAAAGATGAAGATCCTCCTCCTGAGTATGAGTAAACTACTGCGGGGTGGACAAACTGTCTTCATATTTACTTTCAGTTGTAGATTCTGTATTAGTTGCAGTAGGCCGTGAAAAAACGTAGCTTACCTTATTATAACATTCGTTTTAATTATTTCTTTTCATTTAGTCGTAAATAATACTGGTTGTGACTCTAAAATCAGGTTTGGATAGAACGAATTTAGGCGCCCCTCACAAATGCCACCCATGCTCAATGAAGAACACTCTGAGTACATAAACAGCAGGGCCCTGGACAAATAGCTTATCATCTAAAATTTTTAAAAAGGAGGTATTCAATGCTATCCAGCATATTACAGAAAACAATTATGTACAAAAGGTAGCAAGAAGAAACAAATCTAGAAAATCATCCATTAATACCGATCCACAAATTGTTAGAATTTCAAAAGTGGATACTATAAAAACGGCTTCTGACATACGCAAAGAGTTGTTTGCTGCAGAAGAAGCTATTACTTTGTACTATTAGGTAAATGAGGGAAACATATTCGGTAGAGTTGCTCGGATGAAGTCAATGGTAACTAAAAGAAATCGATAGCTGAGCTCGGCATTTGCAATTGACCACGTTCACTGGAGTGCAAAACGTAGTTTTTACGGATAAAATGAAAATTAATTGAATTGGTTCTGATGGATGTATGTTCGACGTCCCCCAAAATCCGAAACATAGGATCCGGATCCACTATCCGAAACCTCGGATCTGGAGCCGTTACCCGGTAACTCATGTCTGGATCCGCTATCCAAAATCGTGAATTCGGATTCTTTGTCCAATTGAAATCCATTATCCGAGAACGTGGATCCAGCTCCGTTCTTTGATTTTTTTTTTGCAAATACCTCCAGTAGGTGGAATAATTATCAAACAATATAGCTGTAATAATAATCACCAGATTTATTGATAATTGATCCGGATGTGAGAATAATGAATATCGGAATATGAATCGGATAAGGAATCCGGATATCCATTCTTTCGTATACCTGCAGCACTAGCATCTATTTGCTCCGTGCTGCTACCCCCTTATAGACGCGACGAAAACAAGAACCATGAATCGTGCGATGTATTACGCATAGATGAAGGAGCGGCGGATGATAATCGTTATATTTAGGACGACAATTCTTCGCCGACGTTTCATGCACAAAGGCAAGCATATATTTATTATGCTTTCTTTCTCTGCCGCGACGCAAGCACCAGCGGAGGTCTTTTATTTGCGCGTTAACGATTTTGAAATATTCGCGTTTACTTATTACAAAAAAAATTAATTAAATTTTATATTAATTATGTACACGTTAAAGTTTCAATTAACTTAACAATAAATTAAATAAGTGGAATGGCAAATGTACAAACAAAACAAAGTAAAATGTTGACCCTACAACATTAAATAAATAAAGTTAAAAGCAAAGTGAATAAAATCTTAAGTTAACCCGCATATCAATATAATTTTTGTCTGTGTTTGACTGGAAGAGGACCAAATATTATTTCCACGTAATTTATATCAATAAAGCATGGAAACTGAATGAAACCAACCAGAATAAGGAGCAGGAAAGGAGTGCGTCCAACTTTTTTGAATATCCAATGTTAGTTTCGTTGGAGTCGCTTAGCATACAACTAGCTCTTTAGTACATCCGTCACCTATGAATAAATAAAGATTAAATTCATTTATCAAGGTGGATAACCGTTCTCTGGTTCTCTAGCGGTTTAGGCTTAACATTGAGCCATTTTTCTTAAATTTCAACCCATGGGCAGATCAAGTAAGTTGTCTGTACCATGTTCAACACAGTAATGTCAAGACTATTGTAAAACTACCTTGTGAATGTCATTGTATTGTTGTAAAGCTATTCGACATAAAGGATGTACCATATGTACCAAACCATTTCATTTTGTTTATTAGATGAGCAGTGATTATAGCAACTTAGAGCGTCGTTAAGTTGTGAAATGTCTGCAAAAAGTAACGTTAGGGGTAGTACAATTTAAATTAGATAGAAATTATATGCATCGGGTTGTTTAGAAGGTTACCGTTAGACTTGCAAAAATTATAAACATTTTCTTCATAAATACTGGTTCAATGAAAGTATTAAACAGAAACAAAGTAAACAATTAAATTTCTTTATTTGGACCCACAATTTGAGTGTCGAGCTTTAGAAGTAAGCCGAAAGAAAGATACATATGCAAGAAAGCAGCATATTTCTTTGTTAGCAATAATCAAAGTTTTATTCGAATTTTAATTTAACTTGAATGAAAATCAATAATATTAATAACAGTTGAATATAATCCTACTTACTCGATTTGTGCATCCCAAGAAAACAACAATTCCATCCTATTAGGTTGTTGATAATAACAGCAATCTCTAAAAACTTTCTTGTTCAGAAATACGAGGGTGGTTCAAGAGGTCCTTAGAAAATCTAAGAGATGGCGCTCATAGTATCGAAAATGGTTTTTCTTTCTACTAAGGACCATTAGTCACTAGACAGCTGTCAAAGTCTCACTTATATCTATTATACGGTTTCATTTTTATTATTGATTTAAGCAAAGAATTTTTATTTAAGTAGAAAAATAGAAAAAAGTGAGTTTGGAAGGATGATTAAACACTTATATATAAAAGGCTTAACACCAAAAGAGATCAAAGCTGAGTCGGATGGCGTTCATGGTACATCTGCTCCTGTGTTAGCAAGTGTTTAGAATTGGGTAAATGAGTTTTAACGTGGCACAAAAGCTGAATGTCGTTCTAGACGTCCTGTGGAAGTGACTACTCCCGAAATAATTGACAAAATCCACGATATGGCTTTGAATGATCAATGAATCAAAGTGTGCGAAATAGTTGAGGCCGCAGGGTACAGCGTTTTCAATTGTGCACGAAAAATTGGGTGTGAAAGAAATCTCGGCAAGACGGGTGTCGCGTTTGCTCTCAGTGGCGAATAAATGCAGTCGCGTGGTTGACTCTGATGCTTTTTCCTCGCAATGCTGACGTGTTTTATGGATATACTACTACACTCCAGAGACACAGGGGCAGTCAAAACAGTGAGTTTTTGAAGGCGAACGGGTGCCGACGAAGGCGAGGACGGTGAAATCGTGCGTCAAAGTGATAGCCTCGATTTTTTTGTAATGCACGAGGAATCGTTTGCCACCATTACTTGGAAAAAGAATAAACACTAACTGGTCAACGTCACTATTCGACCGATTGAGCGAAGGAATCGAGAAAAAACGTCCTCATTTGAAAAAGAAAGGGATCTTCTTCCACCGAGACAATGCACGAGTGCACACTTGCGAAGTTTCGATTGCCAAAATGATGGAATTAAAATTCGAACTAGTACAACATCCAAAGCAGTTAAAGCCAAAGGTAAACAGTTACGACTCTTGCTAAAGTTTCTGTAGTATTAACTCTAAAAACATCCTTGCCCAAAAATAACACACGCATGCATCGCATACGTACATTCAATGTTTTCCCAAAGGAATATGCGCCGAGTTTTGTATGCACACATATGAAACTGTATTCATTAAAATACTGAAGTAACCGACGAAAACGTGTGCGTTCTGTGCTTTTAGATCAAAGTAAATTGCGAGCGCCGACTTTTTCCTAATTTAAATATTCCGCCCGCCGCGCCGTCACCAAAAGTACTGTGTTTGGAAATTCTGTTTTTTATTTTGCTTTTGCTATATTCTCGTGCAGTCACAGAAACTCAAAGGAGATAGGTATGTCGGCTATAATAATAGAATTGTGGAATACCTAGTGGCATTGTGGTAAAACTACCCTATTCACATTTTCTGTGCACAGTTGATGTTATGACGCGCTATTTGATGTGCTCTCCGAAGCGCTAAATCAAAGTTGCTCTTTATTCCAAAATAAAGAGCTTTGGAATATAAAGCGCGCTATAGGAAACTCTACGCGCTTCAGAACTTAACGCCATATGTTGCTAAATAGTGGTTTCAGATTGCTTGTAGTGTGCACCTTTGATTTATATTTATAAATATGCCACGATAATATAACTGTTGCAGACATTTGCCAAACCTTTGATGGTAAAGCATATTATGTACATCGGTATATTTTACACACCGAATACACTCTAAAATGTTTAGAAGTATATAGAATTAACGCAATCTGAAATGTATTATTTTATATTTTTTTCAGATTAAAAGAAAGCAACGTACGGGCTAAAATAAATATTTAAACAAAAACTATCCCTTCGCAACTTTTTTTATATCACATTAGGCGAATCAAAAGGAGCGAAAGCTTTAAGATGGCGCATTTAAAAAACCAGTGACCCAATAAGGCATCGAGATTATACAGGTTGTTTCATGAAACTCGTTAGTTAGAAGTTTTAATTAGGTTATTATGAATCGAATTGATTTAAAATATCTTCGGCTACGATATACTTCTGGTTGAATTTTCCAAAGGTTACCAACATTATTATTTCAAATACAATAGTACACTTTTTGTCAGTAAGCTGACAATACTGGTTCTCTAATACAAATTAATTACGGGCAATATGTACAACCGACTAAGATCGATTATACATATAGCTTATAAATAATTTGTATTAGCGCGTCATACTCATACCATTATGTTGAAATTTATCCTGTAAATAGGATCTTTAATTATTCTTATCATTTCTTGCGCTATCCTTTAATTTCATACTTTATTCTTGCTCTATATGTGATTTAGAAGAAAAGAGAGTGTACAGCATAGTAAACAGCGTACGCAATAGTATGTATGTATTATAATGTAAATAGAGAACATTTCGAAATTCTATGCTTTTTGGAAATTATTTGATGAAATTGAGGATCGTGGAATTCGGTAGTGTATTCAAAACACTCTCTGCGCGATTTTAGATTTACTTTTGAGTCTATCATTCAAGTAAAGTGGGTCTGAGTAAATCTCTAATAAAAAAAGTGTAAATTTGAAGAATTCAAATTGGAATTCAAGAGTGAGTCCAAGAAATTATTCAAAAATAGCTGAGTTTCAAAAAGAAACACACAAACATAGCGTTTATGAAGTGGAACTTCGATAAATAAGGTTAGTTGTCGTTTAAATTTCAATATCTTATTCGAAAATTCATTTATCAATCCAAATAAAAATTTAAAATTACCGAAAGTGTAAAATTTCGAAATTATCTCTATTTTTCCCCACGTGAAACATTACAGTACATATATACTGGTTGGCTACAAATATACAGACTATTTCACGAAGCTTTTATCAGCTTAATCGGTTGTACACATCGCATGTAAATAATTTGCATTAGGTTACCTTAGCCCTAAAGTCGTCTATTTTCGAGATATTTGCAATGTTAACATTTGTACCGCTGAAATATAATATTTGAGAATGTCATGAAGATAAAGGTATTTACTTTTATGGAAGGCCATGTGTACCACTCTTTACTGATATTGTTACTAAATTTTATACAGGATCTTCATAAACTGTTTCCAAATACAGATTTCTTTAAACTGACAGCGAATTAGCGTTTCATATATAGTCTAATAATATGTAATGAAATTAAATGACCTTATATTATCTGAATATCTACCATCAATAACTGCCAAGAAGTTATCAAAAAGCGCGACCTTTAAGGGAAGATTGCAGAATGAATTCTGTACCATCCATTGCAGAGCACACTACTGTAAAACAGTATGCAGCTTTAAGAAAGAATCGTTAATATCTGTTCCAACTCGATAGAGTTAAATGGTGCTTGCTTTCCTCAAAAATAAGTGGAAAAGTAAAGGCTTATGGTAAAATGTCGATGGTATCTACTGCAGGCAAATTGTTTTGCAAAGATTTCTAAAAACAAAGACAGTCTTTAGAAATCTTCTGAAGAAGCTGAAAGCATGATCAGCGAAAAGTCAAGCCAAACATCAACTACGCGACAAAACCCGAAATACATTTCTACTATGGATTACGGTCGTGAAAGCCGACACTCAACAGAATAGTTTATTTTGTGCTATTACCTCATCAGTATTGGACGACAATAAAATGGAAATTAAACCACTTGAAGTAAGTTATTGGAAAATGGAAAAGCATTAGAGTCAGAGCTCTGTTACACTGGTGTCATGGTAATTATAGCGAAGGACAAAAAAGAACACTTAACAAAAATATGGAAATATATAAGGAACCACTAGAGAAGATAGATATGAAAATTAGTGAAAACAAGGATCACAGAACAACATCATGCAATAAAGGTAGGGTCCCTAATTTTGTCTAAACACTGTGTAATATTTTGGATTCTTCTCAAAAATCTCATTTCTATGGCTGATATTTTAGTCTTTCTGGTATCGTCCATGTCTCCGCTCCATACATCAATATGGATGTTACTCCTTCTTTGAATATTTCTATTCTGATATCTTTAGATATTTCTTTCTTACCCAAAAATTAGTTCTTAATGCTGTTAAAACTTTTCCTTTAGCTGTTGTTCCTTTTTTTCCTTTTCTTCATCTATTCTTCCATCTCCTGCTAATACTGATCCAAAGTACCTGAATTTGTGTACTTGTTCTAGTTTTTCGTTAAGAAATTGAAATCGACATTAGCAGGAGATGGAAGAATAAATGAAGAAATGAAAAAAGACTAACAGCTAGAGGAAAATTATTTAGCAGTATTAAGAACTAATTCTTGGGTAAGGAAGAACTTCCTAATGATATTAGAATAGAAATATTAAAAAAAGCAGTAACGTCGATACTGATGTATGCAACGAAAACATGGACAATACCAGAAAGACACAAAGTAAAATATCAGCCATAGAAATGAGATTTTTGAGAAGAATCCGAAATATAACACTAATGTATAGTGATGAACATAGAAACACATTTAAGGTGTCATAGACACGTGAGAAGGGTGCCAGAAACCAGAGTAGCTAGATGGATGTTCCAAGCTGAAACAAGTAAAAGGAAAGTAATAGGTCTACCAAGAAGAATATGGTTAGAAAAAGTAAGGCCATCAGCGGTCAGGCGAGGGGTCGAATGGAAGGAAATGCAAGGTAGAAAGCTACGAAGGGAAATGTGTAAGAGTTCTAGAAGATTTAAGTCCACAAACGCCATACACCCTCTAGAAGAGTACAATGGTTTAAGAATTACAATGTTAGGACCGAAGTTGCTCAAATCTTGAACCTCAATAGTTATAACTATTATAATTAAGGAAAAAAGACAAGGTTTAATATATAAAAATAATAAGTTAATGTCGCAACGTCAACAGCAGTAAATGTTTCTCGTTTAGACAAATGTGATTTGAACAAAAAATCTTAGTGGACTGCCTCTGAAATTTGAATTGACCAGAAAATTGTTAATTTTGAAAAGTAATTACTTTTAATATAATTTAACAGAAATTCCGTTATACAAGTTAAAAAAAAAGAAGAAGAAACGATTTTATTGAAAGTGATTGGTCCTTTATATCAATGAAGATGCTAGAGATGTTCAGCTTCGTTGCTTCACACATCCTCCAGTCATTCAAAGTAGATCAGTTGATGTCAAATTAATAGAGTGCTTTTATAGAATTTTAAGTGACAGATCTTTCTCTAGAAGGAGCAAATTTTTATAATTTATAAATGCCTTCTTTTTTCTGTAGTTTACTTATCGATCAGTCACGAATTGTACGTCTATGACATGACACGTCCAGAAAGGTACTGAATAGCTGCGTGATCCATTAGATTACGATTACAAGAAGGCGAGTTGTATGCCTGCTGTACATATCACATAATAAATTAAATTACCTTTTATCTAAACTATTGAGGCCTATACAAAACGACGCGAAATTTTCTATTGGATGAGCGAGGGCTTTCGCGGAAGTCTTCGGTTACAATTCTGTTAAACAGTTTGTTTAAATTTTTCACGGAACCTATTCTGCGGCGACTCGATGAATAGCTAGAAATACAACAACGGTGGAGTGGGATGTTTGTGCCGAAATTACCGCATCTAGCCGTGTCGAATTTAATCGAGTCCGCTTTTTCCGGACTGCTATGAAACACGAATTCTATTATTGGATCTTGGCATTTTTTCGCTTATCTAAAACTTATTATATTAGTCACAGAACAGTAAAAAGCAGAGCGTAGGTATGTCATTTTTTTTCATTATTGATGTACCGGTTGAGGTGAAATACCTGAATTGTTTTCGGAGAAGTGTTAAGGTCAGCCTTTTAGGAAAAAGACATATACTTTTCTTTTTAAAAATATAAACTGAATACCATCTGCGGTAAAAATATTATTGCTAGAAGATAATAACATCGAATTTACAAGAAATAGGAGCAAAACTAAATAAATGTAACTGTACCAAGTAGACACACTTTTAAAACAGTATGTGTATATGTGTATCCATTGCCACCACGCAGGAATTGCAAACAAGCTCTCCACCGGATTTGCAAAAAGTAGTCGCGAGTAAAAATTGTTTATACCAGAAAGATGAAAAATGTGAGTACAAATACAGTATATAAGAAAATATACAATTACTTCTTTCGAATCAATTACTTTCTGGTTTGGAAAATATATACTGCCAGAGCCTTTCCAAATGGGAAGGCTCTGGCAGTATATATTTTCGCTGCCTGTCTCTTGAAAGAGCTTAATAAGTCCCACAATGTGAGAGAATCGCAGAATTTAAAGACGTCAAGAAATTAAGAACATTCTACGACAAATGATTATAGTGATTATTTGCAATATTCATTTCAGGTAAGCTTTCTCTTTGTGGAAGGAAATTTATTTGGTCTAAAATAAAATTTTAACACACTTAAATGTTGGGTTTCACTTAATGCATGTCCCCAAGTAAAAAATAAGGCATATATTCAGTAAACGTACAATAATGTGATTAACCCCGCGGTGACCGTGAGGAGGTAAAAAGGACTGCTTCTGATTGTAGGAGAACTAGGAGCATTCGAGTTCCGGCAAATGAGAGTTGTACTACTTTTAACAGGTATGGTGCATATTTCGTGTTACGAAAACGTATTTTTTTCATATTTCGTGTTTAAAAAAAACATTCCTCCAGATGCAACATACTCTCCCGAAGTAGATCGTTTATTTCTTCTTCAGGATGGATCGTATAACCATAGTCATCGGCAAAGAACAGTGTCTGTTTTTATTGACCTTCGGCAAATCATTGGCAGCAAAAAAAGTGCTGGTCCCACATGTGGTGTTTCCCCATTCAGTTATAATTTCCTGGCCCTTCTCATTTTACAAAATTACCTCTTGGCTTCCATAATATAGGTAGGAATTCACGCAATCCGTGTTTTTCATCTTTTGAAGTAGTATAGTGTAATTCACGCTATCAAAATCCTTGGTCCACGAACACTCCTGTTTTTATTGTCTATGCCATATGCTATTTCTTCCAATATAGCTACTTATCAGAGACCATTAAGGATTCTTAGTCGGGATAGCGCTCGACATTATCAATGGGCATTAAACCCGTGCAACGGTACCAAGCGGTTTCCCCTCACAAAGAAAATATATAAAACTGATATAATACTAAATTGATATAGTACTCTACGGTTGTTGACCTGTCATTAAAGTATCCATTTTGAAAGTTGTCCCGAACCCTACGTTTACCATTCTTTTATAAGCAATTTTCTCTATGATCGATATTTGATATTAAGGCCATAGGTCGGTAATTCTCATAATTTGTTTTATTGTCCTTCTTGTGTATGAGTAAAAAACTAATCGACGCTTACAAAGCCTCCATTTATGTTTTATAGGAAACTTTTCAAAAAAGTTTTGATTTATGTCTGTAGAAATAATGTAACTGTATGTTTTTACAGACATTTAAAAAGTAGTTAGTTATTTAATTAGGTATTTCCTTGTCTTCTTTCGATTCTTTGTCAAAAACTGTTATCGTTGCGCTTTCAGGTTTTGTCTTACCTTGCATATTGTTTAGAATTTCTCATAGCCCTGATTTTGTTTTTTGAATTGAGAATATATTCTGAGTAACTTTTTCAACTTCTTTTTTCAGTTTTTCACAAAAATTTGTATAAAACTCCTTAAGTATACTCTTTTCAATGCAGCCTTCGTGTTGATCGGTTATTCATTATCTATTATATATGTTTGTTCTTAATGTTCTCTTAGCTATGCTGCCAATGGGTAACTCTATCAGAAAATTCCTTATAATTATATATTAATTTGCAGCAAAATTCTTGTTAAAGGTAAATAATAATAATAAGGTTAAATAATCTGATGGAGCCGATTTAATTACTTTACTATTATGTTTATTTATTTGTTTGAAAATATATTGTCCATCAATGTCTTATTAGTTTTTGTAACTCTTATCGGGTCATGTAAGGATTCGTTCAGGTTGTATGTCTAAAAGGTGTCTATTAGCCTTTTCGCCACAAGTTAATATAGAGTCACATGTAAAAATAAATACAAATTATATAGCATATACCGGATGCCAAAAGTACGAAAGTAGAGGAAATTTTAGAATTCTTTTCCTTTAGGTTATTAAATTCACGTTTATAAATGGTAGTAAAATTGGGCTACCAGCTAGGAAACCAGTAGCCTTCAGATAATCTTTTTGGTAATGTGTCAGTACCCCCGCCCCAGCCTTTCGATTTTCTAAATTCGAAAATGTCCACGTTTTATGAAGTTTATTTTATGCCTATTCCTTTCTCGAGATAATCCGAAACTCAGGTATGCAGAAATGAAGACGTAACTAGCAGCGGCACAAGCTTTTTGATTTTGAAGAATTTAACAATGGCATTGTTCTGTATTTATTTTGTGCTGATTTGTGTCGCAGAAATTTCGTGCAGCACATTTTTATAGGTTCATAATTTGGCCACTTCTTAATGTACTTGTCACTTGATTTCAGATTTTGATTTTATTATTTACTAGTACTCAAGGTGTTACAGGTATTCTATTCCCTATCACCCTTGGCGGTGATCGGATTTGTGATACTGACGTCATTTCATGGGCTTATAGAGACCGAGCCTCTTCGTTTGGCCTCCCTCTCTCTATCCGTAAGTTTTATTCTATAAATATACTTCCAGCCGTTTTCGTTAATTAAATAGAGACTCTGCATATTTCGAGGTTCCAGTTATCCAGTAATCACACGCGACGCTGACAGTAAACTGCCAACCCTGCCATATACATCCATATAATACCCCAATTTTCTGAAATTGTGCCTATTGTGTAAATGATAAGCGGTCATAATTTTCATATAATATAACAAATTTAATACGTTTGGTTTATGAGAAGTTAAGAATAACGTAGGTAACCCGAAGTGTAACAGTTAGTGTGCTAGTAATATCGAATGTCAACTGTACGTAAATAAATTACCAAATGGCTATTAATTTTTACAATAAAAACCACAATAGGGGTTATTAAATTTGTTCATTGTATACTTAAATTCTTTCTTTTAGCTTTTTGATTTTATTTAAGTATATGCTGGCATATGTTTAATGTTTAAGTACACGACTTGTTCTTAGTTTGTCTGAACTTTCATAAAAATATTGTTTTTCTCCGTAATTTTCGCTAAAATATGCCTTAACACCATAACTCCTTTTTTTTGTTTTAATCTCAGTAAAATGAGTGATCCCAGCAGCATCAAATCTTCACCATAATTTCACAAATGTTTTCGATGTCGATGAGCATCCTCGGTAAGGGCAGCTTATGGATCCTGCTAACTAAAAATAATTATTTTCTTTGCTTTCTTGTAATACATAAAACATATCTGTCAGCCCATTCTACTTTACAAAACCTCCAATTTTTGAATCAACAGTTTAAGAACGGTAACGCAGGTATGTTTCGTTTACCCCTTTCACAGTAACTAAACAATACTAAGGCGAAAAACCGCTTGCAAATGCAAGAATCGCATTTAACTGTGAATATCTCTTTTACTATGGATATAAAACATATGTAACGCTATATAAAAATGTTAGAGATATGAATTTCGTGTACGGGAGATCCAGAAAAAATATAGGGTCTTATTTAAAAAATGATCGAATTTGGCAACATTTGCTGTTCTACGCTGAACATCCTTTATAATTCAAACGCATTCTCATACCATGTTCAAATGATGGATCAAGTACACAATTTAACCCTGAAAAAATTTACGCAAAAAAGTATTTGTGTTTTGGACTTTTTGAAGCAGATACGCATCTCCAAATCTAAAGAAACATACATGCGTAACTCTTAGTACATAGGTTTATATAGATAGCGAGATTACAAACGTAATAATACACAGAGTGTTCCGCTTTTTAATACAAAAATTGTAGTGTTTGGCTTCCTATTTATCCAATCGCTCTGCATATACAGAAATATTGCCGGAAGGTGTTCTCGGAAGCCCATTATGTTTTGAGAACATTGTAACTTCCTACTATTTACACAATCAGCGCAATTTTGCACGTATTACAGCATGGAAAGAAATCTGTAAGTAAAATCATTTTAAAAAGGAACTGCTTCTGAAATTATTATTGATTTAGAAACAAAAATGCTATTAAAGGCAAATGCGGTAAAGAGTGATAGTTGTGGACATTTAAATTTGATTAAGAGTATGTTGTTTGAATATCTTTCGAACTCAAATATCGATGAATATCTGATAAATGCTTTGAAATAAAAATAAATTGAATCATAAAATTCTCGCGTAATGTTCAACATCTCAAGGCACGCTTACTCGAAAGGCATTGTGATTGTTTATTTAACATAAAACAAGTTATCCAAAAAGATGTCGCAATTCGAAAAAATGTATACAATAATAAACCACCATATACATAAAACTCACGAACATATCCTTCAAACAAGATGACATACCTACGAAATTTCTAACAAAACGAAAATAGATACATCACAGTAGCCTGGCTGTATGATCATCTCCATACTGCTCTCTTTTTCATGCCCGATGGTATACATTAACCGAGACAAGACTATATGATTGATTCACAAAAGTTCATCTCTAAAATTCCATTTCTGATACCTACAGATCCTCCGCCAGCAGTCGTAATCTAGATCACATCAACTTCTACTTCCTTTCCGCTTTGCGCGATCTAGACCAGCTGAGGGTAATAGAGGGTACGTATTTCAGAAACGCAACGCCCTCTATATTGCTCCCGTTCGTTACCAGCGAGTATCATAAATCAAACTGGTGGTAATGAAAGTTCTGCTCGCGACGACATTGACACACATATAAATCATAATAATAATTTCAGCAGAAACGCTTCGAGTTACACCTTATTTATGTTGCAATCATCATTCTGATTATTCTATTTACTATTTTATATTACTATTATGGCATCTAGATGGGTAGCAAGCGAAATCGATTGCTATGAAAGAGATTAATTATTAGGATATGCGACGCCGCGCCGCTAGACACATATAGTACAGACATGACAATGCGTTGGTTAGGTTCTAGATTATATATAAGTATATATATAGGAAATGTCCTTCCGTTTACTATCCTTTGGATTGACTTGTTCTTAGGACGTATATTAAAATGTTCGTCTCAGATTTGAGTTAAGTTATCTATTCCGCCTCTACATAATATTAAAGGAATACCTAGCCGTTGGTATATTGTATGGAATTCAACCTATTTTAGGTATAATGTGAGCGTTGCTCTTTCTTGAATGGAAACATTCATCATGTTAAATTAAATATTAATGTACTGATCGGATAATTATCAAAAATTATTATTGACCTTTGCAAACTTCTTAATTCTGCGTTATCTGCTTGTGTAGTTATTTAATTGGAATTTAAGAAAATCTATCAAAATTGTGGTAATAGCTATCGTTGGTAGGAATGCATTTCGCATTTTGTTGATTGCGGTAACGTTGTGTTGATATTTCCATACAACACGTCACTTACCTCTTCTTTGAAATTCCTTATACCCGTTCTATAATAAGCCGCGGTGAATCGCTCCATCCCCCGGTTCACCTAACGCGATGTGAAAAACCATCAATGCAACTAGATATTGGAATTGCACAAATGAGACTTACAATAAGAACAATTCTATATATAAAAGTTACAAAAACAGTTACGTAGCACTAAGACATTTATTTGAAAAGTCTAGTGTTATATATGAATATTAGAATCAGTAAACATTTTTATAAAGTATATTTCTTCATAGATTCATAACAAGAAAATGTGTTTCTTTCCTGGCACTCATTCGGCAACACAATATATGTCTGTATTGTAATGTTTTAGGTTGGGAAAATTTTTTCGAAATTTTATGATTTTCGGAAATTATTTAGATAAAATTGAGGGTTCTGAAATTCCAAATTGTCTCCAAAACATTCTTTCAGCTATTTAGATTTTTATTTGAATTAATAAATGAATCTTTGAATGAGATTTAGAAATTTAAACAACTAACCTTATTTATCAAAAATCCAGTTCATAGACGCCGTGTTTATGTGTTTTCGAAACTCAGCTGCCTCTGAATAGCTACTTTGGCTTACTTTTGAATTCCAATTTCAATTCTTCAAATAACCACCTTTTAACTTGAGATTTATCTAAACACAAGTTACTTGGATGACAAATAGATTCAAAACCAGATATAAAATTAGCGTCATTTAAAGCCATTGTTTAATCGCGTTGGAGATTGTTTTACGAGTTGAGACTCTATGCTCTCTGATGACATTCCACACCATCTACAACACTACAACGTGAAACTTTACTGAGAATTTCTGATGAAGACGAACTTAACGATTATTAATTGATGAAATTAGTGTTTCATATGACTAAATTTTACGCGGAGTCTTGTTGTACTTAGATTTTACATTAATGTAGAAGTTGTTGAAAAAAGAAAATGAAATGTAAAAGAAGTAATTGTCCGTTTTCACCACTGCCGTCGTTGGTTGGACTTATAATACCGTTCTACCACTCACGCTCCAAAGGTAATAGGTCAGAAAAGAATTTTTTTGTAGCAATTGAGCTTTCTACCACTAGAGGGACTTACTTTCAATAGGTGGACAAACTGAAGTCACAACATGAGATGTGTGGATGGCCCTGTTGATAGGTAACCTCTTGGACGTTCGTTTCAACATTACAATAGGTTTTAAAGAATTTGGGTTTCCCGGTTGAAACCGCCTCGTAATTGCATGGGAATGCCGACGTTTCGCTCTCAATTGTATGGAACTTCTTCTGGGCTATTGCTTGTTGCGTCACTGCTGTACGTGCATTATTCGTGCAGCAGCGACGCAACATGCAGCAGCGCAGAAGAAGCTCCATACAATTGAGAGCGGCATTCTCATGCAATTACGATGCGGTTTCACCAGGAAACCCAAATTCTTTAAAAGAAAACAACGACCGCGGAAGTCTACAACATTACAATATGTTATCGATATACCTCTCATAGATTTTTATAGACGTATCTAATAGTAGCAGAAAGTAAAGTTGTTACGATTACATACCATTTAAAGGAAAACATTATATTAATGTACAGTATAACATGAAAAAAAGAATATCTTCCTCAAAGCAACATTTTTTTCTTAGCATCTTCTTGTCTTTATAATGTAGTGAAAACCTAGAAAAAAAACATTGCATATTCCTTGTAGGGTGATTACTAAACAGCTTCCTGACTGGAGTTTTTAAACTACGAAAATTACTTAATAATTTGGAAAGAAAAACTGAAATAATTTTTATATTATATATTCTCTTAATAATATTTAGAATTTTACTAAAATTAATGTACAATAAATTATAACGGTCCAGGTCTCACATAACCATTTCGTAACATTAATTTTTAAATACATGAAAACAAAAACCTGAAGATATTGGCTAAATGAATCGAATTTCATTCTTGTAGTAAATTTGCTAGTTTGAGGAAGGACTAAAAATCCGTACCCTGTGCAGATTTCGTTCAAAGTAGAAATTACCCAGAATATTGAAAGTCTTGTAGTCGCATAAAATCGTGCAATAAAAATATTAACCAGGCGTTACCAGGCAACCCTATTAAAGGTTGTATACATTCAGATTTGAAGAAAGCCGTTTCATTTACTAACCGTAGGTAATTTCTTAGTCATATGGAGGTTTAATAAACTTAATTGATGTTGGGCGTTTGCGAACGCGCAACTATTCTTTTTTCATTTGCAATCTGATTGTAAAAACTAGAAACATTTTTACTACTGTAAAAATGTTGTGAATAAAATTTTCGGTTTTAAAGTGTAGGTACTTATACACTTTAAACATACAAATAAATCTTCATGGTTCCCATAACTGTCTGTCAGACGCATCATCATTACTACCCTATTATAGAGTGTTAACCAGCGACAGAGCGACAGGGTGAAACCGAAAAGAGACAGGGATACAATCTCGATGTAGTATATGAGATGATATTGATGTTTAATTAGCCGCGACCACTTCAGATGGGTGCACATTGTTCGAGTGGATACGGTGGCCAACCCCAATTGTTATACAATGCTTTGTAATTAATGTCTTTCTTATTCGAAGAGGTGATTGTTCCGTTTGTAAAGGAGAAATTTGCATATTGGTGTTTGCTGTATTAGGCGCTGTGGATTACGTCAAAAGGATGCCTGGTCGGTTCGTGTACTTTGAAACGTATTCGAAATTAAAATAGTTTAATCCTAGTTTATCTCATCGCCGGAATATAGTTGCGAATACGTAAATAGCGCGTAGTACAAACAAAGTTACATTGACTCGTATTTAACCCTAAGTAGTAAGATACCTGGTGATTAGAAAATGGTTTCAAAGCCCACTTGTGCGTAGTATTGTCAAGGAAAAAAAGAAAAGATTAATTAAGGTACATCCCTCAACCTATTATTTCTAAGATAGAATAAATTTTATGTTTTAATCAACATTATTAGATTAGATTAGATTACTTGCCGAGATGGTTGTTGTTTCAGATCTGTTGTGGTTCCTCTCTCATTCGATCAATTACATTAGTCTTGTGAGTGATCCCGCTACATAGGTTTCGGCTTCTGGGTATTCCGAGCCCATTTCTGAGAGTCCTGGTCCTGCCAGTGCTATACATTCGCACAGCACATGGACCTTCCACCTTCCAGAATCCTACATGCTGTTTCCTCTGTTAGGCCCAAATTACTCGCGTGCTTCTTGCGCATATAGTGTCCTGTTATCAGGTCCACTATTGTTCTAACAGACTTCCTGTCTCTGCTAAGTAGGTCAGCTGTGAATGTAGGCCTGCGTTCAATCGGAAATTGCTTGGCCTGGAATGAATTTCCACCAGCCTTGAGATTTCTTATCTTTCCATTGTTTAATGGTTGCTTTTTCTACTGTATATGCCATTCCCACCGAGTGCATTGAGCGATTTTCAGCAGTAGATAAGCCTGCTCGGACTAATTCGTCTGCACATACATTCCCTCGGTTCCCAGGTCAGGGTCACCTTGGTTCGGCTTCCCAACCTATGGAGTGCATTCATGCAGCCCCACACCAGTTTCGAATTCTCTCGAGAATTGAAGAACGTTTAATCAATAATGTACCGCCAAAAGTTATACTATGATGGACTTTGTTAGCGAGAATCACAAAATTACCTATAAAGTAATATTAAATCTATCACAAAACTAACAAAAAATATTAAGCACGAACGAATTCCAGAAAATATTGGGCGATACATAATTACTTCTGGATTAAAGTGTGCTACCAGAATATACACTAACAGTACGGTAAACAACACAAGTATCGGCAACCTCCGCACCACACAAGTTTAATTAATTATATAAAAATATAATAATTAAGCCGGGACGGCCGTTTCGAGGTCACGAATGGTCCACATCATCATTCGGTGACCGAATTATGTGAGAAACTTCTGCAAATAAACATGCCTGTATTACCCCTACTTCCTAGAAAAAATATTGTTTACAAGTGCTTATTTCCACCCCCTGCACGCCTTGAAACTACGACATGCGAAAAACTAACGAATGTACTATCCCTTCTTCCGAGCAAAAAAAATATTGTTTGCAATTGCCTATTTCTACCTTCTACACGCCTTAAAACTACGACATGCGAAAAACACGGACAGATAAACGGGAAGGTCTCTTTTATAACCCAAAATATAAACCATGAGCCTTACTGCAAAAGCTCAAGAAGGACAGAGTACGACAACGGTCCATTCTCTCTGTACATCAGATTTGTATTATTTTTTATGTAAACAGTCTCACACGCATTTAATTCTCGCGGCGAAGTTACATTCTTAATCAATTTCAAGTCTTCTAATTTAATACTATGCCCGGTTTCATTTATATTTTGTGCTACACTACACGCGTCCAATCTTGCGTAGCGATAACTGTATTATGTTCTTTAACTCTGGTGCTTATCGCTCTTTTCGTTTGACCAAGCTTTGTTACACTACATGCAATTCTATAAATTCCCGACCTTTCTTCCATTTTCGGTTTATCTTTAGGATTATTCATCCTTTTCATATGTCGTAGTTTTAAAGTGTGCAGGGGGTAGAAATAGGCCCTTGTATTATATCGCTCATATACACAATATTATATCTAGCAGAACTAAGAAATCTGGAACTGTTAACCCGGTAGGATATTAAATGTATCAATTTTCTTATTTTTATTTTCTGTTTGCTTAAAATGAAGAATGTTGTCCTTTAAGACCGCGTTTGTGCATACGAGCGACACACCTTTTACAACAAGGCTTACATTCGTACAGGTTTACTGCGTATCGTCCAACTTTACTTTTGTGCCATTGTACATCTACGGGTGATTGTTGTTCAACTTAAACAAAAACAAGTATATTCTATTTTGGACTGGACATAAAATGGGCCACAGCTTTCGTCAACATAAACTAGCGAGAACAGAAAAAAGTGTATCATATGATCGTAATAAATTAAGCAAATTTGAGTTGCTTTCTAATCGTAATATTTCCATACAAGGCGAAGTTAGTATTCTAGATGATATCGACTTTATTTATAAATAAATTCAGTGTACTTTACGTTTCAACGTATCTAGTCGTCTTTATCGGAAGCTAAAAAAATCACATAAAATAGTCGAAATACCAACATATTAAAATTCATCAAAAGGTTTCTCTCTTATTATCACAAAATGCGAGAAGGAAAAAGTCGTTATCGCATATTTTGTAAAGGATTCAAAAACATATTGGCATGCGTCAAATTTCGTTCACCGAGTGGCTCGCTGGACGAAATTTGCCACATAAATATATTTTTAGATCTCTTACAACATATGTGATTTTTTCACATTTTCCTTGCTGCACTTCGTGACAAATAGTAATAAGAATTTCTAGGACTCCATAACAAACCCTTTAATGAACTTTAGTACGTTAGTATCGTCTCATTTTGACTTTGTTCCTACTTGATCTTTTTAGTTTCTAATAAAGACCACTTCTATTGTTGACAATTTTTGTTTTGTTATTTATGTAATTTGAAGTCATATAACACCGATGGCTTTTTTCCGTAAATACTATTTAACAATAACATATTTTATAATGTGTATACATGTCTTACAATTACGCTATTTCAATTTTCACGTAAAAATACAGCATTATTATTACTATATTGAGCATGTTTATTTACAACTACCTTCAATAAACACACAAATATCTAAGTTTTTTTCTATACATTGTATGCGGATCTTATTAAGAAAACTGTTGTTTGAGTGCATCCTACACGACTACTTTGTAAAGCCACGACAAAAAGTGATTCTTGCCACCAATTATGGCAAAAGCAACTTCAAAAAGTACATGCGCCTAAAGAGCCTTATTTATATTTTTTAATGATACGGCTGACGATCTACACACATATGTGCGTGCACGAAAAAAACTGTAAATGCACAGACCCCACGAAGTCGATATTATTTAATAGTGATTCGTTTTTTGCATAATTTAGTAGTCATTAAATACTACTATATTAAAAAGCACGTACTTCTAAACTACACGGAGGACGTAAGTATAAATTAACAAGCTACTGCTGGAATATAGGATGGATTTAATGTTTGTAAATTGCACCGCATTTAGAGAATCCATTTGCATACTATAATGGAAGACAATTTAGCTTTTATATCACATTAACTTAATAAATAGCGTTTTAATTCTCCAATAAAAAGTAGGTACTTGTAATATCAGGATTAGAATTATTACCACGACTTATTTGTGACACTCTCCATACGAAAAGCTTGCAGGTGGTTGCATACAGGGAGATATGATGTGGACATGTTCTCAGATAAAAATTTATTGGGGTAAAAGTGGACGGTGTTAAAGTTCGTAATAATGTAAATATACCCCACAGTTTAGTTAAATTGTCACCTATTTTATGTTCAAATTGTGGTGAAAAGTAACCAATTATCAAGTAGTCGCTTTTAACATCGCAAAGGATATAATTTTATGTCTATAATGTTGAATATACTTTGCACTGTGCATCTATTGAGGTGAGATTAGTGAGAACATGTGTCATTTATCAGAACAAAGCATCAAAATAGAAAGAAAAGGATTGACGTAGTTGACCAAGAAAACAGTGTCAATGAAATCAATACAGTGAAATTATATAGAAGAGTTGAATCATCTCTTGCGGTCAAGGTTATTACGTAAGTTAAAATTGTACAACAACAATGTAACCAGCCATAGTTTACGGATGTGAATATGTAGATGCTTAATAAGAAAACGGAAGAAAGCATTTTTAGCAGAAACAGGAAGGTGCTTCGAAGGTTAGATCAGAACAACGAATCAGAAATATGCAACAGAAATTAAAGTTGTGAAGGAAAGAGAAATACAGAGGCTATAACACACGCAAATATTTACTAACAATACTGCAATTAAAAAAGTTTCACGCAAGGAACGTGATGGTAGAGGATGATCGCGATGCAGAAGTACGCAGTACTACAGCATTTGAATACACTGTCGAGCCAAAGCTTCAACCTGGAAACTATAGAACAATATAATAAAGTTGAGAGGCTAAACGCCTTGTACGAAGCATAGATCTAGGAGTGTTAAGTTTTGAAGGAATGGAAAGATTGTGGTATCATCCACTAGACATCACACAAAGTTTTAGGGTGTGAAAAGGATAATGGAACCAAAACTACCCAAACTATTGGAAGAAATTAAAGGCAGTAGGCCGTTAGCAACATTACTAAATGAAGGTGTTGAAAATTACTAAATGGAGGTAAGGCGAAGACTAGCAGGATATGGAGACAAGACCAGAAGGTATACTTGATTGGATCGACCCTGCCAATCACCTGATATTTCACTTACCTTTCTCTAATACAATTTACGAAAACAATTGCGACATAAGGTTTACAGCCAAGGTATAATATTTCGACAATTTTGTGTGAATGTGTATGGTAATATTCAAAACTAGTATGTATCTTTTTATTAGGAAGGGTTGTATTCTTATTTACATTATTTCTCGAGGCTTGTATTTCCACAATATATCATTATTTAAAAGTAAACTCAATGTGCATTTGTTTTAACTTTGCTTACTTTCTATCTAAAAATTGTCCCTCATGCTTTTGTTTCCATATGAAGAAATTGAATTAAGCTGTAGCTCTCTTGTTTTGTTATTGTAATGTTACAATTTATAGCACCGAAAGCAGCCATTAGCGCCAGGTACAGCATAGTGCATTCAGCCAAATACCTATGGCAACCCGTTCAACACTAAACAGTGTTTGACCTCATTCTCAGTGTCTCCAACTCCCCTTATAGCCTACTGTCTAGTTGGTGTGGGTGTAGACAGATGTATATACATACATAAGACTAGTCAACGACGGTTTTGGTAGAACAGACAATTAACTTGTGCTCTGTTTATTCTCTTCAAATCCTAAATCTTCATCTTTAATGACATATTTTCTTACAATAATTTACAGCATAAATTCAATCGTATCGTAAATTAAATATTTCTGGTGTGAGTGGCCCTATGCGTTAGAAAAAGTCTGTTTTTGTCAGTTGTCGGTCTTTTAGTTTGGCCTTCGCATTAATGTGCATTATGCTACTCTTAAAACAACGAAAATGAATAAAAATTTAAACTTTGCAAAGTAAAGATGTTCAAATTAGCCGTGATTAAACAATCGCCATCCCGATTAAAAAGCAGTGAAGTCACACTAATTAATTTCTCACCTCGAGTCCAAATATTCATCCAGGTAATACGTACTTGATTATGTTCCAATTTTCTAAGTGTTTAGCGCTTATATTCTACCATTAATACGAAATAATAGTTAACTTTGGTTGCTTGAAAGGAACACTAAACGCAGAATTTATATGTCGTCACAACTCCTCTTTTTAAATTTAAATGTTCGTTAAGCTTCATTAACTGATATCTACCTTAATAAAAATCGCGAAAGAGTGTCTAGGATCACTGCCGAATCTAAAAGTCCTAAATTTAATTCATTAATTTTATTTTCAATCATTCCGTTGTTTAAAACATTACAGTATATTTGAATACCTCAATTCCTTAAAATTATATAGAAAGAAACATTGCTAAAAGAGAAGTGACAGTTCTTAGAACCGCCAAACTTATTTAATTTGGCGATTAGCAGAGTTAATTATAAACATAAAACAAGTGAAACTAACACTATAAGTATACTAGAGTCCGTTCAGAAACTCGCACGTGAGAATTGTGGATATCCGAGCAACAGAGGGCTAACGTACCATTAATAGAATTGTTTGTTTTGGAAGCTGCAGATTGCAGCTGTCGCATTGTGTGCTAACACGGTGTGAAGCTGCAGATGTTGGGCGACCGTAACCGACCTCTATAGAAGCAAAGGTAGTCGTAGACGACCATCAGCGCTTGCAGAAGGACTCAAAGAAAATTGTCAAAGTAATAGCGCAATAGTTTGATAGCTTTACAAGATACCAAAGTCGGATTAGTGTTAAGTTTGAAGTAATGATATTGATGTCGCAATAATAATCAATGTAAGAATAGAATAGAAATGTGAGTAGCAATAAGCAATTATAGATTGAGAGGTATGTATCAAAACTAACGTAAACATTTGCAAGCACCGAGCCGTACCTGCGTATGATGACGTAAACGGGAGAGCGCGGACAGCGATACGATTCCCTCTGTATTTTCCTTGGATATTGTGTACATACGCACCCTTCCGTTTACATCATCACCCATCGCTACTGCAAGGGACATAATAAAGTTTACGCATACTAGGGATGTTATAATAACGATAAACACTTATAGTACTATTGAAATTTCGTAGCTCCATTAGTTTCTGCGCAAATACGCAAATGCAGATGTAATACTTTGTATAAATGTTGAGCGGAAATACATTAAAACGATATGATTAAGTTTATTATAATTTCCAATTGAAAGAGTTTCTGAAAAGAACGGAACCTCAAGGTATCGAGATCAGGACTTCACTGTCATATACTGTATATTCTACTTCCTCATGAGAATTGAAATATAGTTTGAACAGTTCAACAAGTGTCATAGTAATGTATCACTAAAGCCTTGGATTTCTAGCCCTGTTATGTATTTACCACTTCATTCACATTATCTGACGATATATCGCCTTATAGCCTACTAAACTATACTAAAATCTTTTGTTTAGCAAATGAGGATGGAAGCTACCAATTAATTAGGTGGCTTCGAAGCCTAACCTTAATTGCAATTTCTGTTAATACTTTCATTATGTTTTTTAATTGACATGTTCAACTGCTCCTACCTACATCATAATTAGTGTGTCTTACACGTAGTTACTTCATTCGGTTGCAAGCATCTCCTTTTATAAATGATGTTAGTCTTGTGCTAGTTCTTATTCAGGATGGTAAATTATGGAGTGCCACCACAGTATATTAGAAATAAATAAAATATACGCCTAGACGAGGCCCTGTCAGTGAAAGATATTAAATGTTGATTAGCTCGCAATCATCAAGGTTAATTAACAGCGAAAATGGAATAGTTTTGTTGAATTAATGTCTTCGCGACGCATCTACACACATGCTACAGTTTACGTTTGTTTTTTGGTCATATCTTCGCTTAATTTTTGCACAATATGCTTACGAGACTAGTTTCACGTACTTCTGAACATGTTCGTTAAAATTAGTACCTGTGAGACAAGCTGTAATGAGCGTGAGATTAAATAAAAAGCACATCAGATCTTCCTTATTACGCGTTCAGTAAAGTAATTATTTCATTTGGGAGTCCAGCTTTAAAATCTTCTTAATGCGCAATTACGAACTACTATTTTATTTGAATTACCAATTATGTAATACTCTAACGTTGCTAATGATTCCAAACGAGCTTGCGGTTAGCGTAATTCAAAGCGCTTCCACAAAAGTCGGCTGGATAACATTTATAGCTCGGAGGTGAATAAAAGCCGACTCTTTTCCTACCAATTACTTTGTTTAAGAGCATTGCTTAAAGAGAAGCAACGTATATGTATATAGTTGCCCATGTTCGCTATACATAGATATTGATTGATCCGAAAACCCACACGTGGTCTAACATTTTGTGAAAATGGAAATAGTTTGAACGAAATGAATTTTGTGTATAAGCAACAAATGCGAGCAGAATTCAGAAACATATCTCGTACCCTCTCCCCTTTAATAAAAACATCCAATACTCAGTGTTTTACAGGCTTGCGGCCTACTGACTTGTTACTCGCCTTGTCCAAGCTTACAGTTACATCATTTAGATTTAAGTAATACTATACCATATACTCAAGCTGGAATTCGATCAGGACACAGCTATACGACTTGCTTGTCAAATGTTACTGACGACATATCTCCGTTCCCAACAACGGTAAAGCTTCGGTCTTTAGAATGACTAGATTTCAATGAGTTTCTTGATACCTTGGACCATAAAACTGCTTTGTTATTTTTAAACTATGGAGGATTATAAACGAATGCTATCCTACTTACTGATAGTTACCTGTCCAATAAGACCCAATATATTAGATCACCTACCAGCGTTCCACTTCTGTCGCGCGTTGAAGCTGAACATGACATTTACAAAAAGAATTCCTCTATTTTTAATATCGTCATCTCCAAAACACCTAATCATAAAAGTTAAATATTCCAATGGTCTTTCTCTTACAATTTCCAAATTTTTAATCATTTTTTTCAATTTCGAAGGCTAAAACGTTATCCGTTTTTAAATTATCGATGTCGGCGTTCTTGTTCACTAGTCAGTGATGAACTCGGCGGCGACTATATCTTCGCTTCTGTGCTGGGTTCTAATGACTGAGCAACCAGCTTTACGGATGTGTTTTTAATTCAGCGTTTTGATTTTACTAGGTGTAATTGGGGCATTGATTATTATCACTATTTATTGTTATTAGAAAGATCAGACACCGTTCGCAATCTGCTTGCACAGTGGCTAAGAAGCTGTGACTAGTTGGTACTTTCTGTGTGAACGGAGATGACATAAAATGTCACTTTAGTGGTATCGTAAGGAGAAGATAATGCAATAGTATTGTTACCTCCAGTAATTTAAGGGATATTAAAGCTTGCGAAGTTCCAGTCACTATGAAAATGGGGTAGTACGAAAATAGATAGAGTACCGTGTAGTTTGTTCATTTATAACTACTTTCGCGAAAATATAGTACTCATGTTTCACAATAGTAGCTTGACGGAGACATTTTCAGTAATCTCAAAACAATATTCCTGAGGGTTCAGCAAAAAATATTCGTTCAGGTTTACATCAAACAGTGAACAGTGAAAATTAAACAATCTCAACAAAAACAGTAGGTCCAATTGTAGCTGTTGATCAGAGTTTATAAACAAGGCACTTACACCAAATAGATACTGAGCATCAAATAGTAGAGTACTATTGGAAGCACGGTTATTTTCGGAAACCTATTCTCAAAAAACAATAGACAATACAAGTGCTTTTAAGTTTTATTTACAAATACTTACCTTTTAATATCTGATACATGCCATTTATACTACAATGAGCTGTAGTAAATTCTATTAAAAGGTGTTATATTTCTCATACCTAGTAATAGCTTTTTTTTTAGTATATACGTTTACAATATGTATAAACAATAACGATATCAGATGGGTAACATATGAGAATGAGAATATCTAATAAACAAATACTCATTGTACGTTTATTACCGGACATTTTCAGTAACCATGTAAGTTCAGTTTAAATCTACAAAATTACCTTGATAGTAGCAGTCAAAGTTAAGATCCGTGTATCGATTTTACTCACCTGAAACAAAAGAAACGAATTAGCAATAATAATAGTGATAGCCTTTATTGTAAGCACAGAATTACAATAAAATAATACAATAAATTGCAAATTAAGAAAGAGGATGTGTGAGATTCAGCTGTGAACTGTTTTCCCTAAATCTGTATATGTGTGAAAGTGAGTTCAAAAATTAGAGAAATACCAAAAAAAATTCAGGAAACATGTCCACATCGGAAACAAAACAGAGAAGCGCAAGGACATATTCCACATCAAACACAAGTACAGTCTTGTGCTTTTATGAAATTAAAGCACACATCAGTTATACTGAATTTCCAATGGAAAGGTATGTAATCTTTTCCTGGAAAACCGAATGAATATTTCCAACCTTCTGGAATTGCAAAATTGCGCCTATTGTGTCAACAGTAAGAAGCTAGAATTTTGCGATGAGGTCCAAAATATTGCTGTATATGCAGGCATATCGAGAAGGAGCGAACCAGGCACTTACCTTGTTGCCTTAAATACTTCAGCCTGAATAATTATTACACTTATATGTTACCGTTACAGAAATAAACCGATAAGATATGGATTTGATATGTTTCTTTCTAACAGATTTTGAGATATTTGTAATTTTATTCTCAATCACCTAAGCTGTGCTAAAATATGTCTATTTCTTTAAAGAGATCCAAAGTGCAAAAACATTTCAGTATAAATTCAGTGCTGCTAATACGAATCTATATGCTATTTCGTAACAAACGACATGCTTCATTATTTCGACCGATCAAAACTTGAGATTTGGGTTAATACGTAAATTATAACGGTTGGAAAAATTGCATGTACTAGCAAGCTTGGCGTTAATTTCTGAAATAACCTCGCTACAATGTAATAGTCTACAAGAGTAATATTATTAACAGTCGTCTCCGTTGTGTAGTGAAAGTTGGGATTAAAATTAAGCACTTGACACTCCGCGGAATTGTCAACGAAGGCTTTTGAAAAATCAAGAAAGACAAGAATCTTGTATAATGTCCTTATAGATTGGGGTAATAGGGGCCCGTTTTCAGCTGCCAGGGAAATTCTTTTCTGCGATATAGCAACATTGCAAAGAATAACATTAAATAAAAAGAGCTCTATTAAAAGCCATTGTTAATTTTGGTGCCTACAAGGATATCTATTTCGAATCAATAAAACAAGGAAATCAACACAGTTTATTAGTTGTAATTTTTTTTTTCTCCTTCGGTTGCGACGGATTAACTGCAAAGCCACTGCTGTCCATATTATAGGTACGGTGAAAGAATTTAGTAACCGTCGTGTTTGCTAATAAAGAAAGAGATACGTAAATATAGTGATGTGTATCTCATCTTTTGTGGGATATATTGTAAACACCTGTTCTATTCAATATAAAGTAAAAGGATCTACCCTCGATGGTATAGGTGGACCGGTAGATGGGCCGCATAATAAAACAGGGACTTTTGGTAAACATTTACAAATACGTCTGCATTTAATATTCAGGAATTTAGTTACTATGAAATAGCAAATTTTAAGTAAACTCGAACTGTTTAAGAAACTTTATAAGCAGACGGCATATGTATTGTAATGTTACAAATGTAATGTTACATAAACGTCCATGAGGTATCTATCATCAGCGCCACCTTCACATCTCTTGTAGTCATTTCACCTTGTCCATCTTTCGAAATTAAGGGTCCTTTAATGGTAGGAAGCCCGATTCCCAAAAGAAAATTCCTTTTAGCCGATTATCCTTGAGGTGTAGATAGTAGAGAAATATTACAAGTCCAGCCAACGATGATTGTGGGAAAAATAGACATTAACTGCTTTCATTGTTCATTTTTTCTTTCCCAAAGCTGACAAATTAATGTGATACCTTTCCACAGCAAGAATTAGTGCAAACTTCAGTCATATAAATAGTTAATTTCATCAATTAAAAATCGTTCCGCCAGCAATCTTCGAAATTTTCAGTAAAGTTTCAGTTTGTAATGTTGTATGTAGCCACAAATGTCAACTTAAGTTGCGTATCTGCATCATGCTGCAGCAAATATAAATAGTTTCGCCATCTATTTCGATAGTAATACATTTTAAATCATAAAAATCACTAGAGGTGGCAATGAAATTAAAACAATCGCCAACGTTATTAAACAATTGCGTAAAACAACGCTAATTTTATATTTGGCTTTAAGTCTGTCTGTATCTTCTGTCTCGATATATCCAGATAAAAAGTGGTTATTGAAACATTCCAAATCAAATAATTCAGAAGTGAATTACTATAAATTAATCTGAAGTAGCTGAGTTTCGACATCAACACAAGGCTTATGAAGCGGAATTTTCGAATATTAAAAGGTTAGTTGCCAGTTATACCTTAAAAATTTCACTTATCAATTTCTAAGTTGCCGAAAGAGTGTTTAGGGACACTCCCAAATTTCACGACCCCACATTCCACATAAATAATTTTCAGAAAAATTTCGATTTTTCCCATGAAAAACATAACAGTATATATTCATATAAAGATTCTTGTAAATAGTTAACTTTCATTTAATATGTATACTTTCAGTTGTTATTGAATAGGTAATATCCTGATTTTTTGCTTGTAAGAATATTGCAAACTCTGAATCTTCCACAAGGGCACGTAATTAAGACGAGATTTACCTTCTATTTACTTTTAATTCCCGAAAGTATTTCTGCATTCTTGATTATTAAATAATTGCCTAAAGCTTAAATATTACATTAATTTGAAACGATTATTAATATTAGTTTTTTAATTCAAATATTTTTTTAAAAATGTATGTAAAATCAATATCTCACTGTTATTAAAAGAACAGTTTCAAATAGCTTCTTACGACAACGAACTATTCCGTAGTTAAACATGCAAGTACTAAATCTAAATGAAAATTATGCTGTTTACTGAACTTGTAAATTTTTGTTAGTTCATTACTATACTAGAATAAATAGTAAACATAAACTATTTGCATAGTATACACATACAACCTATATTTGGAAAGCAACTGTATTTTTCCCACACACGTACGAAGTGTGTGTATTACTCGTATCGACGACCATTCTTGTATGTATTATTTGGTTATCTTTTAATTGCAAATATACGTGCCTTCAGTGTCCTCCTTATATGATAAATAAAATACTGCCGTGCGGCCAGTTCTCTCCAGGAAGAGGAGGATCTTTTACCGTTCGAACCTAAACCATGATCGGAAATATTTTTGCGTGATAAACAGACGGGCAAACGAAGCAGCGAGATTCCGATATCAGCATACAATAACGCAGTTCTTTATGTCCGAGCCACGCTTACTGTTAGACTCGTGTAGTTCTCTTTTTGTGTTAATTTGGCACGTTTTATGCAAATGACGACGAAGATCGTGTGGTCAATTGTTGTATGCGTGAATTAGACGATGTATCTAAAGGTCCTTTAAATACGAAACTAGCGTCGTAAAAGCGTGCTGCTGCGGCCAATGCCGCCGTGCATACCTCCTAGAGGCGAGTCTTATTAGGTGACAATGTGTAAATTATCGACAGCCTTAATGCATAAATTGTCAGTGAGTAAACTGCCTGACGTCATAGCGATAATCTTTTTTTGTTAAATTCGATCACGCCATTAATAATATAGTAATAATTACCATATCCCCACGAACTGAAGCCGTGGGAATTGGTACATTTTTAACATTTGAATAACATATAAACCAGAACAGTCATCATTGTACCAGCTGAAAATATACACATACACTTTAATTTGCTCTTTCTAGTGTGGTGTATCAGCTGTAATGGGAAATTACCAATTTTGTGTGTGTTATTTTCTATACACGTCAATAACCTGTGCGTTTATTCATCTTTCGAAGACTGCAGTGTCAGCGGCCTAGCCTTTATTGCAACGAAAGAAGAATTTCCAGCGACTATCGCAAGGATATACACATAGTTTAGAGTGGTAGCTTAAGACAGATGTAAAGCACCAATATAGAAGTTAGTTGGAGTGTTTGCGTTTAATTGTCTTACACCTATAGCTAATAAAAATGAGTTAAAGTAACCAAATACCAAATATCTAAAACAATTTATTACACAGCACAGGAGCCTTTTCCTTGTGTTACTTTAGAGGACAGCTTGCAAGAAAAAAATGGACCCTAGTGACGTACAGTTATAAATGGACCTCTTCAGAACTTATAAACAAACTCAACCGAGTAAACAAATAAATGCACCAAAATAAACAATTGAGGACAATTTTAAGGCTACTTACCAATGATAGACTATGTTTTTGCCAAGAAAGCCCTCAGATTCACGCACGATTAAGATAGATATCTTCATAGTTTAAGAAAAATTGTAAGAACGCAACTGCAGCAATAAATCTCAATTGCGAGAAGTGTATAACAAATACGGAAATAACAAAGTATACAGGTGCCTTCATAACAATATGGCACAAATAAAAATAAATATGCAAATCAATGAGGCATTAACACTGTGTAAATTGTGTGTATAAAGTGTTCCACAGCCTTGTCAATATCATCCCCTTGCCGTAAAGGGTGGAGCGCAATTCCGAATGGTGACTCGGGAATGTACCGGACCCATCAAGAAAATGTTGATCGTAGAGGAATCGAACAGCGTTTAACTCTGCCCAGTCAAGTACAGGCCCTCTTGCCACTGGACCACCTAGCCGAGTCACGTATGTACCATATATTAAATGCTAACTTAAAGTATATTCTAACCCGTCTTCACATTACAGTTACAGTTGCTCTCTATTTAATTAAAAGATAATTTTCGGTCGTACATTGGGGAATATCACCTAAAAGAATAAATCACAAAGCAATGTCGTTTACGAAAATAAAATTCTGGAATAAAAGGACTACCTCAAAATTTTATGTTTAATGCCCTTTCTATGTTAACGCCCTACTTTGAAATTTAACTGCTTAGCCAAATATCTCTTCTTTCAAAGGCGAGTAGAAATAAAAGGCAAATTGTCTTGGCGTTTCTTCTTTCCTTTGCTATTGCAAGCATTTGCCAAACATAAATCACGACGAATTACCATCCACGTTTCGTATAGACAATGTTTTATATTTCTACAATTTAATTTAAATTTAAATTTAATTTACAACTAACTAAACTTCTTTTCATTAAAAGACCATATTTCAGCCTGTAGTATGTCAAACGAGTATGGTGTCTAGCGTCTAACAAATTAACATTGCTGAGAATCGGTAACCGTAGAGTATGGACATTTCCTACTAGACGACTTATTACTAACAACTAACTGATATTTAATTTGCGAAATAATTATAAAGGCATAATAGAATCTACTCTCTAAGTGCATGTAGAAAAAAGTTAGATTAAAACAAATAATGAAGGCCTGAGGAATACGGAGCGAAAAGAAGTTATTTAGCGGAATTATCGTTGGCCGGGGATATATTTACCCAATGAAAGTGATATCCTTCTAACAATAAAGTTAATCCCGGTTATCAGACCGAAATTCTTAGCAATGTTCGAGGTTTTTCACAACAGAGTGAAAATATGATCACGTTTTAAATAAATGCATATGAATTAAATATGTTCGATATTTGCAAGATCTAATGCGTGGAACATTCCACAAAATATTGTAGATAATGAAGAATTTCGAAAGTTTTGGGGGAAATACATTCCGGAATGGAGATTGCCAACAAGAGGTCAATTACAGTTTAATTTACCGCGGGTGAAAAGCACGATTACGGATCAAATCAAGGCAGAGTTAAAAAATAAAAAAATATGACTGACAGTGAATCAAACGAATGCAAGAAGGAATTGTATGTTGAATGTGTTAGTGCGCACTTCAAAAGGCGATGTTGCATCTTCTTTTACGTGGTATAATATTACAGAATACAAACGCGGAAACGAAGAATAAATACATTTGGGAAGTTCAATATATCGGTAACCCAACTTGTAATGTTGGTTACAGATGAGGGTTCAAACATGGGTAAAGCTAAAAGTTACTAAAACGTTCTCATCCTCAATTGCCTCATGTAAACCTGTTTGCTCCATGCATGTCATCTTGTAGCTGAATTTATTAGAAACAGTTATCCAAAAGTAGACCAATTAATAGTTTCTCCAAAAAAGTTTTTGTTAAATCTACGAAACGCATTCGTGAGTTTAAACAGGCTTGCCTCGGCATTCCTCAACCACCACAACCGGTATTGACGGGATGGGAAACATGGCTTAAAGCTGTTTTATATTATGAGAAATTTTTGCACATTATTAAGCCTTGTATCTTAAGTTTAAAACCGCAAAAAGCCCAAGCAATTTCAGTAAACCAGCGGCAGGTTATACATACTTAGAAAGCACTAAGCTTTGATTACATGAAGCGCTAAATATAGTAAATGACCTCAAGGCTTCGTTAGGAAATCTAACAGATAATGTAGGAAGGTTAACAACCGATAAATTATCTGCGGTTATAAATAAGAATCCCGATTTTCAAACTATAGCGCATATAGACAAGAGTTCAAGTGAAAACCAAGAGTGCGAATGTAATGCGAACGACCTTTTTAAATTCGCATTAGACGCAGAATGCTCATTTTCCAAATACACCAACACATTTTCACCCCGCCGTAGAAGTATGGCTGAGTCATCAATGGAAACCATGCTAATGGTACAGCGAACTTTTGTGTCAGTCTACATCAACAACACAAACAAACTAAAATACTAAGTAAGTACATACATTATTTTTAATATTGATAATAACCGGGCCGTACGCTACTGTACTCCTCCCAATTTGTCAATGGGTGAACACAAACCTTCGAAGGCAGTTGTGTAATATGACTAGCGATGAGCGCTATCGATGGTGACTATCAAATACTATCTGTAACTATCGATACTACACACCGTTAGTCTTGTTCTATCGATGGTGTTCGTGCAAGATGTAAACATAAGAATTAGTAGAATCCTTTTTTCGGTTAATTTATTTTTGCAATGAAACGATTATGTGGTGTTACACTGATTAGCAAATTGGACACAATTTCTTGAATAAAATTTAAACTTAGATAGATTTTGTGTGTTTGTTTTTCGTTATATGTTCCTTTTTGACCAAAGTATATTTATTGGTAAAGATTTGATATTAAAAGTTGACAAAAATTATAACGTAATGTGTAGATGACAGATATGTGTGATGTAGAAAAGCTGTTTTCTTCTAAGCTAAAAAAACACGTATTGTGTTAAAAAAACAGCAGCGTGGCTTACAGAAATGTGATTTATCGGAGTCGCTTCAAGCGAATAGCAAAGATATTTTTTGAAAAAAAAAAATTTTTGAAAGAAAACGAAACCATCTTCCTTTTCCAAAAAAGAGGAACACTATCGACAGTATTCGCAGTACTATCGATTGTATCGGCGGTTGATCCGACTATCGATAGCAAAAAATACCGAAAACATGGAAGGAAGAATTATTGTTATTTCGTTTACCTGTTCTTTCAACCATTATAATTATAAGAATATAATTAGTGGTAGTTTAATATAGAATGTTTTAATTATTTAAATAATTGTTTCAATTTGTGTAATGTAGTTACTACTGAAATTCATTATATTATTGTTTCAATAAGTACTAGCTGAAAAATATGCAAGCTCATTGTAGCAAACGCTGCAAGTTTTGCACTACTCTTGTTTCCTACTTTATTGTTTCAGTAATTGCTATAAATTGTCCGCGTCCCGGATGCTATAAGTAATTGTAGTGGAATTTTTTTATGTGTAAAACGGATTAAAATGGGCCAGGAAATGCATCCACGGTAAAAAGAAAATTGAAAAGTGAAGTGATATTTCGAAGAGAAGGAGGTGACGCTGATTATCAATGGAAACAAGTGATTGAAAAATTGTAACGATGAAACGAAGTCTGTGGTCTACTCCATTCTCATTTTCCATCGTCACAAAGAAGTACGTAGGGGTAAATCACAAATATGTGCTGAAAAACCGTCGTGTTTCTCATCAAAACAACAAAAAGTTATAGGTTCCATTAAAAATAAAATATATATTTCGTCCTTGAATAAAGAAAGTGTCCACACAGTTTATTTTCTAAATAAAATAAACTTAGGAACATCAATCATGCGAAGTCGCCTTGGAATTAGTAATTTTGTGGGGTCATATACGCGTATTTCAATATAATAAACCGCGGAAAACGACCTCACCGGCTACTTTCAAGTAATTTAATTAATGTTTATGGGAACTCTCACAATGCGTAAATGAAGCAATACAATCCTAGTTCATTACTTGTTAAGCTGGTCGCGCACTCATTTAACGATTACTTTATGGTCGCTAGATAAAGGCTAATGTAGGAACAAAATTTGAATATTCAAATCAAAATGCATACAAATGTCATTTATATGCGAATGCAGTGCATGCCGAACGGTTATAGAATGAGAATTACAAGAATATTTATTGATCAATTTGCCGTCGATAAGACAAGCCGAAATAGTTTTAAAAAGTAAGGTCCAGTAATTTGTTTAACCCCTGCATAAAGTGTGTAAGCGATCATACAAGTTTTGTTTTGCACAAAAAGCGATAGTTCCCCAACAAGCTCGTATCTAACGGGACGCAAATACTCGAGTTAGATAAATGAAAGGAAAATAAAGTGCTAAATAACGAGTATTCGATTTATAATTAAGTATATAAAATCGGAAAATCGCCAAGCTTTATCGAAAAGGTTCAATAAAATAAAAAGCCCTCATTTCCCATTCTCGCGCTTTGTGTCTATTTTACGAGCACTTATATGCTTTCTGCATTAGAAGCGGTAGAACTAACTCCGAAGAACCTAATCCAAATATCGTCAATTTTTATAGTTTGTATCGATCTTGATGGATATGCCATAAAGCGAATTATGTTAGAATAAAATTGCTACAGATCCTGAAAATGACTACACTTATTTATATATAGGGGATTTCAACATACAAGTGCTCCAGTATCAATTAACCAAATTTATAGTTGGCATGTACGTGACAAAGCACTGAATAAAATACCTTAATAAACCTGTCCGAAAAGAGTTTTCAAGATATAAATAAAAGCAGTGGCACCATATGAAACCTTGGGTGGTGCACAGGATAAGGAACGAAATAAGGATAAACCAACGGATTTTGACCTTTTTGAGGGTAAATTCCATCAATCTTAAATTAAAGCAATTTGAGGAATTTGGGAACCCAAGGAACTGATGGCTTCAACGTGAGAGTGGTGGCAAAAAGTACATCCAAATCTTTAAACTCAAGGTTCCGCGACAAATAAGTACATCCGATCTGACACGGCAATAAGTAAGCTGAACAAGAACGAAAATAGGTAAGTATGCAATATTTTTCACTACTTAAAACATTCACGCTATTCCAATAGCATATCCAGAGCATACTGAAGTTTCCTTATGTCATAAATTGAAGATATATCAGAGAAGATTTTAATATCACCCGTATAAGCAAGGATAGGAAGGTCGATTTTTAGAAGTCGATTTTCACCAGACAATTTTGGCAATTTTTCGACGTTCAGGGACATACAAAGATTAACAATGATTTTAGGGCGATACGCGAAAACGAATCTACAGTCACGGGTCAAAAAACCAGGTAACGTAATCGCCTGCAATATATTTGTTGGGAAATGAAGTCATTAATACAATCAACTAGTAGGGAATTGTAATCAGAATCATTAAGCCCTTCCATCGTCGTCACATAGTCTTCCTTGTATCCTTGTGGAATGACTTTTAGCACGCAGAAATTGCCGTAGATTAGAAGGTGAGGTTCTTATTGAATCTTCAATATTATTATTAATTTGTTTTGATTTAGAAATGTTTGTATTTCAGGTTGCGAATGATGTCCGGTGTAAGCCGTGGTGGAAAAAGCATTTAAGTATAGTTTAGGAGGAACGTATAGATCCAGGATACCATACAAAAAGTTATAAAAAGTACACAGGGCTTCACTAGCATTACAAAGGAATCACTGCAGCGAAGACGAATGCAGAAAGTCAAATTTAATTTCCAAATTAGGATACCAATCGGATTTTCGAATACTGTACATTAAAATCATAGTTGAAATTAGATACTTGCAAAGTAATAAATCAATAAGAGGGACTGAACAAGCAATATGAATGGTGTCGGTAACAGAGAAGGGTATGTGTTCTTTAAATGCAATTAGGATTCCACCACTTCTAAGCGATTAACTTTAGCGAAATCATATATTTACGTATAAAATTGTAATTATTACTAAAATGTTCATTATCATGTACAAAATTATTTAGTCAAGTTTCAGTAATTTGCAGTATATCAACGGAGTAGTTTATTAAGTTGTTATTAAAAGTGTGTTTTTTTAATTTAACCTCCCAGCATTTTGGTTGAATAGCTTATATGGAATAGAAAATCAGTTGGATGTAATTAGTTTTTCGAGTTGGAATATCATTGTGATACTTGATTTTTATATTCGCCTTACCATTCGAAATGCGATTCGCAAGCTCAGATTTGACAGCTTTGATCAAAGCAGCCTGTTTTGGAGTGTGGTCAGAGGAAATAGTGAACTGCGCTTTTTCTTTACCAAGGGTCTTAAAAGCACCTTCAGAAGAGAGCTGGCGTACGCGAACGCTGTTGTTATTTGTTGCGTCGAATTTTCCTTTAATCTGACCGGTTGTATTAATTCGCAATGCATATGCATTTGTCGGAGTACGTTGTTCTTGCTTTGAAGTTCCCTCTTCACCATAAATAATAATATTTTATGAGCGTTAATTCCTATTTCGCTAGTAATTGTTTCGCCTGGCAAATTAGCTAGTTAGCTGAAGCAATATTACGAGAGCCAATTAAGTGATTATATTTTTCTTTCGAATGTTTGATTTAATTTTTTAAATCATTCAACAATAACATTAATTTTGTTTGAGGAGTTTGACTGACGCATTGTTTGCATTCTATACACATGCCTGGTACTAAATCTTAAAGTAAAACATTTAACTTCAGCATAGGAAAACTCGGCACAATCCGCATGAATTTGTCTGCTACAGACATCACACTTAATGAATTTATCTGATTTTCCATTAATTAATAAATTTCAAACGTGGACACACTTTACAACCATTACATAGCCATTGGTTAACAGGCGTAGGAAGAAGATATAGAAGGGAATAGCTTGATTACTGACGGAGCACTGCGTAGATATGCCGTGTTTCATGAATTAATTTTGTAACCATCACCAACGGAATAAGCAGACTCCCCATCATAAAAGAATATCGTAAGCCCAGGTGCGTTTTAGTATCAACGTATAGGCTCGAATTATTGACAATACCTTTATCGGTTTCTTATTTTTGCCACTTTAATCATTTAATATCGCTAAGTATACAACATTGCATTATGTATTAACATGACTAACTATGTCTAATGCTGTTAGCCGAAGACTTCTATTGTACCTTTTACAAGATGGTGGGCAAATAAAAGATTTGTGGTGAATTTTATTTGTTCATATTGTATGTCAAATCAGAAGAAATAATCATTCGTTAATTAATAAAGAATATTGGACATAATTTATATTTTTACTTAGAACTCAAAAATGGCTTATTTGCGAACAACGAATTGATAACTTTCCTTATTGGCACAGGGGCCTTCGGAATATTTATGTATATTTATTTGTGTACATTAATTTGCTTAGACTCCGTTGTGCGCATTTGCTTGATTCACAACCTTCCTCCGTCCTTTTCTATCGCTTATTGAGGTTTTCGGATTTTTCACTTTCATTATTGGCTGACTCTCGGCCTCTAATTCCATTCTATCAAGATATAATATAAATAAATGCCAGATGATTAAAAAGAATTGCCATTTTATAGACTTTTTCGAATCTGTTTAACAATAGTTGAGTGTCGGCTTTCACGACCGTAATCCATTGTAGAAATGTCTTTCGGGTGATGTCGTGTAGTCGATATTTAACTTTCTTCAGAAGATTTCTAAAGACTTTAGAAATCTTCTGAAGAAGCTGACAGGATAGTCAGCGAAACGTCAAGTTAAATATCGACTACACGACATCACCCGAAAGACATTTCTACACTGTTTAACAATATTTTATTTGTATCCTATGCCAACACTGGCTTAAAGTTACAGCCATATTTCAGTTGTTGAATTTTCAAAGAAATCACATTTTACTAGTACCTCTGTAATTTAATCTATATAAATTTCTGCAATTTCTAGGTATTAATAATATTGTTCACGTATATAACCTAATCTTCGTTATTTCTGTAGTTATACTTTCTTGGTTGCTTAATTTTTGTTCTTAACCTAATCAACCTCTGTAGCCAGACGTACGTTTTGTTAGAATCAATTTTTTGTAAATTTTCAAACCACGATGTAGGTGTCATTCAATCTCGTCATCAATCGTTAACATACTGCTGATCGATGACCGCCTCTATCACCGACGCTTAAGACACGGTGGGGCGCGGTACATTCGTCCAACCGTGGGTTCTTCTTCTGAGTGTTTGTTTGGCTATAGATGCTCAACATAAATGTAAACTATCAGGGGCGTAGATGCATTGAACGGAAAGCATAGTTTAATTAATTATTAATAATAGTGAATATAAAAGAAAACCACGAAAACCAAATAAAAAAAAATAATTGCAATAGTAGCCGTTGCAAGAAAATCAAATTTAATACATCAAAATAAAAAAGAATTCTGAAAATGCTCAATTAAAAGGCACATAGTAAATATGGTAGAGTAAACTGAAACTGTGAACTAAAGCTAATGTGAGAATAAAGATGATAACATGAAAATAAGAAAAAATGACTGTGGAGAAAACTAAACAACTAACACTATATAGAACATATAGAAAAGAGAGACATACACCGCCGTGCTTTCTAACTACACATTAGCGATTGACTCCCGTGGAGGGAGGAGAGGATGTGGCTGGGCTGGGGGACGTATGTAAATCGGTACGACTCTATACGAGCGCCTATGCTAAGTGCTAGAGGCGGTCGTCGATCCACAGTATTGAAACAACAATTTTAGGCAGTATTTTAATTTTTAAACCGGCTGAATCTAACATTGTCCAGTGTTGTAATGTTGATATTTGTAATTCTAATTTAGCGTAATCTACATCCATATGTTTAAAAATTTATTAACTTAGGAGTTAATAATACACATGTCTTAATGAAAAAGTAAACAACGATAATATATCAAATATTTTGAACTTTAATTAAGATTAATAATTAAGCTTTTGTTGATACTGAATGGTATCTTATTGTTCTTTATTCTTTTTATATATGCTGGTCATAAATAACACAAGCGCCCTCTGGGGAGCATTTAAGATGTGAGATGCGACATCTATAAGGTGGCTGAGTTAGTTAGTTTTTAAGACCTACAATAATTATTTGTAAATCCTAATAAAATCTACTATATATTACTTCAAACTGGAAATAGTTAGTCACGCAGACTTTCAATATTTTCACATGTAAAAGAGTACTTATAATATAAATCTTGCTATTTAAAGTCGATCCAATGCTTTCAGTCTGCAACTTGCGTTTGCCCATTTTATTAGCAATGCTATTTGTGATGATTTTGTAGTTACACAAAAGTTATTTAAAATTTGTACCTACAGGTGAATAATCAAAGGGTAATAAAATCACCCAAACGATGTAACACTATATATTTTATGTACTTCTAACGAAATCGGCCACAAAGATAAACCTCAGGGATTGAATATTTTTCTTCCCGACTGGTGAAACAATGTTTATACTCGGCCCGTGTATTGCTACCTTTACTTTCTCTTGCTTTTTTCCCGCACGATGTACGAATGTTAATGTATACGGTTCCAGAACTCATGTTTCGTCACACATAAAGAAAATACTTGGAGCATAATTCAGGAGTACGAAATTGGGTACTAACAGTATTCTTACGCAATCCCTTGGATATTTTCCAACCTCACTCGATTTCGCGAAATTGTTTTCTTCCTTTTTACTTTGTTACTTGTTCCTTTCCTTTGTTTCTTTTGAAAAGACTGCCTATAAACACTTACTTTATATTGCATTGGGAAACTGTATTTACGTTTACTGTGTAAAGATGTTTAATATTTCCAGTATCAATTGTCGCTTTAATAACCAATGCGTATGTATGTATGTGTACAACGAAAAAAACTCTCAGTTTATAGAAAAGTGTTCGGAGACAAATCCTACATAAGATAAACTTAAATACACGAATGGTTGTATCATTATTGGTCAATGTATACGTTAATAGATTTTTGGATGTGTCTTTTCCATTTTTTTTTTGTTTAGATTAGCTTAGATAAATGAAATTATTTGATTATTTAATATATAGGCAAAATACCGATATCTTTAAAACACCCTTAAATACCTCTTACATGCTAAACCTTACTTTAAGTTTTATTCGTATTTCTTCGAGTTTTCAGGAACACATGGAAATTGGTTATTTATTTATTTACTTTATTTACTTTGTTTATTCAAGACACATAAAAGTCTACTACATAATATATATGTGTCGCAAAAGCACAGTACAAACATTTTGTTTCGGAGTAAAACAAAAGAAACAATAAAAAAATACAACAAAACAGAATAAAATATAACGATGCTCAGGACCTACATAGGCAGATATCCCGCAGCAAATGTAATAGGTACCTACACGAATGCTGAAAACAATCGAGGCAATTCTAAATGGAGCGTTTTCTGAATAATTAGTACATCTGCATCGTATTCAGCAATTCTCGACTATCAACTAAACTGTTTACCACTTGCACAAATGTCACTTGCCAAGCATCTCTCCTATAAAGGATAAGCATTGAAATGTAAACAAAAAGCAGAATAAAACACATCAGAAAATGCCTAGAGACAATAACTAAAAAAATAATGCTAAAATAGCTTCCTCGTGGTGTGGATGGAATCATTTACGACAAAACCAATGCTAGGAGAGAAAAAACTACCGTCATCAGCGTGGTTCCAGGAATGTTATACATCATGGTAATCCTGTGGGGATCGTCTACACGTGCAGTTTTCCAAAGCACTCCTGCGCAAGTCATTTCGGGTTTGGCAGTCTACTCAAGGGATGGCTTGCGGAACAGTATCCGGTTTATGTCGCTGCTTTGTAAGAGGCAGGCGTATGTTTCTTTGCACCAGAGAAGCGCCAAGAGATTATTAGTATTAACTGTGAGGCGAACGCCGTACAAGGTAGAGTAAAAACACTTTCGGAACCACGCTGATGACGCCAAATAGGCACAAACATGTGGTGATCCCATCAATAAATATTGTGAGGAAGCTATTTTAGAAAAGCAGAGTATTTCTCATTATTTATGGTAAACTTAGATCTACTAGCCTAATGATTTAAAAATTTACGTTGTATTTTCTCAATCCTATTTACGTAGGTATTCCATGTATACGGGAGCTCCATACATGCGTAACATAGTTTAAATGAAAATAAACGAACGCATAATTGAATGACTTTTGAGGTAAATTATATTAGTAAAAGGATAATATGTTGGCAAAAGGTTTAGATGTATAAGCCCAATTAGACCCCACAAAAAATTAAATCATTGCAAAACTTGTCCGCGAACTAGGCGCTGTGCATGTTTGAACATAATATTATATAATTTAGAAGTTATTCCGTCTATTTAATAATTTTTATTTGGAAACTTTCTCTATAAACTACTCATTGTAGGGAAAGAATTATCTTCTACTCACGCATTGAGCTGATGTGCCCCATATAAGGTTGTATTCATACTTGATATTTAATTAGATGTACATGTGTAAAGGAATAATGACGAAAACTCAGGTGCGTAAAGGTGGCCTCCACATTTTCTGAACATTCGAAAATATGGTTTGTGCTCGCTTTATATTGTTCTGTGCCTTAAAAACGAACACAAAACCATTTTGTGGCGCGAACTAATACAAAATAAACACGAAAGATCACTATCATAAAATTTCGTACGGTGACTGTTTACTAAGGATCTACATTAACACACAATTTCAAAGTCGAAAAATCGTTGTAGTGGGCGGCCCTCACCAACTTTCATTTTGGAATACCTCGAAGACGAAACAAGCAAAAAAACGAAAGTTTTTTGCAGAACGGACACAATATTTGCAAATTACTAAAAATAGCAAAATTGGTGTGGTGGCCTAAATTGGACTTTTCGCATGCTCTGAATTGAATTGAAAAATTGAAAATTGTATGTTCTGTTATCTCCACCATGCAATTAGTTTTTTAGTTAAAGCAATTGAAGCACTTTGAAGCTAATTGAAGTATTCCAAAATAACTGAAGCCCTAGTTTGTTAAGTATCCGAAACACTTTTATTGCCAGTTTTTAGGGATTAGTGCTTTACTTTCATAAATACTGTTTTTGGTAATTTTAGGTCACTTTTGTAAATGAACTTATCGCCTGTTATGTGAAAGCACTTAAAACACTCGGTGCTTGGTATTTAAAGCACCTTATAGAAAATACTTTACTCAGCTTTGAGGGCAACGTTTGTTTATAGACCACTAACATCACTATTTGAACTACATCGCAATGAATGCAAACAAGAATGGCGTGTAAATACAACGCAAGGTAAGGTCGGTATGAGTTACAATTGAGTAATTGTGCATGCATTTGAGATTTAGTTCAAATTTAAAAAATGAGAGCAAGGTATCTTACTGAATAACTACATAAACTGTTTTCTTTTACTAACAACTATTAATTGACAATATCTGCTAAAGTTACTTGAATTTTTTGATTTGTGATGGTATGATAAAAGTAGTTTTTTTATTTTTTTGCAGTCTTAATGGTTTTAGCAAGAAAACTAAATGAGAATATGAAGTAGTTAGTACTGATTTGTAATTTACTCCTCGAATATTTATTATCAAATTGATTGCATGAAGATGTGAAACTTCGGTGTAGCACAGCACAAACTTCTTAGCTGTAGATGGCAAACAGTGCTAATGATCTTCATTATGGCAACTCTTGTCGAACAAATTTTTATGTTATTTGCTTTTTGTTCATGATACTCGGATTTATAAAACAGCACGGTTTAAAGTGCAATTGCATTGTAAATGGATACAGAAATATGAGATAAATTTCAGAAATTTACTATACTTGGCAATTATTACCTTCATACAGCATACTTCTAATACCGATGAAGAGGAATCCGGAAATTGCATCAATATTATAATTGCGTCGAGGCAACAACACTACTAAATGTAAGAATGTCGAAGCATCTGCACACACAGCGAGCTTATCGAAGGTCATTTTATTAACGGTAGATGATATTTAACGCCGGATAATTTTATGGGATCGTAATGCGGGCAAAAACCGCCGTATATCGTTTTCCGAAGCTACAGTGTATGCCTATTTCGTGCAACATTAGTGATTAAAACACGTTACGCACCAATTTTGAATGTTGAGGTATTAAACTTTGATTATAAGAAGTACATGTGTACACAATTTGTCGCAAATTAAATTAAACAACATTTACGATGTTTCTAATACGCAGTTACATTAATTGCTTTGAAAATCAACGGTAGTTTTTACAAAAGCTGGCATTATATCATAAGAAGATCAGAGTTAATCGTTTTGTATTGGGAACAATCAACTTGAGGAAATTGATTACATTACACCAGCCGCAGGTAAGAACGCTAAATTACTGCCTTTCAATTGATTTCCCAAGGTTGTTACTTTGTTATGTGAATATACGTGCACATTTTTGGATAAAAATGTAACCTTTTAATAAAAGTTTAATGAAGTTTATAATGAAAGTTTGGTGTAATAGTTAGAAGCAAGACGTCCATTTGGGATAATAAAGTCTTCTTTCGTTACTTTTGATCTGAAATTGCTCCTTCTTAAATAGGACTAGCTTCACGGCATTATAACAATACGCTCAATAAAGATGTAAGATATTCTGCCTTCGAATTAGAGCGAAGTATCTTGGGCTCTCTATCTCAAGATATAATGTACTACATTGTATAGACTCAGTGAAAGTCAGTCAAAGTGATGAAAGCTCTCCAGATTTAATTTTTCAAGATAAATTTACTACCGAAATCCAGTTTTAGGTTTTTGTTAACTTTTTCATGGTTTAAAATTTCGACAAATGTTTATTTTCGATGTGGTTTTTATATCAAATTTAACGATGTATTACAACTTTAAATATCTTTCGCAAAGGATAAGAAAGAAGAAGCCATTAAAGAGGTGAGTGGTTCCTTATCCAGAATGGAACGTGGAATTAGAAAACAATAATTCTAAATAAGTGCACATAATCATTTTAGAAGATCCAGGAAACAACTAAAGAATCTTAGAAAACAGCGAAGGTGGAAGTACTAGTGAGTAAAAATGGAAACATTTTTATTAATTTGCCACATTGGCATTATAAAATAAGTTTGATTGGAATAGCAACGCTGGCTATTCACATCATTCGGTCACCAGTTGAGAATGTGGATCATTCGTAACCTCGAAACGACCGTCCCAGATTAATTAATTAAAATTGTACGGTGCGGAGGTTGCCGATACTTTTGTATTGTTTACCATACCACGCCACAGATCTTGCTTACAATATCGATATAAGCATTGTTCAAACTCGCAGTTTTGGGTAAATCTAGAATTAATGCGAATGTGAATTACAATCTTCACCGAACTTGAGCATGCACGATTGTTATTAGTTATTGGGATAAGGAATATACACTATCCACACAAATTAGTTTCTATAACTAATTTATTTACGAAATTAAAGCATTTCAATACCCTGTCAGAGTGATTATTTTAATTAATGTTTAGATTTACATGTACAGGGGCATGTCATATGCCAATCATATGTGCTATATTTGTGTCACAAATAGCATTTACAAATTAAAAAAAAAAGCAACAAAGCTTGATCATCGCAAAGATAATTCTCGGAATCTAGTTGTTTTGCTTTTTCCCAGAGATGTACAATTTTCTATTACAACCTAGGCTCATTATTAGAACTAGAATCAGTGGACATAGTTCCGAACTGTTCTCAAATGTGGGGTTCGAACAACCATTAATATCCATTGTTGGATGAATGCATGTTTAAAGAAAAGCAATACAATTGAATGTTACGCAATATTTTAGGATATGTTTCAGTTCAAAAATCTCACCAGTCTATCCTTCAGGCGTTTATCACCTAATAACACTGCTTGCCTGTTGTTGGAATTTAGTTATTAAACCAGTTAGTGTAAGCAGTTTCGAAAAGGCGCAAAAATAAAGCCGTTCAACCAATTCGTTGCAGTCAGACAATCAGTGGTCACCATCAAAGCATTTTTAAATAAAAGAGTTGAACTCAGCAGAAGTACACATTACAAAACCAAAGCTGAATATAATTATGGATACCGCAGTACGGCGAAGAAAAAAAGTCACTTTCAAATTATGTGTTTTAGTCCAATTCTTGCTTTCGACATAATCACGCTTCTGTTGCTCAAATGTCCAGAAAGTTGAACTGCTGTGATTGCCACGAATGTGTAACATACAGTACGGCTAGATTAAACAGAGACGTCACACTTTCAAACATCACTTATATTCTCTCCATCACTCGATAATCTGATTCGCGTATTCAAACACGAAAATAGGAAATCATTTATGCCAACTAAGGCGGCTTCCCACGGCTTAATACGTGACGCTGTAATAGTAATGCATGGACATTCGACAATAGCGGACCGGGCGGATGCACAGTTCGAATACTAACATGATTTCGTTTTGATTTCGATAAAATACTACCGAGGCCTCGCTTCAATGAATGGTACGGACGCCAAAATGCATAGCCACGGTAACCGTACCGCCTAACAAAAAAACAATAAGAAGAAATCATGCAGCTTGCGAAAAGCAAAAAGAAAGAGACGGAAGCATCGTTTTTCTGGTAAAAAGAAGACTACGATGGCCTAGTCGAAATAGGCAAGTGCGTTGACTTCTTGCGCAAACCGAAACTATTTTTTCACCAATCAACGGTAGTAATTTGTCAAACGGGCCTGATTGACGCGACAGATTGCGTGTAGTAATGGGCAAATAAACTAATGAATACAGAAATGATGACATGTTTCTGCGTAACTTCTTGCCATTTTTACAAACGCTCATTTTGTATGCCAAAGTTGGCAACACTATATGTTGCCTTAATTGAATAGATTAAAATGTAACTTATTATAGGACTTAACGACATCTAGTGAAAAATGCATGCTTCTTAAGGAATGGCCGCTTACACAAGAGGACTATTTGTGTTTTTTGATGTTGATGTATATGAAAATAAAATAATTAAGATATACTATCGTCTTTTAGAGAGGCACTTCCAAATGTTAACATTTAAGTAGTATTACATTTTATTATTAGTTAGAGTAGTTGGACGATTTCTATTTTTTTTCTTTGCAGGAATTTTTGACTAATATGAGAAAGAGGGATTATTTTTCAAGAATCATTGTAAAAGAGATACACTTCGACACTAGGTGTACTAGAACTGTACTTACAAATACGGGATGGTTCGGCTTATGATGGGCAAGCCATATAGTTTTTTTTTTTCGAAAAACAACCTCGTAGGTGCATCTTGGCCCTTTCGATCAACATTCTAAGTATTTTGCGATATATGGGATGTTTCAAAGAAGCATATTTTATAGAATACCTTTTTGGATTATACGTGGAAGAATAGGTTCAGCAAAAAATATTGAGAAACGAGCTAAAAATAATAAGTAACAAATTAAACACCTGTCCTTATGAACGCAACAAATTTTAAGTGAATTATTGTACACTACATTTTTCACATATCACAGTCTTTGTGTGCGTTGTTTTTATGAAATGTGTTGCAGCGTGGCGTCTATTGTGCTATAAATTGTATAATATATTGCTACAATTCAGATATACTTTGTTTGGGTGATTCACTTACAAAAAAAAGAAATATTTCGGAAACTGTAAGGAATATATATCCTGAGAAATGTAGACCTATTCCTTTCACGTAGAATTCAAGAATCAATCAATGTTAAATTCAAACAAAAAACATAGCTTTGATATCGCACGGCTATCTGGAACACCCTAGAAATTGCAAATATTTTTAAAATGTACCTAGATGTGTCCACGAGTTTGGTTTTCAGAAAGACGGCAAGACCTACCCGTTATAAATCGAAGCATTACTCAAGAGACAACCTGCAAATCTTTACAAACTCATAGTGAGCTGCAATACATAGCATACCAATGTTGTCTAATTTCAATATTATTTATAGGGAGAGATTTCTTGACGAAAAACCATAAAAGAGATTTCTAAAAGGTAGATGTGTTAATGCTCTTGCTGCAACTGAAAGTGTCTATATCGGATTTATACACCACACACCATTTGCGCCCAAATAACTTTATCAATGTTCATCTGTCTATTAATCCTCCATTCACAAGGGGTAAAGAATTATTTTAATTTGCCCCTGTTAGATTTATAATGAGAGAGTGTAATTTTTCATATTTTCTGCCGGAGAGTAGAACTTCTTGCGGCAGATTTATTTAGGCGTGTACTTGAGCAGAGCCACGGGATTTTGGCCGTGACAGCTCAACCAGTTGGTCTCTTCTACTTTATTTTATATTCATTCTCTTTTACATTTTATCTATTTTCAATAGTAATTTTTTTTTTCCTATTCTGCTGTTTATTTAACAGTTTGCTAGTATTAAACAAGTTTTACTACCATATAATGTCTACCCATTCCTCCCCACCTGCGCATTCGTTTTCGCAACTAAATAACTAAAAGGGTGGCGGCGCGTATTTTGTTTGTTCTTAAATCCCTCATTCCTCTTCATTGGCTAGTGGACATTACCGGAAAAGCTATAAACATTTAGGTGGACATGTGACTTTCTTGATCGCTGTTTTATTATTATTTTTCATAATCATCGATTGGTAAAATTAGTAAAGTTGTAACAGTCCTCTTAAAAAATTTGCCAAAGCCAATATTATTATTCGGGAGAGACGTGTAATACATTATTATTTGTCTGATAAAAAGTTCGCCACTTTCCTTGCGCTTCACAGCCGTCAATGTGGGGGTGGTCCCGACCAAATTTGTAGTGCTTTCGTGGATTAATATTTAAGAAGAATTCGAAATTTTGCAAAGAACTTAATAGAGATTTTCTTCTTGAATTTCGAAATTTTTCAAATACCTAAACGTATGGACACCAAACACACACTGGATGCGTTACTACTGCAATAAGATCGCTTGCGCATATATCACTAATCACACACCTGAACGACCATCCCCACACCGACGCGCCTGAAGCGCACGGAAAGTGGCGAACTTCTAGACTTCTTCTAGAAATTAGGTGCCGTAGCATTTGCAATTTCTCCTAGTTTGGAACCAACAGACTTAATAGTTGTACTTGCAGCATGGTATTTAATTTCCATACTCAATAGCAATGAAATAACTTTTGTGTTGAAAATCTACACATGCATCTGACTTGTATGTTCTGGTAACCACTTACTTGTTATCCACAACTAGACTAAATTAATAATAATAACTTACCAAACATTAGTTGTAACGATGGAGCCATTGCTATTCTTAAACGATATTTTTTCTTTTCAATAAATGAAACCCAACATTACTTGCATTTGTTTATCTATTATGGATAGAATATCCACTACAGTATGTAGTTTACTTTACTAAATAACAATCCTGAATAACTTCTTCACCGTGAAAGTGCTAGAACAGGAGCTGACCTTTCCTCCAATTAGAGAGTAATCGTTTCACCTCTTTTCATCGCTTATCTTTGCATGTAATTTAATCAAAAGATATAGCAATAACACCAAGTTGAATCAGAACTAACGGTTTCTAGTCTTTATTCATATTGTAGGATTCATTCCAAGGATAATAATTTATTCCAAACATCTTTACGAGTCTTTGGATGTACAGAAAATGAAATCTACATGAACTTGGAAAATATGGGTGTTATTAGCAAATTCCATATGTTTTTCTTCTTTTGGAACATAATTTCCTTTAAAATTCATGCCACCTCTTGCTTTTTAGAAAACTTTATCATCAAACAACATAATAGGATCTAGAATGAAATTATAATGAGATGCTTGTGCATAGCATCACAGATATTAATCTGTTATAAAGATGTCTACAAATTGCGATAAAATAAGTTTTGTTGTTCAATCTGTTTTCAAAATTGCAAGGTGTAGTTAATATTAATGAGCAGCGGAGTGACTTTCACTTGATTATATAAAACGCTATTCTTGATCAATCTTGAATCCAATCACTTTGTTGTAAACGCAAATGGTTGAATCAAAAAAAAAAATCAAATACTGAGACAAAAAATCGATTCTCTTTTCGGCGATATCTTCATTATCCCTGCCGCTAATTTATTTTAATAACTATGCGTTCCATAGTAGTAGTCATTACGTATCACACATGAAATCGTGACTTATTCATAAAATTAATGAGAGTTTTTCAACCATCTTATTTCTAAGCGAAAGCCAGAAGCGACGCAGCATCTCCCATATAATAAGTCTTTAATAAGTGCTATATATCTTTCGAATTAGATACAGCTTTACATGTACAGACACATATGCTATATGTGTATGTTCTGGGACTGGTTTCCGAGCATTTAATGAAGACGGTTACGAAGCCGGTGTTTACAAATTTGATAGCTGCCATAAATTTTGCCGGCAAAACTTTGCGTCAGTAATTATTATATATGATGTAGACGAGTTTTTTTCATACTATGTCATTTAAAATAGATTAATAAACACGTGGAAAATTACAAAGTGGGAAAGCAGATTGTATAACAATCTAATTCGCATATCAATATACACGTAAACGCTATGACCGATGTATTGCTGAGAGAAACAAGCACGGACAGAACCTGCGGATACCCCACTAAAGGAATTAAATCATATGTTGTTTACTGCTCGTTATATTTGAATTAATAAGGTATTAAAATTAAGATACAGCAGTGAATGAGAAAGTTCTTTGTACCAGCTTTTTATACGCTGCAGATTTGCAGAATGATTATCACATATCAATATGTGCTTTTTAATATATTCTGATTGGATATTGAAGTGAAGTGCGTCCACTTGCAGCTAATATTATTAATTTACATAGTTATAATCTGAATTTTCAACTAATAACACTTGTTTCGAATTCTATTATTTCGATAATTCGTGTTATTAATTATGTTGATCGTCAAATTTGAAATGTTGAAAGTTTGACTGAAACATAGAATTAAAAATAATCACTAGCTTTTTTGTTTTATTATGATCATTTTAAATTTAGCAAACTACTTACAGTTATTTTTCTTCCAAATGATTTTTAATTAGTTTTGATGTTGTTCGATGAAATCTAATATTTCTTCTATCTGTTTTCGGAATAATTTCTAAATAAATTAATCGAAAACTTGCCTTCTGTCAGAGAAATTTTTAGTCTATCCATTTACTTCGCCACCGTGTATGCTTTTTTTGAATAAATGAAAATAGATTATCAAAATGCAAAAATTCGAATAACAGTAAAAGGTGATTGAAATTCTATAAACATAGAGTGTAACACTGATTTTAATTGAAAGATCATAATTATGTAAATTAACAATGTTAGGTGTAAGTGCACGCACTTCATCCAACATCCCACTATTTATTTTTTGAGTATAACATCTATAAAGGACAAACATTAACTCTAGCACCATTCTTTAGTATTTTATATAGACTAGTATGAACTTGAAGCGTAGAAAAACGTAGGAACATACAATAGTAAAATATGCGTGAACTTATGAAAGTAACATATGTGATTCATTAAAATTCCTTTTATTGATATCCTTTGAACTGGCAGTTACAGTTCTTATAATTTTTGAGACATTTCCAACGATACTTTGTTCCTTGTTTGATGTCAAAATTATCTAAAGTATTCAAACAAGGCAGTTCCAAATTCTCATAGCAATAGAAAAAGATGAATTAAAATATATATACGAGGCAGCAATCTTACTTTACCAACAAAGCAAATCGAATAGCCACTCATATAATAAAAGAGCATTATACCATCCACAAAACACACGTTATATAAAACAATATTTACCATGCTTTGAAGAGAAAGCAAAATATACTACTCCAAATGAAATCTTCTTTTAGGTCAATTGGTTCTACGAAGAGGCGTTTGAACTTCCAAACAATCCCTTGATGTAGAAATATAGCTAGTATGTATTTAAAAGTTACAACTGGAATTAGACGAAATGAGGAACGCATGAGAAACAGGTAATCCGAATGCTGAACTTAACATGATGAAGAATTTGTAGGATCTGTCAGAAAAAAAATAACAAAGGCAACAAAGAAAAAGTATTCAATCACCACCAACAATACTTACCATTAGAAAACTCTAGCTAAAGGTACACATTTTTCAAATTACATTAATCATTATTTTACGGGAGTCGTCTAGAAAGTAAAGAACGTTTACTAAATTAAAACAAGATATCACAAAAAAATTCTATTCACATTAAGAGTGAGCGTAACCGCTTCAAAGTAACCTTACCATTGTTAGTGAGGCATAAATGTGGTTCGAGTTTTTCAGTGCCACTGTTGTACGAGGGTATTCTTTTTGTCAAATTCAATCTTATTTCTCAACATAGTCTGTGCATTTTCCCCGATAAAGCTCCCACCTTTTTAACTCACCCAACTGATCTTGTTCTGTAAAATAGGCGTTTACCAACGTAATGGTTATGTCATTTAATGAAAATCTCTGTCTTCCGACCAAAGCTTTGGGTCTAGGAAACAGAAGAAAGTCGATAAGGAGCAGATCTGATGATCAGGGTGCGTGGTCTATCAAATCCCAATTCGTGAATTTTGCCATGGTGACTGAAGTATAAGGCGGTACATTATCTTTTTGAAAGAAAACTTTCTCTTTCTTCAGATATCAGGTAATGATCGTAATATGTCTCCATTGTTGTTTTCCTTTTTCAAGATAGTACATTAATACATCATTACTTTCCCGGCTATGGAGCTAATGGAGCAGGCTTTCGGAGCCCATTCACCCTTCGCAGCCCATTGTTTCGACTATCCGCTGGCTTGAAGAGTGTAATGGTGTATTCAAGTTTCATCTATAGTAATTAATCGATGCTTGTTAAGGCTTCTTAACACCTTAGATTTGTTTTTGTCAACAAATTCATTAGTTTCATTTATTGTCGTCATTTAGCCTCACCCTCAGAGTAAGATTTTCCTTGCTGCAAATTTGGTAAATGCTGAAGGTAAACATTCTAAGACGGTCTACGGGCGCAGGCATAATAACAACTCATAGCCGGCCGAAGCCCCCTGTAATTGGCGAAAGATATTGGGGAATATGAAGGCACACACAGCGTATAGGTTCTAACACGAAAACGCGTGAGTCTTCGCCTATATTATTTAGCTACTGTCTCCGTAACCAAACGTTCGAGCTCCTATGAGGTTTGGTGGTAACCCTAGGAATGTATAATGCATACATACAAATGTTTCGAAATATATTATATATGAACGTTGCAATATTGAAGACTCATTGAGGTAGCAAAACGTCTCGCACTCATGTTAGGCGCGTTTACAAACGTTGCGAATTTAAGGTAGGATATAAATAAACGTTGCGAAAGTATACAGTGGCGAATGATCAATATGAAAATGCGGCTCCAAAAAAATGTTTGCAAATTAATGTTAATTAGCATCAATTCAACAAAAGAAAAATAAAAAATGCTACCAAACAAAACTGGTGTTGCACAACCAAGCCCTTGTTTTCAGCGGTGGTCCATCTGCATGCACCTGAATCTGCTCTACGTGCTTCACTTGAATTTGTAATCTACAAGTTCCAACACCGTAATACAGTCGAATTAATACGATTGAGCGTACGCACAATCTCGCGGAAATTAATAACGCCTTTATGTACCCCAATAATCCGCTCACGTTCGAAAGGCGTTAGTTGTCTATAAGGTGCACGTTCTGATCTGCGAGACATCACTTATGATTGTTTGTAATATACTGCACGCATTGTACATTTGGATTGCAAGGTATAGGGTTGTAACAGGTGTTCTCGCAAAAACATGCACAGAGCATCTGGCTCTTGTATATACTGAAAAACAAACTAGGCCAATACAATATAATAAAAAATCATTTAAGTTGACTTTTAGAAATACGTTTGTAAAGCTTTGACGAAATATTCCAGCAATTTAGGGGTGGTATCTACTCCGCATTTTATAGTCGACTAATGTAATTCCTAACCATTAAATTAATTCACGTCTAATTTCGTAGAGCACCTATTCATTTGATATGTACTCTTACCAAAGATCCTTCTTATTATTGACACTTTAGAAAGATTCTGGACGGCGCACAGGCAGTGCATGGCACTCTGAATAAAGTAAGTAGGCATATTTATATGATACTGAGGTAGGTACTAGAACAAGAGGGTCATCAAAGTAGAAGAAGTAGCTCAATGCATTACGAGTTAAACGAGATAATAAGCAACAGAAAGAGAAAGGGTCTCAAGATGGGTAGAAAAACGTTATAAGTCAACGATAGGTCACACAAATTCCTAAACGGATAAAGGCCAGGACTTAGTACGCAGAGACAGCGAACCCATCAAATAGTAGGCTTACTGGCAAAAACTGCATGCTTAAGATATGAGTAACTTGAGTCTGACAAAGGAAATGAAATATGAATTTTGTTAGACCAAGGCAAAGGCTACTGTTTATGTACCCACGCTGCACTAATGAGAATGGAGTTCTGACAAGTGGGCCTGGAGTATTCAAACGCCGAAAGCCATGTAGGGGAATCGCTCTCAAAATTGTTAGCTCTGGTGAAAAAGGCAGTACACCTGAAAACGTTGCAGTGGGACAGATCAAAAACAACCAATGTTTAAAATTATCTAATCTATTTTCATCGAATTGAAGGCAGTGGACCAAATTGCTGACGGCATTGAATATCTTTATGGTGACATACAAGGTGGGCCAAATTCGATACTTTTAATAGGGAACTCATATTTTTAAGGGAATTAGACAAAAACCCTCCTAAGCTTCTGGAGCTTGATTTTAAAGAGAAATCGATTGGTGAAATACCTATTTTTATATCTTCCTTAATATAGGAGATACAGTGCGTTCCCTTAAAATGTGCAATTTTTAAAAACTCTTGTAACTTTTTTATTTGTGAAAATGCTTGATTTATATAAAAACTATATTAGGGCGTTTTTGACGCAGAATCCTATTCTCTAATTTTTTCTTTTTTTAAACTCCTATTTTTTTAAGATATTATCAAGACTTGTGTTTTTTTATATGGAACATCCTATATATTTTTACACTATTGAAAAGAATATAAAATTACCTTTAGAATGATATAACACACTTGATATTTTATTTAAACAATTTAAAATTGTTTTTCTTCATTTCACATTATTTTAAGATGGCTATGGATGGTGGTAAATAAGCAAATAAAAGATTTCAACGCAGAAGAAAAATGTCTCTGAACGGTTGTTGTCTTTCAGGATATCGCTCATAGTACATGTTACATGCAGCTTCTTATTTTCACCTGCTTCTATAAAACACTTGAATATGTCCTATTTTTCATAGTTTTCATACATTTTTTGAATTCTTAGATAATGAAAACACCAGTAATATTAATGAAAACTGACAATTCAGAACATTTAGACAATATAAAATAAATAGGCGTATAGCTTAATTACCATCCATAGCCATCTTAAAATAATGTGAAAAGAAGAAAAACAAATAATTTAAAAATTGTTCAAATAAAATATCAAGTGTTACATCATTTTAAAGGTAACGTTATATGCTTTTCAATAGTGTAAAAATATATAGTCACACAAGTCTTGATAATATCTCAAAAAATAGGAGTATAAAAAAAGAAAAAAATGGAGCATTCTGATGGAGGATTCTGCGTCAAAAAGCGCTCTAATATAGTTTTTATGTAAATCAAGCATTTTCACAAATAAAAAAATTACAAGGGTTTTTAAAAATTACACATTTTAAGAAAACGCTTTCTATCTCTTATATTAAGGAAGATATAAAAACAGGGATTTCAACAATCGATTTCTCTTTAAAATCGAGCTCCAGAGGCTTAGGTCAGTTTTTGTCTAATTCCTTTAGGTTCCCTATTAAAAGTATCGAATTTGGCCCACCTTGTACGTTACACATACCATAAATGCGTTGTAACACCCTGGTACGCTGTATAAAATTTCTCAATTGTACATTCTTCCATGTTATCTATGTTTTAAGGGAAATTGAAAATTCATTTTTTCAACGTTCTACATAAAAAAGCCTCTTCGTTAGTGAAACGAACTACTACTGTGTTTAGATGTAGTGCCAGAGCGCAAAAATATAATAACAAGGAAGCGTTACATGTTCCTTGTACGCATAGAATTTTTCATCGTAAACCGATGTTGTTAAGGTGTTGCTTATACGTTTGTTTACAGTTACGCGCCAAGGAAATTATTGCATGTCGTTCCGTATCGCTATATTTACATTATATTCAATTACCTCTCTGTTGTGGTTGAAACTAATTTCAATTATATTTTGAAATTTACCATTGCCTACAGTAGCGTTCCCATATGTATCCTTGCCTATTAACGATCTCTTCGTCCACTATAATAAATCAAAACAACATTATCAACTTGCTTTCATGTAGCGCGTCATTTTATCTCTTTTCACGTCTCCTGAAATATGTTCCTGGTCGGTACAGTTACACTGTTACGGATGTGTACGTTGAGTTACATTCTATGTATAACCTATGTGATTACTGTGCGAGCCGAACCAAGGTCGTAAAACCTAAACTAATTTGTAGTACACTTGCGGCGTCTCGGTCTCTGGAACTGTATATGTTGGATCAGTGGGTATCTTTGCTTTTTAAATACACTAACGCTCACGAACGTTTGGCCTACGGGAAAACAACTGCATTACCTGCATTTTAGCGTAATGAGATATTCAAATTCTGGACTCTGTAGAAACAAAAGTAATTATAAATCTTATGATTCAAGATCTGTGACACTCGAAGGATAGCAACATACCAAGATAGCTAACAAATTACAAGATTATCCGCAGATCAGTATGTAACTAAAAACCTTAGAATATAAATAAAGGAAATCAAAGAAGCACTCCAAAATATAGAGCGAAGAAGTGTTTGTTTAATTCTTATTTTACATAATATACACTTATTAGCAAAAATTCCACATCATTAAGCATCGATAATAATGGCAAATTTACTAAAATATTTTCCAAAACTACTTGAATTAGCAGCTTCTTTCACCCCACTACACACTTGTGTAAAAAAGTATACACCACATGGGAACTTTTCTTATTTCTTTAGTTTTAAAGAAACTATGTTTGTAGTTTGTCTGTGCATCATTAAAAACCAAACATTTTTGTCACGTTGTATTCGCATCAATACGCAAATATCATTCAATAATTTCAAATGTAGAAAAGCGTCATTATTTGGCTAAACATGGGCAAATGTTACAAGAAAAAGTTGTCCACACCTACTTACAGGTTCCAAATCCAAAGTGCGATTAACAAATGTCCCATCTTGCCTGGTTTTGCTACAACGCGCGGTGTTACTTGACTAGTCGCCTATGATTGAGGTTCCAATCGCCGATACTGCCAAGTGGGAAATTCAAACAGGTGTTACGACACACTGAGAGAAATTAAACCAGCGATCCTGAACGGCCGGAGAGGAAGGCTGACGCTGCTTCACGACAACCCTCGACCCCACGTCTCTCGTCAAATTCAGGACCTGCTAACATAGTTTGGATGGCACCCAGCTGTTACCGCTTGTTTCAAAATTTTAAAGTACACTTGGATAGACAACGATTCTGCACCGACGACAAAATGAAAGAAGAGATCAATCGCTAACTCAACGTGTTAGCGGCGGATTTTTTTTTTTTTTTGATACGGGCATACGAAGCAGCATCTACAAAAATGCTTGGATCGAAATAGCAATTACGTTAAGAAATAAAACGACGTTTTAGGTTTCAAATGATGTATTTACTTTGGAAGGTAAATATTGCTGTCTATATTTAAGAAATAAAGGAAACTCATTTTACGATCTTCCCTCGTATATGTAGCGTACGTAATTTAATTATTGTGTAATTTAAATCCTGAAATAAATCTCCCCTGGAAGACTAGCCCGCTGCATAATAGCTCTAAGTGGATTGCCGAACATTTCTTTGAAGTTTCTCCAATTTATATATGTATACAACCGTCGCGTATTAATGGGAAGATAGCAGCGCACTGTTCAAAATACAAACGTATTTGGCACCAACAGTAATAGACCAAATATTTCATTGAAGATTTAAATTCAATAATGCTACTGTCAATAACAGTCTCTTCATGTGTATGTATAACAGGGATACCTGTATTACTAATCCCCATTGCTTTAGTCTTGGCTGTATACAGATTATTCCACTTTTGCTCTTTGCTACTTTTA